>CM038682.1:681363599-681721987 GCA_021605205.1 Aegilops longissima | reverse complement strand
AAACCAACTCTGTGCTTAGCATGCGGTTTACCGTGTAAACCGTGTCGGGCATGACAAGCCCCCTGTTACTCCATAATGGGATGTTAACAGAAAAAATCAAAACCGGAACAAAATCACCGGATTAAAAATGAACTGAATTCCGTTACCTGACAACTTGAATCCGGTTTTAAAAAGGTTGTCGGTTTAAGAAGGCAAATAAAAATCAAATAACTGGTATGAAAACCACATGGAAGCAAAGGCAATGATAAAACCGTTTGCAAGAAGAGGCCTTATTGAGCCTGATCAGATGGTGTTACCATGGTCGGACAGGACCAAGCTCCCCATAAGGTGTAGCGATGGTTCAAGTCAGCCAGGCCCCCAACTGAAATTGTGGCATTATGCCGATCAAGTGGCATGGCAATGGTTCGGGTTCGACCAAGCCCCCAAGTGATTCTATGGCCTTAGGCCGACCAAAGGCGTGTTGGTTCAGACGTGACCATGTCCCCAAGTGATCTGGTGGCTTTCGCCCATCAAAAGGTGTTGCATTGGTTCGGACACGACCAAGCCCCCAAGTGACAAAAACTTCTGAAAAGCAAGATCAAGGGTTAAACCGGAGGCCGCTTTGCGACAACATCTCCATGTACCCAAACCGGACTTTTTACAGAACGGATACCCCGCTTTAGCCGAGGATCCGGTTTATTGCTTTTATTCATAATATATACATTGTCTTAATATGTACATAAGTGGAGCCGATGGCTCAGGTATAATAAGGCCGAAGATGAGCTATGTTCCACGGCCTGTTGGTCTCCTCTTCTGACGTGCGTGAGTCTTTTCGCTCTCGAACATCAATCAGATAGTATGACCCGTTGTGCAAATTCTTGCTGACCACAAAGGGCCCTTCCCAAGGTGGGGATAGCTTGTGCATATCTGTCTGGTCTTGAATGAGCCGAAGCACCAAGTCTCCCTCCTGAAAGGTTCTTGTTCTAACCCGCCGACTGTGATACCGACGAAGATCCTGCTGGTAAATCGCCGAACGAGCAGCCGCCATATCTCGCTCTTCATCCAGTCGATCCAAATCGTCCTGCCGTGCCGCCTCACTATCGACCTCAACATAAGCCGCCACACGGGGCGAGTCATAGCGGATATCGCAGGAAGGACCGCCTCCGCTCCATAGACCATAAAGAACGGTGTGTATCCGGTGGATCTGTTAGGGGTAGTATTGATACTCCATATCACGGATGGTAGCTCTTCTACCCAACAACCGGCGTCCTCTCCAAAGGGACCATAAGCCGGGTTTAATACCTCTCAAGATCTCCGATTAGCTCGTTCCGCTTGACCATTGGACTCGGGTGGGCCCTTGAAGAAACATCAAGCGGATGTGCTCGCTCACAAAACTCCTTCATGGCTCCCTTGGACAAATTAGTGCCATTGTCCGTGATGATGCTGTGTGGAAACCCAAACCGGAAAATCACCTTTTTGATGAACTGAACCGCCGTGGCCGCATCACACTTGCTAACAGGCTCTGCCTCTACCCACTTTGTAAATTTATCAACCGCCACCAGCAGGTGGGTCTTCTTGTCCTGGACCTTTTGAAAGGTCCAACCATATCCAACCCCAAGTCGCAAACGGCCAAGTAATTGGAATCATCCTCAATTCTTGGGCCGGTACATGAGCACGTCTGGAAAACTTTTGGCAACCATCACATCGTCTGACCAGATCTTCCGCATCAGCATGGGCAGTCAACCAATAGAAACCGTGGTGGAACGCTTTGGCCACCAAGGACTTTGAACCGGCGTGGTGACCACAGTCCCCTTCATGGATCCCATGCAATATCTCACGGCCTTCGTCGGGGACACACAACGCTGAAACGCCTACGACACGCTGCTAACGATGCAACTTCGCCCTTATATATGGTCATAGACTTAGACCGCCGAACAATCTGCCGGGCCAACGTCTCATCTTCTGGCAACTCGCCTCGGTTCATGTATGCCAAATAAGGGAGCGTCCAATCCGGAATGACATGCAAGGCCGCCACCAAGTGAGCCTCCGGATCAGGAATAGCCAAATCAACTTCATCAGGAAGCTTAACTGACGTATTGTGCAGTACATCGAGGAAGACATTGGGCGGGACCGGTTTACGCTGAGAGCCCAGCCGGCTTAGAGCATCCGCCGCTTCGTTCTTCCGACGGTCCACATGGTCCACCCGATATCCTTTAAAATGTCCGCAACAATATCCACCTCCCGACGGTACGCAGCCATGAGTGGATCTTTGGAATCCCAAGTACACGATACTTGTGGGCCACCAAGTCCGAGTCACCAAAACACTTAACCCGGCTTAGATTCATCTCCTTAGCCATCCGGAGACCATGGAGCAAAGCCTCATACTCAGCTGCATTGTTAGTATAGGGGAACATTAAGTTTAAGCGTACGAAGAACTTGTCACCTCGTGGGGAAGTTAATACGACTCAACCCCGAGCCCTCCAATTGCTGGACCCATCAAAGTGGATGGTCCAATAGGTATGATCCGCTTTTCTTCAGGTGCTTGCAACTCCGCCCAATCATTAATGAAATCCACAAGTGCTCGAGACTTTACAGCCGTCCGAGGCACATACCTTAAACCGTCGGCGGCCCAAGTTCTATAGCCCACTTAGCAATCCGCCGATCGCTTCCGGTTACGTATGATATCGCCCAAAGGAGCTGAATCGACCACTGTGATGGGGTGCCCTTGGAAATATTGCTTCAGCTTCCGGCTTGCCATAAAAACTCCATATACCAGCTTCTGCCAATGCGGATATCTTTGTTTAGACTCAATGAGGACCTCGCTGATGTAATAAACCGGCCGTTGAACCGGATACTCCTTCCCTGCCTCCTTCCGTTCCACCACAATGGCTACGCTGACTACCCTGGCATTAGCAGCAACATATAACAGGAGCGGCTCCTTGTCAATGGGAGCGGCGAGAACAGGCGGGTTGGCCAACTGCCGCTTTAAGTCCTCCAATGCTTCATCAGCGGCTGAACTCCAGATGAACTGATCCGTCTTCTTCAGCATCTGGTACAAGGGAATGGCCTTCTCTCCTAGGCGGCTGATAAACCGGCTTAACGCAGCAATCCGACCCGCCAAACGTTGGACATCATTGATACACTTTGGCTTAGCCAGGGAGGTGATAGCTGTAATCTTCTCCGGATTAGCTTCAATCCCCCTGTTGGACACAAGGAAACCCAATAACTTGCCTGCCGGAACACCAAAAACACACTTGGCCGGGTTAAGCATCATCTTGTACACCCGCAAGTTGTCAAAGGTTTCTCTCAAATCCTCAATCAGTGTTTCCTTCGCCCTTGACTTAACCACAATATCATCCACATAAGCATGCACATTACGGCCGATCTGTTTATGCAAGCAATTCTGTACACAACGTTGATAAGTTGCTTGAGCGCTCTTGAGCCCAAAAGGCATAGATACATAGCAGAAGGCTCCAAAAGGGGTGATAAACGCCGTCTTCTCCTGGTCCTTAACTGCCATCTTAATCGATGATATCCGAATATGCATCCAAAAAGCTCAACGCTCACAACCCGCCGTAGCATCAATAATCTGATCAATACGGGGGGCGAAGGATCTGTTGGACAAGCCTTGTTAAGATCTGTATAATCCACGCACATGCGCCAAGTGCCATTCTTCTTAAGGACCAACACGGATTAGCAAGCCACTCGATGGAAAACTTCAATGATAAATCCTGCCGCTAAGAGCACCGCAACCTCCTCTCCAATGGCCTTGCGCCTTTCCTCATTAAACCGGCGAGAAACTGCTTTACCGGTCTGTACTTGGGATCAACATTAAGAGTGTGCTCAGCGAGTTCCCTCGGTACACGGCATGTCGAAGGCTTCCATGCAAAATGTCCCGATTCTCACGGATGAACTCGATGAGCGCTTTCCTATTTAGGATCCAAGTTAGCGATGGTGAACTGCTTGGACGAATCGCGGGCACAAAATCAACAAGTTTAGTCTCAGCCGCCGACTTAAACTTCAAATCCGGATCGTGCTCTGTAGTTGGCTTTTTCAACGGGGTCATATCCGCCGGATCAACATTGTCTTTATAATACTTTAACTCCTCGGTGGCACAAACCGACTCTGCATAAGCCGCATCACCTTCCTCGCATTCCAACGCAATCCGGCGGCTCCCATGAACCGTTATCGTCCCTTTGTGACCCGGCATTTTCAGCTGCAAATAAACATAACAAGGCCGTGCCATAAACTTAGCATAAGCCGGCCGCCCAAACAGGGCGTGGTAAGGGCTTTGGATTTTCACCACCTCAAACGTCAATGTTTCCGATCTGGAGTCATGTTCATCTCCAAAAGCTACCTCGAGCTATCTTACCGACCGGTACGCAGACTTGCGGGCACCACACCGTGAAATCTTGTGCTGGACGGCTCGAGATGCCTATCCGTCAACCCCATACGCCGGAAGGTCTCGAGTACGGGATGTTGATGCTGCTTCCTCCATCCATAAGCACTTTGGTGAACTTGTATCCTCCCACCGAGGTGCCACTACTAGGGCTAAGCGACCCGGATTGTAAACCCGGGAGGATGATCCTCTCTACTCCATACAATAGGCTGCTCGACCAGCGCAGGTAATGCGGCGCGGCCGGTTCAACAACACCGACCGCCCGCTTCAAGTTTCGGTCTCGTCTGTCCAAGCTGGTGGTAAAGACATGGTATCATCCACCATTCAACTGCTTTGGATTACTTTGGTAACCCGATGCTGCTGTTGTTGACTATAACCCCTTGGTTCTGATTGTTCGATTGTTCGATTGCCTTGCCGCCCGGATTACCACCGAACCACGGGGCGAATTTCCTCCATCAGTAACCGGGCGGACCACGAACCGCCGCGGGCCCTTGATCATACCGAAAGCATTAGAATTTTGAACTCCTGGATAATATAACAATCCTTCCAGAGGTGGTTCGCGGTGCCTCCTTCGTCCCATGCTTGGGCAAGGTTGATTCAATAGGTAATTCAAACGCTCCGGATTGTGACCTTGTGCACCGCCCGGTTTGATTGCTTACCTTTGCGCGCTGACCCTTGTCCTGCTGTGGCGTTGGTGTTAGCTCTGAAGCCCATGTTACCGTTAGCCTTACGCTTGTTTCCCCCATTGCCTGCCGAATGGTGCTGCTGGCCTCTGGAGTTGCTATTCTGCTTTCCCTTCCCTACTCGTCATCCTCAGACTCGGGATCCTTGGTACTATCAGAATCAGCATACTTTACCAAAACGCCCATGAGCGTGCCCATGTCATTGCAAAAACGCTTCATGCGACCCAGCTTTAACTTCAACGGTTCAAACCGGCAGTTGGCTTCTAGGGTTAAAATAGCGGAATCAGGGTTGATCCGGTCTGATGAATGTAAAACCTCCGAAACGCGGCGCACTCCAATGTGTTGTAGATTCTCCTCCGCTCGACACAAGCCGCCAAATCCACCACAGACATGGGCTGTTTACTGGTGTCTTTGAAATTTTGAATGAACCGGGTCCATAATCGAGTCCACGAACTAAGCGAGTTGGGTGGCAAATTTTTCAACCAAATGCAGGTCGTACCTTCCAACATCATGGTGAAATACTTCGCACACGCAGCTTCGTCCACATCCAGCATCTCCATGGCCATCTCATAGCTTTCTATCCACGCTTCGAGCCAAATCGGCGTATAATTGGGCACCTTGCGTGGCCCTTTGAAGTCCTTGGGCAAGCGCACATTGCGTAAAGCGGGGCGAGGCAAGGCACCCCAATGAGCCGGACGTGACCCCGGTTCGAAGATGGTCAGACGAACGGCGCGAGCTGATGGTCCTCATGTTGTGCTGTTAACTCGGCCTCCCACGTGCCTGGCCGGTCCACCACCACTTGGCGTCTTGAAGCCACCGACCGGGTTGTTGCCTCGGCGGACCGCGTTGCGCGTTGCTTGACACGGCCGGTTCATCTGCGCGCGGCTATAACTCCGGCTGGGGCGGGGGTGGAGTGGATCCGGTCCCGGCGTATGAATACGCTTCTGCCGAGCGGGGCCGTCCCGAGGAGCTCCTTGACCCGGCGTGTTTCTACCGCTGTGGTGAATCGCCCTCGATCGCAATCGCCTCAATCGTGCCGCAGCGCGACAAGGTTGTCCATCGGGTTGGAGTAGTGACCGGAGGTGTTCTGACGATGCTGGGCGGCGCCGGTGTGATGGCGAGGCTAATCTATCACACGAGGCTGAACGGTAGCGGCCATCCTGTGCTTCGGCGGTTTACCACCGGTGGCGGATTATGGTCCCTGCCTCGGGTATTGAAGAGCTCTCTTCCCTCGAAAATCAAGGCAAACAGGATCTGTACTTCCTTTTCATGACTTCATGTGATGCACTCGATCCAAAGCATGAGCCTATAAGCTGCGCATCCAAAGCGGCCCGTTCGCGCCATCCTCACGTCGCGGCTGCCAGATCCGCTTTAGCTTTAGTGATCTGTTCCTTCACCCTTGCAATCTCTGCGTTGTGCAGGTCCTGATCCGCGGGTTAGCCTCCGCCATGAGCGCAGCCAATCGTCAAATAACTCGATAGAACTTGAGCGGCGGGCGACGGGGCCTCCTTCCCGGCTGCCACCACCGCCATTGAACCGGCGACGATGGGCGCCGTCGGTCGAGTGAAGCGTCGCTTGTGTACCGCCATGAAAATTCCAACCCGGCTGGGTAGATCAAAGGAGTCCGGAATACTCTCTCCGCCGGAACAGCCCCGATCTGGCCATCTTGCAGCTGGTACAAAACTTCGGTTTCTCCGGCGGATGACTCGTCGCCGAGTAGACAACGGTTTCGCCGCCGGATGCTGATCCGCCCTCATAGTCTCCGTGGGCGACTCCCACAAAAGCACGCTTGACGGCCGGTTTAGCAGGGCAGGACTCTTCTTCGCCCACCGAGCCGTCTCGGCGGGTCGGTGCGGATGTCGGCCCAGGCCCCGGCTCGCCGATCTTGCCGATGAAGCGTGTATGCCACCAAAGGGCAGCGGTACCGTACTCGATCGAGCCGGCCTCGGGGCCCCGATCCGCATCGTCGATGTAGAGTTTGCCGCGACGACTCTTAGTCATCCGCCCACAGCATAGCCTTCGAGTCCTTCAAACTTGCCTCTAAGATCATCAAACCATCGTGCGATAGCCCACGGTGGGCGCCAAGCTGTCGTGGAATTGTCACGGCAGATGTCCTCGTGAAAGGACTTAGTCGCAGGGCCATCGTGCGGGTTAACTTAGAGGGTTAAGGTGGACACAAAGACACGGAGTTATACTAGTTAGGCCCTTCGATGAAGGAAAGGCCTGCGTCTGGTTGTGATGGGATTGATGTGATTTGGCGACTAGGGAGAAATAGCCGCCTAAGCCTCGAATTGTCTGTCTCCTAAACCGCCGGGTCGTCCCCTTATATAGGCGGGTTGGCCTTGGCCGGTCTCTGAGTCCCGACCAGCTCATACAAGTGTCCGCTCGGTCTCTTCTCTCTAATCTTACAGCACAAGTTACAATACTAAGGCGGTTTACATCACGGACCCTTAATTCGCCTCTGGGCTCTGGGCCTCCTCCGTGGGCCCTGATCTTGGACGAGGGTAACCCGGCCCCTCCAGGGCGGTTCACACTCAGTAGTTATCTCCCCAACACCTCCCGAGGCAGCACCCAAGGGGAAGAAGACATTGACCGGCCCGGATCTTCAAGAGACAGGCCCCTCAGGGCCCGCACCAGGCCAGGGGGAGCCTCCTTCCATCGCATAGGAAAGTGCGCCTAGCGCCTCCTCAGCGGGGCTCGGGGCTCTCCCAGAGGCCGCCGACCTCGCCAAGGTCTCGAGGGAGGCGCTTGGGCACCACGTGGGCGTGTTTGAAGCACGTTCCCATAGCGGAGCAAGACCAGGAGGACAGAACCCTCAAGAGTTCATCAGCAAGGCCATTCAGGAGCTACAGGAGTCAAGGGTCATGAGGGGCAGCCGCCGCCTACCCGCTGTGGCCCCCCATCCAGGCGAGGATGGTGGGCTGCGCGTCTGCATCGACATACCAGGGCTCAGCCGAGCCGCATCTCAGGAGCGCCTCTGGCCCTCGCGAGTGAGACGTTCCGAGGGTCCGCCCCACAGCTATGTACGCATGCCTTATGGCCTGCCAAACGCGGCTGTTGCGCACCAGCGTCTCATGAGGACCATCCTCGAGGCTCAAGAGGTCAGGCACGCCGCAGCCCTGACGGAGATGGAGATGGCCCATGAGGAGCCGCCAGCACTTCCGGAGCCTCCCGAGGCCCCTGGACCTGGGGGCTCGTGAGGATCGGCTCCCGCAGCCCACCGAGTCTGCTACATCAACAACCCTTCATCCTCAACATCACCAGGTGACATCTTTAAGTTTTATTTCGGTGGGGCGCCTTGAGGCGCATTATTCCCAGGCCGCGTGGGTCCGTCCCTGCGGCATGTATCCCTTTTATTTCATGTCTTTAGCTTATCCTGTTGGGGGCTCCCCTCGGGCTGCATCATCCCCAAGCCGCTCGGGCCAGTCCCAGCGGCATGTATCCTTCATGCGTTTTCCTTAGGATTATGCTCTCGTTCCACCATGCTTGTTATTTGGTGCCTTCTCCTGGGTGGCGAAATCTTGCGCGTTAAAGGGGGGTGCCTGAGCATCGCGACTCAAGGCTCCTACCGGCTCTCCGGCCCACACCCTCTGGTCTTGTCCATGGCATCGCGACCTGGCTTGCCAGCGACGGCTGAGACCAGCCCGAGAGCCGGGACCCGATGACGTAGAGTTTCGTCATCCAATCCAGCTTGCGCGTTAAAGGGGGGGTGCCTGAGCATCGCGACTCAGGGCTCCTACCGGCTCTCTGGCCCTCACCCTCTGGTCTTGTCCATGGCATCGCGACCTGGCTTGCCAGCGACGACTGAGACCAGCCCGAGCCGGGACCGAGGGCGTAGAGTTGCTGCCTCGACCCGGCTTGCGGCGTTAAAGGCGGTGCACGAGCATCGCGACTCAGGGCTCCTACCGGCTCTCGGCCCTCACCCTCTGGTCTTGTCCATGGCATCGCGACTGGCTTGCCAGCGACGGCTGAGACCAGCCGAGCCGGGACCGAGGATGCAGAGTTGCGTCATCTAACCTAGCTTGCAGCGTTAAGGGGTGCACGAGCATTGCGACTCAGGGCTCCTACGGTTCTCCGCCCTCACCCTCGATCTTGTCCATGGCATCGCGACTGGCTTGCCGGTGACGGTAGAGACCAGCCGAGCCGGGACCGAAGGCGAGAAACACCGACATCCGCCAATTTTGCAGGAACACACTCGAAGATAAGGCCCAGAGCTAGGCGCAACCCACCTTGAGGTAGGGCCTCGTGAGTCCCGCGCTGGCTCACGAGTGCCCCGCCACACCTCGCGAGGCCTCTCGTGCCGCTCCAAAGCAACTAACGGCAGGACTAACGATCGCCCCGGCGAGCTCTTGTTCCTTTTGTGGTGAACCTGCAGGGTCTCTCCAAGGAGCACGAAACGACCTCGCTACGTAATCTCTCGTCGGCCAAGGCACGGACCTGGCACCGCGCCAGGAAGCATCGTCCTAACCCTCGAGATAAGTCACCCTCCAGACACACTAGTCATCGCAACACCATCCCCACACTCAATGCAACTCCGTGTTAGCAACGTCGCTCTCCTTTCTCACCGAATGATGGCTGCTTGAGCGCCAAGGGGGACCCCCTGAGCATCGCGACTCAGAGGCTCTTACCGGACCTCGGGCCGCTCACCTCCTGGCCTTGACCACGGCATCGTGACCTGGCATACCAGCGACGGCTGAAGCCGCCTTGGGACTGGGACCTGTCGGCGCAGAGCGCCAAGCCCTCACGAGGTCTGAAAGGAAGAAACTGAGCTAGAACGGAATGAGCATCCCGCATTTCCTCATGACAAGGATCATATTGACAAACGAAGCTACAAATATCTTACAAGCCCCTTGGGTACATTCTTGGCTCCTCGCGGGAACAAAAGATCACGAATCCTAAGGAGTCCTATCTCACAGGGACCACCGCGCAGACGCCATCATCAACGTGGGCCACCGGTCCGGAGCCAACCCCATCCAGATCGGGCGGCGGCGGCTCGACGAGCCCGCCCTGCTCCGGGAGCGGCGCAGGCTCGGGGGCTCGTAGCTGTCGTCACTCGTCTCCGGCGTCGCGAAGAGCTCGGCGGAGTCGCTGGATCCTCCGGCGCCTTCGTCGCCTGAGGAGCTGCCAAGGGAGCGGGCGGTTGGCCTCTATCTCACCACAGCAGGACCCCGACCACCTCTCCCGGGGCAGCACTCCAGCCGGCGACCATCCGCGTCGAAGAGCTTGAAGGACATCACCGAAGCACCGTCGTACTCCAGGTGGATCGTGAGGGCGCCCCTTGTCCTGCAGACCCGGGCGACCTCGCTCCAGCCACGAGTCATGAAGACCTCGCCCGGGCAACTACTGCGACCTCTGCCCCGGTCGCGTGGGTGCCGCAGCCGGCGTGCTGCAGCCAGAGTCGAGGCTCCCCTGCTGGACGACGGAGGCGAAGAAAGAAGGAAGGCGGATCCAAGACTTAGGAGGCGCGGCAACGCGAAGCACGAACTCCCGGCAGGAGCCCTTGGCGTGGACTCCAGGGGGGAAGACGCACACCTTTGTGACCCGCCGGCGTCGGCGACGGCGCCGCTCGTGGCGCCCAGCCTCACCTCCTCCAGGGCCACCAATCTGCGCGTACAAGGGAAGAGGAAACCCTGGTGGCGGCCGCACACACCAGGTCACGAGCGCCTCCTCGCGCGCGCTCCTGCCCTGACACCAGAGAGCAAGCCGCTTCTTTGGGGGGAGCGGGTCAGGATCCTCTTGAGGAGCCTTTCCCTTCTCTTCCCTGGAGAACCGACGGATCGGAGCCATGGCAGCCAGACGAGACGAGGAAGAGGAGAAGCAGGAGGATAGACCGGAAGGGCGCACGATGTTCCGTACTTATAGCCGGCGGAGGCCAACCGTCGGCCTCCACGATCACCAGTCATCATGCCCAACTCTGCATGCAAGGACCTGTCGAATCCGGGCGGTTACCAAGGCATCGTGGGGGAGCAGGCTCCACGTCCAATCAACCGCCACGCGGCGCCCAAGGCCGCAGGCTGTTAGGGCCCGCGACGCTTCGCACTTGCCCTTTCGCCTCTCTGCACGGCCAAGTCCGGGCGCGCCGTGGGCCCGGGGGCTACTGTCGGCGTTCTGGGAATGGGGGTCCCCAGACTTGCCTGCCTGCGGCCTGCGGTGTGGCTCAAAGGAGGCCCAGGATAGCCCATCTTCATCAACGCATGCTCAAGACCCTCGCGAGGGGCCAAGCCTCGCGGGGCGGACGACCAAGAGCTTCCTCAGGCACGGCCTCGTCAGGCTGGCTCACGAGGAGGCGGAGAGTTCAAGGCAGGGTACCTCGCGAGGTGCCCATGACGACCAAGGGCGCCAGTCGGGTGCCAGCCCGCGCAGCGTCCTCCTTTCCTCTTTGGTGCAAAGGGAGCAAGCGCAGGCAAGAGCATCAAGCAAAGGCATCCGTTTCGGTGCAACAAGACCAAGACCAGCCCCAGCGGCTGGAATCTGATCATCGTGGAGCCCAAGCAGGCGTCATCACAGAGCCTTTGGCGGCGAGGACCAACTTTAGTCGGGATAAGTGTACCCGTTGTTCCCCTTCAAAATGGCCAATTGTTGGCGCCCTTCCCGCTCAATATTTGGGAAGAGGCCCAGGGCCTTCGTCTATATAAGTAGAGCTAGCCACCATAGTAGGAGGACGATCGGATAGAGCGGGAAGCATCCGAAGAGAGAGAGAGAGAGAGACCCGATCCTCAAGCTAGAGCGACGGGACACCACTTAGCAGTTCATTGCTTCCACCAAGAACAGACCCTCGCGAGGCTGTTCTTCCCTGTACTGTTCTTCATCAGCCCCAGAGGCAATCCACACACCACACACTGGAGTAGGCTATTACACCACGACGGTGGCCTGAACCAATATAAATCTTGCGTCTCTTGTGCTGTTCTTGCTAGTAGTTTAGGTCCTTGCGATTGGAGGTATGCGAGTCGATGGAGGTTGGATCTCCGCGCGCAGAGTTCGAACCTTAAGGGTCCTGCGGAACCCGAAATCCGACAAGCGCAGCGTCATCACCCTCGATGTTTCTAACCTGATTCCCACCGTGCGGAGAGATGCCAAGCACCCGCCACGGCCTAGGTACTTGTCACCTTTAAACCCGTCCGGCATCACACTGCCCGATGTACTTCAAATATACTAACGGTCATTGTTACCTATTATGCAGGTGGCAAAAACTACAAGGGCGATGTTTCTTACGGATCTAATAGCTTGGCCAACCAAGATCCTGGTGAGGCATTGCTATGATCTTGTAAGCGCGTCTCTCTCTCTTGTATTGTTACGTGCTGCCTTGGCGTGCTTTGCTAGGATTTTCACCGGTAATCCCTTTGTGCGAGACAATGATTTCTACTACTGGCTGCTAAATTAGATATGTAGATGCCATACATGATACTACCTCGTACCTTCGTTCCTAAATATAAGTCTTTCTAGAGATTCCACTATAGGCTACATACGGAGCAAAATGAGTGAATCTACACTTGAAAATCATCTATATACATTTGTATGTGATCCATACTGGAATCTCTACAAAGACATATATTTAGGAACAGGGGCAGTACATTACACAAAATCGTAGGTGGCATGTAGGAATTCTAGTGCACTACATTAGGCTCCCTTAGAGTGGCTGCCAGTCTAGCATACAGAGTCATGGCTAGTTTATGGTACGCACACAATCGTTAATTGGTGGTTTAAATATGCGCAAGGGATATGCAATGTAGTATCATGTAGAGATGTTTGAAATTAGCCGTGTCAACTTGCAGATAGGGTTACACAATGAAAAAGTACAAGATGTATGTGGCAATTTCATGGAACATCGCAAAAAAAGGAGAGGCAGCGGTGAGCCTATACAGTGTGCTATGGTACGTCACTCCTCCATTGCAATCATCGTGACATGTTATTTGTATGCCAGGTCTATTAGCCAAGTTTCTTAGGGACAGCTATTACGAGTTATCCTAAGAAAATAAGCACCTGTGAATATAAGCTCCACGTAATACGCCAACCAGTTCTTTTCATTGCGTTTCCAACTTATTTTTGGTATGATCAGTGGAAAGTCTAGATTGCATTATATATATTTTTCATTTTGCTGCCCATATGGAAATTAATTTGACTTGCAAACGTCACAAATTGAACCCAGTGCAGTAATTAATATGATAGGAAAACTGACCATCACTATTTGCTCAAAATGCAAATACAAAGATACCATCTACTTGGCACAATCTACTTTGGTCAATGTTTTCCATAGAGATCCCATTGTCTAATTTAAACGAAGAACGCATGACCCACATTTAAATGAAGAACAATTATTTATTGAAATTCGATGGTCCAAGTGGCTGGTTATTATCATATAGCAGCACCACCTGAAAGCATCATATAGCAGCAGCAGCAACTCATCATACAGCAGCAGCAGTCTGCAATTCATCATATACCAGCAGCAACTAATAGTAATTCATCATATAGCAGCAGCAGGAGCAGCTCATAGCAATTCATCATATAGCAGCAGCAGGAGCAGCTCATAGCAATTCATCATATAGCAGCAGCAGGAGCAGCTCATAGAAATTCATCATATAGCAGCAGCAGGAGCAGCTCATAGCAATTCATCATATAGCAGCAGCAGGAGCAGCTTGTAGCAACTCATCATATAGCAGCAGCAGCTCATAGCAATTCATCATATAGCAGCAGCAGCAGCTCATAGCAACTCATCATACAGCAGCAGCAGCTCATAGCAATTCATCATATAGCAGCAGCAGGAGCAGCTCGTAGCAATGCATCATATAGCAGCAGCAGAAGCAGCTCATAGCAATTCATCGTATAATGGATCAGAATGAAAATTTGGCAAAAAATCAGAGGAGATCCTCACCTTGTTGGATGAGCTCATCCTTCAACAGCACCTCAAGGCCATGGCCTGGGAGGAGGGGAGGGGGAACAAGGTGCCTTCTGACGCAGTGTGGCATCAGCCGTAGTTGTGCAGCGCCCGCTGGAGTAGTGCGTTGGACGAACCACAGTGGAGCAGCTGCTGGAGACCATGAGAACAAGGGGCGGCGCCAGAGGGAGGAGCAGCCAGGGAGATTTGCCCCTACCCGTCGGCCATGTAGCCTAGCTTTACATAGCATCGTCAAGGACTAGGCCATATGGGACCAGTGGCGACAGCTCGCTGGAGGAACCCTAGTGCTGCAGGCAGGGGATCAAGGTAGAGAGAAAGGGGAGAGGAGATGCAAGCGGGCAGGGCAATGAATGCTTGCGTGTTTGTTTTTACTTGAGGGTCAGGTGTGACATGGGCGTCAGCAGTTGCATTTTGAGTGTAATATAGGCAGACAACATAGTCATTTCACTATTCCCCTTCCCTTCAACTTTTAGTGAGGTTCTACCCGAAACACCCCCCTCCAAAGCGAAATTAGTTAAGCCCAAGCCCATAACTCGAAAATGACTTCTTTACATCTTTTATGGCTTATTTTGACAATATGCCCTGAAAAGGCGGAATCGAACTGGCCCTTAACCTACAATTCAATTGTGCGTGCAATGATGAATCACTCCTGCCTGCTATCTGTACATTTAGGCGTCATCATACATGGCATAACCTAATACATGTGCATTCCATTGTAGAATCTGGAATATGCAATGTTTATGTTAGTTCATACGTTGCACATGATGTTTAAATGCCCCTTAAATCTGGTTAGTCAAGTGATGGTCTTTAAGCCTCCTTCTTTGCTTCTTTTCTTGATATGTAAGATTTTCTCACACATCTCGTTCAATTGCTTGTTTGCATCAGCCAGCCATACTAGGAATGTTTGCTTTGATTACTTGTTGTTCTTGACCTAACACTCTAACAGAGCTTGTCAACGATTTAAACACTAAGGGATGCTGTAGTGGGGCCTTGTCTAACTCATAGGTGACATAAAGGTTTGGTGTACACTACTGATAGGCTCTCCAAGAGTACACGGAGATCTAGTTCGAAGGTATGCCTAGTTTTTACATAGTGCGAGACATAGTAAATGCTCATTTCATTGTGTGCAAGTGCAAGAGATCTGCATGCTTCATTATGTGGTGTTTTTGTTATAATCTCATCCTTTTGTGTTCACAGATGGAAAGTATGCATATTTATCTTCCAAGGAGGCGAGTAACTAGTTTTTGTCACCTTGCGAGGGGTGCAATGAAGATAAGATTGAGGATTTCCAAGTACAAGATGTTAGGAAGGAGCCTTGCAAGAGAAGTAGGAGCTGCTTTGAGCCTCTTCAACCTGCTAAGGTAAGTCACTTGTATGCAACTCAACAGTTCAATTCCTTGTTTGTTTCAGGCATAGTTAATTTTCTCTTTTCAAATGCTTTATTTGTCCTCACTTAATGAGATGCCCAAATAATTATGCACGATGTTCGGTACTTGTATCACTCTTAGTTGACATAATTAAAGGCCTTACCATTTAATTACTCGCGAAGTGTGCTGAAGCTTTGAAGTCTATTAACCAACTATTATTGCATGAGGCTCACAATCTAGTTTATACTACGCTAATGATTGCATAGTTTTGCCTGCTGTAGTATGTTTGTATGAAACCCTCGGCTGTTCATTATGCTCCCTAAGACTTTAATTGAGGTACAGAATGGCCAACTGCTTGCTTACTTATGTGCAACGTGTTGTCTAAATTTGTAACTTGTCTGTGTTTTCGATTGGGCCCCAACATCATGCTCCTCTGGTGAGCTAAGAGGGATTTCTGTATGCAGGCTGCACAGTCTATTTTTTATAATTTTTAAAATATCACCTGCTTATGCTTCATGACATGTAACATTTTTTTTGTGAAAGTGACGTGTAACATTATTGTTAGTCCTGTTTTGCCATGTAGTACAAAATAGTGTCTTGTTCGCTTCACTGTTGTAACTATATTTTTGCCCTAGTCATGTGTACTTACAGAAACATTTCAGGATGAAGTGACATCAACACAAAAATCTGCGAGCAGTGCGGCATGGCCATTACCGAATGTTTATGGATTGGAATTGGAATGTGTTGATGTTCTCGAGCATCAACTAGAGGTGGCAAGACAACGTGTACATGATTGTCAACGTATAATCAACAAGTTGAGACTGGACATGCAGGTATTAGATGCAGGAGTCAAAAAAATGAAACAAGACACCGAGGTAACCATGAAGGAATTGGAGATTTTGCAGACTGAAATTTGTGCTATCTGAATCCGCCAATCCTAATTCATGAAGAGATTATAGTTCAAATGGAGTTAAGTTGATGCGCGTCCATGATGTATGAGCCGTATTTGCCCAGTGTATGTAATTTGTTGTTTGTGTATGCTTTATTATCACCTGTGTCGTACCATAATGCCCAGTGGGTATAATCGGCTGTAATTTCTTTATTGTATAGTGTAGGATTATTCTACCTTTCTATGCCTTGATCTCTTTGTTGTATAGTGTATGCTTTTAGAGGTGATAGTATTGAGTAGGATAATTCTTTGAATATGCTATATCGTTCAAGCGGGGCCAACTCGCCCGACCATGGGCCTTCGTCTCGTAGGATCCATGGGCCTTCTCGTCTCGCGAGATCCATGGGCCTTCTCGTCTAGCAGGATCCATGGGCCTTCTACGTCTC
The DNA here is from genome assembly GCA_021605205.1 of Aegilops longissima. NCBI lineage: Eukaryota > Viridiplantae > Streptophyta > Magnoliopsida > Poales > Poaceae > Aegilops > Aegilops longissima. The sequence continues at coordinate 681,705,331 of CM038682.1, read as the reverse complement.
GCGGTGTCCATGGGCCTTTCGTCTCGCGGGATCCATGGGCCTTCTACGTCACGTAGGATCCATGGGCCGCCGACTCATTTATGGGTCTTGTCTTGGCCTTTAATGGGCCGTGACGCAGCCTATAATGGAAATCGTCGTTTTATGGGCTGACCATAACGGGCCGTTAATAGGCCGTGTTGGTGATGCTATGAAAATGGCCCAACAGACTAACGGACCACAAGCGGGCTGACTGTAACGACAGCTGAATTTGGCCCACAAGCGAAAATAGCGATAATGGGCCGTAAGTAACCGAATCTGCAAATGAGCCCAAGAATAAATGGGCCCTCGAAGGCGAAAGTTAACTTGGGATGGAAACAATATGAGAATAACGGCCGTTAATGGGTATAAAGTGTTACACTGTTCATTACGGGCCGATTTCACATGGCCGTTAATGGGTGTAAAGTAATACAATGTTCATTACGGGCCAGTTTCAGCACGGGCCGCTAATGGGCCAAGAGTTACAAAGGGCCTCATATGGGCCGAAAGACATCATGGGCCATACATGGGCCAGAAGTGAAAACGGGATGGAATCTTATTAGAAGGCCCAGATGACGCTACTGGGCCTAATTCGCATAGGGCGTAACGGGCCTTGGGTTAGCGGGCTGTAAATGGGCTATATGCTAACAGGCCATTAACAGGCTTTCCATTGGCCGGCCCACCAGCTTTTAACCAAGTCAAACGGGCCGGCCTTTTCACAGGAATGGGCCACTGTTGGGCCGTGCCACGTGTCAACATATCATAGGCGCCTTCTGTCCGGTGAGTGGATGACATCTGTCCCAATGATGAGCCGACACGTGTTCCCTCCAGCCAATGATGATTTTACACATGGAAAATCCCCATTGGTCGGGGCTATTAACGGGTTATCGGATCCAAAACCCGACCCGATAGCTTAACGGCGTTCCGTTATGGTGGATGCCACGTGTCGGTCACCCTTGGCGAAAAGCACTACGTGACGCGATTTATCGTCATGGAAGTGGACACTTCCGTGATGATAATTTTGGTAATGTCATGGAACACTTCTACGACAGCACAGGTATGACTATCTTGATTCTGTCATAAATTTGTCATGGATGTACATGCATGACAAAAACGCGACCTACTGTGACAAACACGTATCATCACGGAAGTGTATTTTTTTGTAGTGGTACTACCTCTATCCGGGTTTTTAGTCGACACCATATTTTTAATCAAAGTTTGACCACATATTTAGTTAAAGCTGGACAAATAAAATTACAGGTTAGTTGAAGACAAAGTTGCGAGAAGGCTTAGAAATCAATACAAAACTTTTTGCTCTTAGTACCAACTTAAATGCTTCTTCGAGGAAACATTTGGTTCATATCCAATTGTGTGATAAAATTGCACCAACGTAAACAATTTCTCCAAGATGAACTGATGAAGGATATCGTCTTTGTGGTAACAAGAAAAGAACACTGATGGAAGACAGCCCGTTCTTCATTGAACATCGATCAACTTCACCAGCCGATGCAACCATGAGACACAATCATGAGCATCGATAGGTCATCATGGTGATGCATCATCGATTTTGACATCAAATTTGGGTCAGACACCAATGAAGTTTGATAATCCTGACTGTCGTTTGTTTCTTATCAGTAATAAAGCTTGAGAAAGGAAGAACCACTTGGCAGAGGACAGTGAGGCTGAGCAATAGTGGCCATCCAATTTTGTGCAGTTCCACTAAAATTGGGGAAGACATGCCCGAGTATGGAGATATGCATCCCTGTTTGCAAAAATATAAAAAAATGATATTTAAGTAGTGTCATTACTTTGTTTTAGCAGGGGAACAAGATTAACAACGGCATCTTAATTGTCAATAAGAATTAATGAAATCACTACTGCAGGATGCTGCTAACGCGACACTACGATCAGAGACCCTTCGAGAAACTGTGTGCGATGCAATAATCGCAAACGGTCGTGTATGAAAACCGTAAAAAATGTACAAAACATTTGCGATGACAGATGCATCAAACACGGTTCGGATTTTAGTTGCGTGAGAAGTGAAGGGCATACGGTTCAGTTCAATTAACTGTTTGCGATGAGGAGGAACAAAAGAAACGGGCACCCAGATGAAGGCGTGTACGATACACAGCATACGGTTCACTTGGATGAACTATTTGTGATTAGGCAACACAAAAGAAACGGGCAGCAAGATGAAGGTGTGTGTGATATACAGGATACGGTTCACTCAGATGAACTGTTTGTGATTAGGCAACACAAAAGAAACGGTCAGCCAGATCAAGGTGTGTGCGATATACGCATGCGGTTCACTCGGCCCTTGTCATTAGTGTGTGACCTCTGTGGCAACCGGTCGCTCCCCAAGCGCCTCTTCGTGTACCGTGGCAACCGTCCACCGCCTCTTCGCCTTTCCCTCTCGATTTGGAACTGTTGTCGCATGCTCTTCCTCCCTCCATTTGCCTTCACCCTTCCTGTTGCCATTGTTCGATCATCTTCTCCATGGAGGGAACAGGCCGGAAACGACCCCGTTATTCTTGCCCCGATCTGAAAGATGACGTGGTGGAGGAACTCATTGATCGGTGCGATGTCATCACCTCGGCTAGCATGGCAGGTTTGTTCAAGACCATTCTCGACTCAACTAATAACATCATTACAAGGAACCCAAGGGTCTAGGAACGGTTTGATCTCCCCCTATCTTATTCGTCGTGACCCTGCTGACTAGCGCGGGGATGAGGGAAGCGTCGCTTGTGCAAGTTGATGCCGCTTGATAATGATACGTATGATGTTAAGATGCCATCGCTTCAGGGTAAGGCCTGGGCAGGCGCAAATGGAGATTGGGTTATTTATATTGGGTACAACTGCAAGTGGGAACTTGTGAATGTGTACACTCGTCACCGGGTTCCACTTCCAAAATTTTCAGACGACTGCCCAGAGGTTGAGTACACCAGTATTCTACGTGAGTTCAAATATAATCATGGTGACTGACGTCTATGGAAGATAGCAATTTGTCGAGTTCCCAACCGCTCTTGGGATTACACGAACTATGAAGTTGTTGCTATCTTCGACAAGCTTGTTGTTGTCCTTACTTCCACGCCTCGATGGATATTGCTGAAACCAATTTCTGCACACGGATGAGTACTGTGATGCAATACAATACGAGGGTCTTGTATTTGCTGCCACCACTCGTGGCACTGTTTTGCATGGAATCCTGAAGCTTTCGGTACGTTTATCTTCCATCATAATTATAATTGTTTCATCCACATGCATGCAGGTTAGCTAGTTTCCCTTTACTAATTAACTTTCTTGTGTTTCCAAGGTCCTGTGAACATTCCATCTCCTATACTTGAAAAAATTTATAACCAAGGGGGAGATGACGATGCTGATGATCAAGAGCATGAGGACGAGCAAGACCCATATACTCAGTGGCGCCTGGCAACTTATTCCGATGGATCACCTCTTCTTGTCTGTATACAAGGCACTGCTGATGTTACTAAGGAAGAAGGTGTTGTCTCACATGTTCGCACTCTCCGGACCTATTCCAATATCCGTTGTAGGGTATTCGGGATGGATACTAGTGTACTAGCGCCAACACCTTCTCCCTGGTTCAGTATTGAAAGTCTTGGAGGAAACTTGCTCTTCCTTGGACAAAACTATCCAATGATGGTGGAAGGCGATCCAGCTACTGTTGACACAACGTTACTACCATTTATGAGAAGCAATTGTATCTATACCACGGACATTGCTATGCTTCCCTATCGTCCCAATATGGGTCCTGACATAGGCCTCTTCAGCCTGGATGATCAGTCATGCGTTGGTCTCGAGATTGACATTTGCTGGCCCTTCCCAGAGAATCACTTCTGGTTCAAAGCAAGCGTTTCCAACACCGACGAGTGGTTGAGCTGAAGTTCATTTCATCGCTTTGTTATTTGTTGTGTGAGAAAAACTTTACTAGAATGTTTTGTTGGAAATGATCTATAATCCAGCATGTATCCTCGTTGTCGTTGTGGGTTGATGACTTGTTGTATGTAATCAATGGTACATTTGCATATGCGTCCATCAACTCGCGCCTACTAGTGGTGTCCATATGAACAGTGCTAGTGATTTTAGTTGCAAAAATTAGATAGTGCTAGTGATTTTTAGCTGCATATTTTGACAAATCGCAGTGTTACAAGGTTGACAAATGGAAATGTTACTAGATAAACAAATGTCAATCTTTCCAGTTTGACAAATGGCAACATACCCAAAATGACAGATATGCAAATCTTACCCAATTGTGTGTACGTGGTTGCACACGGGTCATGCAAAACAACTTGCGTTGAAGGGATGCAGAAATCCTGCTCGGCACATTTTCCCTTGGCTTCCTGGGGAAGCTGTCGGTTTGCATACGGGTGTTCTAACTAAAATGTTTGCGATGAGTGTTTTATATTTAAAACCATTGATGTTTTTTTCAAAAGAAAATCATTTGATAAGTCTGTACATTAAGAGAGACAAACGCAAGTTCGTTCAAACCATATCTTTCATTTAGTCACACTGTGAATTTATATTCATATGATCGAGAATTTGAGATACAGTATTAAACCCCAAAAAAACTATTTTGGGCGGCGGCGGAGGCGGCGTGCCCCGCCGTCGTTGTCGTTGTCGTCCTCCGGGACGCCATTGTTGAAGTCTTCAAGGTAGCACATAATGCTCTTCACTTGTAAATCAAACATCATGTCGTCGCGGGATCGACGGGCGGGGCACGGGAGGACGGCAACTGGCGCCGCTGAGAGGTAGCGGTCGACGGCAGCGTCCCATGCCGCCGAGGCGCGCAGACGCCACGGCACAAAGCGCAGTGGTGTAGTAAAACGCATGGGGACCGGTGCCACGGTGGGTGGAGGGGCGCGTACGGGCAGGGGCACGGGCGCGGCGGGTGCAGCCAAACACACGGGGGCCGGCACCACGATGGGTGGAGGGGCGGGCACGGGCACGGACACGGGCGCTGGCGCTGGCATGTACACAAGCTCGCCCGGGTCCGCACAGACCTTGCTGACGCCCGCGGCTTCCAGCTCTGCGATAGTGCTCGGCGACCAGCCCGTCAATGCTACGGGGATGGTCGCTGGCGCGGGCGTGGGGATGAGAGCTGGGACAGGCGCGGGGGCAGCAACCACCGCGGCCAGCTTGTTCTGGGCCATGTCCATGAGGCCCCATTCCTCATTTTCTATCTCCTCCGGCTCAGAGTCGACTTCACCAAACTTGAAGACTAGTGGCAGATGATCATTCTGCGCCATGGCGTTGGTGGAGGTCTGCGGGAGGGAGGGGAATGGGAGGCGAACAGTAAAGTCGCCGTATTAAACAGCGGCTCGGGCGCCATTAATGGAGAGGAAGGCGGGCGGCCATGGAAGTCAAAGGGCTCACTTCCCAATGATCCTGCACAACATACAACTCGCTGATACGTCTCCAACGTATCTATGATTTTTTATTGCTCCATGCTATATTATCTTCTGTTTTGGACATTATTGGGCTTTATTATTCACTTTCATATTAATTTTGGGACTAACCTATTAACCGGAGGCCCAGCCCAGAATTGTTGTTTTTTGCCTATTTCAGAGTTTCGCAGAAAAAGAATATCAAACGGAGTCCAAACGGAATGAAACCTTCGGGAACGTGATTTTCGGAATGAACATGATCCACAGGACTTGGACCCTACGTTAAGAAATCAAACAGGAAGCCACGAGGTAGGGGGGCGTGCCTACCCCCCAGGCGCGCCCTCCACCCTCGTGGGCCCCCTGTTGCTCCACCGACGTACTCCTTCCTCCTATATATACCTACGTACCCCCAAACGATCAGATACGGAGCCAAAAACCAAATTCCACCGCCGCAACCTTCTGTACCCATGAGATCCATCTTGGGGCCTGTTCCGGAGCTCCGACAGAGGGGCATCGATCACGGAGGGCTTCTACATCAACACCATAGCCTCTCTGATGAAGTGTGAGTTGTTTACCTCAGACCTTTGGTTCCATAGTTATTAGCTAGATGGCTTCTTCTCTCTTTTTGGATCTCAATACAATGTTCTCCCCCTCTCTCGTGGAGATCTATTCGATGTAATCTTCTATTGCGGTGTGTTTGTTGAGACCGATGAATTGTGGGTTTATGATCAAGTTTATCTATGAACAATATTTGAATCTTCTGAATTATTTTATGTATGATTGGTTATCTTTGCAAGTCTCTTCGAATTATCAATTTGGTTTGGCCTACTAGATTGATCTTTCTTGCAATGAGAGAAGTGCTTAGCTTTGGTTTCAATCTTGCGGCGTCCTTTCCCAGTGATAGTAGGGGCAGCAAGGCACGTATTGTATTGTTGCCATCGAGGATAACAAGATGGGGTTTTTATCATATTGCATGAATTTATCCCTCTACATCATGTCATCTTGCTTAAAGTGCTTCTCTATTCTTATGAACTTAATACTCTAGATGCATGCTGGATAGCGGTCGATGTGTGGAGTAATAATAGTAGATGCAGGCAGGAGTCGGTCTACTTGTCTCGGACGTGATGCCTATATACATGATCATACCTAGATATGCAGGCAGGAGTCGGTCTACCAGGAAGCAATCTACTTCTGTTCTTCTCCGCAATTTTTATGTAGGTGCTAATCCTTGTTATAGATATATCCTCGATACCATTACCGGAGGGTATTTTTTGGGTAGCCATACTTTTGATTCTTATAATGCTATGATAGATTTATTTGGCTCACCACCTCTTTTGGTTAATGGAACTATTTTAACTTTGGAGCATGTAATGCAAAGACTTGAAATTATTGAAAATAAAGTTGCTACCGTAGAGCCAATTGAAAATTTAGATAAAAAGATCCAAAACCAAATTACCCAATACGGATCTAAAGTAGGAGTCACTTTGAAAAATATTAAGGAGAAGGAACCCATAGTTAATGAAAGAATAAATCAGCACTCCACTAGAATCGATAAACTTGAGGGTATCATTACCAACTTGGGAACCGCTTTTTCTTCCGTAAAAAATACCCCTAGTCCTCCAACAAAAATTGCCAAGCTTCTGTATGTTCCTAAAAATAAGGTTGAAACCTCTAGTAAGGAAACTGCGGATCTCAAATCTATAAGTATTCATCCCGATCTTTTTGCTATTATTAAGGAACCATTTGCTACGAATGAATTTTTCGATATTGTGCCTAAAAGTTTGATAATTAATAAAAATAAAGAAACTCCCAAGGATGATAGATGCCTCATTTAAGAATTACCTACCAAAGATGGCAATACCTAGATCTATCCTTGCTTGTATGCCTAGCTAGGGGCGTTAACGATAGCGCTTGTTGGGAGGCAACCCAATTTTATTTTTAGTTTTTCGCTTTTTGCTTCTGTTTAGGAATAAATATTTGTTCTAGCCTCTGGTTAGATGTGTTTTTATGTCTTAATTAGTGTATGTGCCAAGTTAAACCTATAGGATCTTCTTGGATGATAGTTATTTGATCTTGCAGAAATTACCAGAAACTTTCTGTTCCCGAAAATAATTGTTAAAAATCACCAGAACGTGATAAAATATTGATTATAATTGATGCTCATCAATAAACAAATTTCCTAGGTCTTCCTATTTTGGCTGATTTTTTGGAGTTCCAGAAGTTTGCGTTAGTTACAGATTACTACAGACTGTTCTGTTTTTGACAGATTCTGTTTTTCGTGTGTTGTTTGCTTATTTTGATGAATCTATGGCTAGTAAAAGAGTTTATAAACCATAGAGAAGTAGGAATACATTAGGTTTAACACCAATATAAATAAATAATGATTTCATTACAGTACCTTGAGGTGGTCTTTTGTTTTCTTTCGCTAACGGAGCTCACGAGATTTTCTGCTGAGTTTTGTGTTGTGAAGTTTTCAAGTTTTGGGTGAAAGATTTGATGGATTATGGAACATGGAGTGGCAAGAGCCTAAGCTTGGGGATGCCCATGGCACCCACAAGATAGTCTAAGGACACCTAAAAGCCAAAGCTTGGGGATGCCCTGGAAGGCATCCCCTCTTTCGTCTCCTTCCATCGGAAACTTTACTTGGAGCTATATTTTTATTCACCACATGATATGTGTTTTGCTTGGAGCGTCTTGTATGATTTGAGTCTTTGATTTTTAGTTTACCACAATCATCTTTGTTGTACACACCTTTTGAGATAGACACACATGATTCGGAAATTATTAGAATACTCTATGTGCTTCACTTATATCTTTTGAGTTATATAGTTTTTGCTCTAGTACTTCACTTATATCTTTTAGAGCACGGTGGTGGATTTGTTTTATAGAAACTATTGATCTCTCATGCTTCACTTAGATTATTTTGAGAGTCTTAAATAGCATGATAATTTGCTTAAATAATCCTAATATGCTAGGTATTCAAGATTAGTAAAAACTTTCTTATGAGTGTATTGAATACTAAGAGAAGTTTGATGCTTGATGATCGTTTTGAAACATGGAGGTAGTGATATTAAAGTTGTGCTAGTTGAGTAGTTGTGGAATTGAGAAATACTTGTGTTGAAGTTTGCAAGTCCCGTAGAATGCACGTATGGTAAACGTTATGTAACAAATTTGAAAAATGAGGTGTTCTTTGATTGTCTTCCTTATGAGTGGCGGTCGGGGACGAGCGATGGTCTTTTCCTACCAATCTATCCCCCTAGGAGCATGCGCGTACTTCTTGGTTTTTGATAACTTGTAGATTTTTGCAATAAGTATGTGAGTTCTTTATGACTAATGTTGAGTCCATGGATTATACGCACTCTCACCTTTCCATCATTGCTAGCCTCTTCGGTACCGTGCATTGCCCTTCTCAGATTGAGAGTTGGTGCAAATTTCGCCGGTGCATCCAAACCCCGTGGTATGATACGCTCTTTCGCACATAAACCTCCTTATATCTTCCTCAAAACAGCCACCATACCTACTTATTATGGCATTTCCATAGCCATTCCGAGGTATATTGCCATGCAACTTTCCACCATTCCGTTTATCATGACACGTTCATCATTGTCGTATTGCTTTGCATGATCATGTAGTTGACATAGTATTTGTGGCAAAGCCACCATCCATAATTCTTTCATACATGTTGATACGTCTCCAACGTATCTATAATTTTTGATTTCTCCATGCTACTTTATCTACTGTTTTGGACTATACTGGGCTTTATTTTCCACTTTTATATTATTTTGGGACTAACCTATTAACCGGAGGCCCAGCCTGTAATTGCTGTTTTTGCCTATTTCAGTGTTTCAAGAAACGGAATATCAAACGGAGTCCAAACGGAATGAAACCTTCGGGAACGTGATTTTCACCGAATGTGATCCAGGAGACTTGGACCCTACTCCAAGGAACAAAAGAGGCTGTCACGAGAGTGGGCGCCCCAGTGCGCGCCCCCTGCCTCATGGTCCCCTGTTGCTCCACCGACGTACTCCTTCCTCCTATATATACCTACATACCCCCAAACGATCAGAACAGGAGCCAAGAACCTAATTCCACCGCTGCAACTTCCTGTATCCATGAGATCCCATCTTGGGGCCTGTTCCGGAGCTCCGCCGGAGGGGGCATCCACCATGGAGGGCTTCTACATCATCACCATAGCCCCTCCGATGAAGTGTGAGTAGTTTACTTCAGACCTTCGGGTCCATAGCTAGTAGCTAGATGGCTTCTTCTCTCTTTTTGGATCTCAATACAATGTTCTCCCCCTCTCTCGTGGAGATCTATTCGATGTAATCTTCTTTTTGCGGTGTGTTTGTTGAGACCGATGAATTGTGGGTTTATGATCCAGTTTATCTATGAACAATATTTGAATCTTCTCTGAATTCTTTTATGTATGATTAGTTATCTTTGCAAGTCTCTTCGAATTATCCGTTTGGTTTGGCCAACTAGATTGGTAGTTCTTGCAATGGGAGAAGTGCTTAGCTTTGGGTTCAATCTTGCGGTGTCCTTTCCCAGTGACAGAAGGGGCGGCAAGGCACGTATTGTATTGTTGCCATTGAGGATAACAAGATGGGTTTTTATCATATTGCATGAATTTATCCCTCTACATCATGTCATCTTGCTTAAGGCGTTACTCTGTTTTTAACTTAATACTCTAGATGCATGTTGGATAGTGGTCGATGAGTGGAGTAATAGTTGTAGATGTAGTCAGGAGTCGGTCTACTTGTCTCAGACGTGATGCCTATATACATGATCATACCTAGATATTCTCATACTATGCTCAATTCTGTCAATTGCTCAATAGTAATTTGTTCACCCACCGTAGAATACTTATGCTCTTGAGAGAAGCCACTAGTGAAACCTATGGCCCCCGGGTCTATTCTCATCATATCAATCTCCATCACTTTAATATTTGCTTTGTTTTTACTTTGCCTTTTACTTTTTTACTTTGCATCTCTATACCAAAAAAATACCAAAAATATTATTTATCATCTCTATCAAATCTCACTATCGTAAGTGATCGTGAAGGGATTGACAACCCCTAATCGCGTTGGTTGCGAGGAGCTATTGTTTTGTGCAGGTACGAGGGACTTGTGCGTGTCCTCCTACTGGATTGATACCTTGGTTCTCAAAAACTGAGGGAAATACTTACGCTACTTTGCTGCATCATCCTCTCCTCTTTGGGGAAATCCAACGCAGTGCTCAAGAGGTAGCAAGAAGAATTTCGCGGCGTTGTTCGGGAGGCTCACGCAAGAGCAAGTCAAGCGCGATACCAAGTACCCATCACAATCCCTATCTCCCGCATTACATTATTTGCCATTTGCCTCTCGTTTTCCTCTCCCCCACTTCACCCTTGCCGTTTTATTCGCCCTCTCTTTCCGCTTGCCTCTTTTTGCCTGTTTCTTGTTTGCTCGTGTTGCCATGTGCCTTCTATATGCTTGCATCTTTGCTTGTTGAATATCTATTGATATGGATCCACTTAAAATGTTCTACTTGGATCATCTTCGATCCTTATGCGCTCGTGCTGAAACCCCAACTAGCCTAGTTGATGGGAAATCTTTAGATGAGCATGCTCATTTTGTGCGTCATCGTTTGTCTGAAAAGGGGAGGCTCTTATGGTATCATATAAATAGTTTTCTATGCTATGCTTGGAATATTTGTGAAATGTGTGATTTTACTTGTTGCTCTAAGAACCCTAAAAAACACCTTCCCTACCTATGTGAGTTCAATGATAATGAAATCTTATCTTCTTATGCAAAGCGTGTTTATAGTTACTATGATATCGAACAAATTGAAGAATTTGTCGTTTTTAAGGGTGCTCATGAGGTTGCTTCTTTGATTGTAAAGTATGATTTTACTCTCAACAAATCTGAAAATTCTGTCATACTTAAATATTGCAATGAAAACCTTGCTCACAATGTCTATGTCCAAGAATTTAGTGAAAGAATGACCGTTGCTTTGGAAGAAAATAATGATATGCATCAATCTATAGATAATGATGATTCTGATGATTTGGTTGAAATATCCCTTGATGAACCTATTCTTGTGGCCATGATGCCAATATTTATGAAGATGAATTTGCTGTAGTTCCTTATGTTAAACATGAGATCGTTACTATTGCACCCATACTTGATAGTTCCTTCGAAGAAAAGCATGATCGCAATGATTTTACTATAAATTCTCTTGATGTCAGTTGTGCTAATAATATGCAAAACCCTAAGCTTGGGGATGCTAGTTTTGCTATGTCTTGTTGCAATGATCATGATTGGGGTGATTCTTATGATCCTGAAAATTTATTTAAGCCCCACGATGAATATGAGATTAATAATAGTGTTTGCAATAATATTGAAAGTGGGTTTGGAAGAGTGTCAACTTTGGATCCCACATATTTGGAGAACGTTCAATCCGATGAATTTTTTGATAAAAGTGGGTTTGGAGAGGTCATGACTTTAGTTAATGTTAATCCCACTATCTTGGAAGAGTGTCAACTTTGCATGCATGTGGATCGTGTAGAGAATATGTTTTGTGATAGCTATATTGTTGAATTTGCTTATGATCCTACATGTAATTATTATGAGAGAGGAAAATATGGTTGTAGAAATTTTCATGTTACTAAATTACCTCTCTTTATGTTGAGATTGCTATTGTTTCTTTCCCCTTCCTTGCATATGCTAGTTTTTTCTTGCTACGATAATTTGTTTGCCTGTAATATGACTATGCATAGGAAGTATGTTAGAGTTAAGTGTGTTTGTCACATGTTTTATGATGCTCTCTTTGTGCCTCAATTCTTGTCTTTCTTGTGAGCATCATTGAAATCTCAATGCCTAGCTAAAAAGGCTTTAAAGAAAAGCGCTTGTTAGGAGACAACCCAATATTTTTCCTTGCTGATTAAGAATAAATAATCCATCTACCTTCTGTTTAGATGTGGTTTTATGTTTTAATTAGTGTTTGTGCCAAGCTAGACCTATTGGATCTTCTTGGATGATAGTTATTTGATCTTGCTGTAATTTTCAGAAACTTTGCGCTCAGTTCCCGAATTATTAAAAATCACCAGAACGTGATAAAATACTGATTCCACTTGCTGCTGATCAATAAACAAATTTTCTAGGTCGTCTCATTTTGGTAGATTTTTTGGAGTTCCATAAGTTTGCGTTAGTTACAGATTACTACAGACTGTTCTGTTTTTGACAGATTCTGTTTTTCGTGTGTTGTTTGCTTATTTTGATGAATCTATGGCTAGTAAAATAGTTTATAATCCATAGAGAAGTTGGAATACAGTAGGTTTAACACCAATATAAATAAAGAATGAGTTCATTACAGTACCTTAAAGTAGTCTTTTGTTTTCTTTCTCTAACGGAGCTCACGAGATTTCTATTGAGTTTTGTGTTGTGAAGTTTTCAAGTTTTGGGTAAATTATTTTGATGGATTATGGAACAAGGAGTGGCAAGAGCCTAAGATTGGGGATGCCCATGACACCCCCAAGATAATATAAGGACACCAAAAAGTCAAAGCTTGGGGATGCCCCGGAAGGCATCCCCTCTTTCGTCTACTTCCATCGGTAATTTACTTGGAGCTATATTTTTATTCACCACATGATATGTCTTTTGCTTGGAGCGTCTTGTATTATTTGCGTCTTTGCTTGTTAGTTTACCACAATCATCCTTGCTGTACACACCTTTTGAGAGAGCCATACATGAATTGGAATTTGATAGAATACTTTGTGTGCTTCACTTATATCTTTTGAGCTTGATAGTTTTGCTCATAGTGCTTCACTTATATCTTTTGAGCGTGATAATTTTTGCTCTAGTGCTTCACTTAGATCTTTTAGAGCACGGTGGTGGATTTGTTTTAAAGAAACTATTGATCTCTCATGCTTCACTTAGATTATTTTGAGAGTCGTTAATAGCATGGTAATTTGCTTAAATATTAATATACTTGGTATTCAAGATATGTGAAACTTTCTTTTGAGTGCGTTGAATACTAAGAAAAGTTTGATGCTTGATAATTGTTTTGAGATATGAAGATGGTGATATTAGAGTCATGCTAGTTGAGTAGTTGTGAATTTAAAGAATACTTGTGTTGAAGTTTGTGATTCCCGTAGCATGCATGTATGGTGAACCGTTATGTGATGACCTTGGAGCATGATTTATTTATTGATTGTCTTCCTTATGAGTGGCGGTCGGGGACGAGCGATGGTCTTTTCCTACCAATCTATCCCCCCTAGGAGCATGCACGTAATACTTTGCTTTGATAACTTCTAGATTTTTGCAATAAGTATATAAGTTCTTTATGACTAATGTTGAGTCCATGGATTATACGCACTTTTTCCCATCCTTCCACCATTGTTATCCTCTATAATACCGCGCACTTCTCACCGGTATCATACACCCACCATATATCTTCCTCAAAACAGCCACCATACCTACCTATCATGGCATTTCCATAGCCATTCCGAGTTATATTGCCATGCAACTTTCCACCGTTCCGTTTATTATGGCACGCTCCATCATTGTCATATTGCTAGCATGATCATGTAGTCGACATCGTATTTGTGGCAAAGCCACCTTTCATAATTATTTCATACATGTCACTCTTGTTTCATTGCATATCCCGGTACACCGCCGGAGGCATTCATATAGAGTCATACTTTGTTCTAAGTATCGAGTTGTAATCGTTGAGTTGTAAGAAAAATAAAAGTGTGATGATCATCATTCTTTAGAGCATTGTCCCAAGTGAGGAAAGGATGATGGAGACCATGATTCCCCCACAAGTCGGGATGAGACTCCAGACGAAAAATAAAAAAAATAAAAAAATGAAAAAGAAAAAAAAAAGAGGCCATAAAAAAAAGAGAAAAGGCCCAAATAAAAAATGGGATAAAAAGAGACAAGGGACAATGCTACTATCCTTTTACCACACTTGTGCTTCAAAGTAGCACCAAGATCTTCATGATAGAGAGTCTCTCATTTTGTCACTTTCATATACTAGTGGGAATTTTTCATTATAGAACTTGGCTTGTATATTCCAATGATGGGCTTCCTCAAATGCCCTAGGTCTTCGTGAGCAAGCGAGTTGGATGCACATCCACTTAGTTTCTTTTGTTGAGCTTTCATATACTTATAGCTCTAGTGCATTCGTTGCATGGCAATCCCTACTCACTCAAATTGATATCTATTGATGGGCATCTCCATAGCCCGTTGATACGCCTAGTTGATGTGAGACTATCTTCTCCCTTTTTGTCTTCTCCACAACCACCATTCTATTCCACATATAGTGCTATATCCATGGCTCACGCTCATGTATTGCGTGAAGATTGAAAAAGTTTTGAAAATGTTAAAGTATGAAACAATTGCTTGGCTTGTCATCGGGGTTGTGCATGATTTAAATATTTTGTGTGGGGAAGATGGAGCATAGCCATACTATATGATTTTCTAGGGATAACTTTCTTTGGCCATGTTATTTTGAGAAGACATAATTGCTTAGTTAGTATGCTTGAAGTATTAATATTTTTCTGTCAATATGAACTTTTGTCTTGAATCTTTCGGATCTGAATATTCATACCACAATTAAGAAGATTTACATTGAAATTATGCCAAAGTATCACTCCGCATCAAAAATTCTCTTTTTATCATTTACCTACTCGAGGACGAGCAGGAATTAAGCTTGGGGATGCCTGATACGTCTCCAACATATCTATAATTTTTTATTGCTCCATGCTACTTTATCTACAGTTTTGGACTATATTGGGCTTTATTTTCCACTTTTATATTATTTTTGGGACTAACCTATTAACCGGAGGCCCAGCCCAGAATTGTTGTTTTTTGCCTATTTCAGTGTTTCGAAGAAACGGAATATCAAACGGGGTCCAAACGGAATGAAACCTTCGGGAACGTGATTTTCTCACCGAACGTGATCCAGGAGACTTGGACCCTACTCCAAGGAACAAAAGAGGTGGTCACGAGGGTGGGGGCGCACCCCCCCTAGGGCGCGCCCCCTGCCTCGTGGGCCCCCTGTTGCTCCACCGACGTACTCCTTCCTTCTATATATACCTCACGCACCCAAACGATCGTAACAGGAGCCAAAACCTAATTCCACCGCCGCAACTTCCTATATCCACGAGATCCCATCTTGGGGCCTGTTAGGAGCTCACGGACGGGCATCCACCATGGAGGGCTTCTACATCATCACCATAGCCCCTCCGATGAAGTATGAGTAGTTTACTTCCGACCTTCGGGTCCATAGCTAGTAGCTAGATGGCTTCTTCTCTCTTTTTGGATCTCAATACAATGTTCTCCCCCTCTCTCGTGGAGATCTATTCGATGTAATCTTCTTTTTGCGGTGTGTTTGTTGAGACCGATGAATTGTGGGTTTATGATCCAGTTTATCTATGAACAATAATTGAATCTTATCTGAATTCTTTTATGTCTGATTGGTTATCTTTGCAAGTCTCTTTGGATTATCCGTTTGGTTTGGCCAACTAGATTGGTAGTTCTTGCAATGGGAGAAGTGCTTAGCTTTGGGTTTAATCTTGTGGTGTCCTATCCCAGTGACAGAAGGGGCAGCAAGGCACGTATTGTATTGTTGCCATCGAGGATAACAAGATGGGGTTTTTATCATATTGCATGAATTTATCCCTCTACATCATGTCATCTTGCTTAAGCGTTACTCTGTTTTTAACTTAATACTCTAGATGCATCTTTGGATAGCGGTCGATGAGTGGAGTAATAGTAGTAGATGCAGGCAGGAGTCGGTGTACTTGTCTCGGACGTGATGCCTATATACATGATCATACCTAGATATTCTCATAACTATGCTCAATTCTGTCAATTGCTCAAAAGTAATTTGTTCACCCTTCGTAGAATACTTATGCTCTTGAGAGAAGCCACTAGTGAAACCTATGGCCCCCGGGTCTATTCTCATCATATCAATCTCCATCACTTTAATACTTGCTTTGTCTTTACTTTGCCTTTTACTTTTTACTTTGCATCTCTATACCAAAAAAATACCAAAAATCTTATTTATCATCTCTATCAGATCTCACTCTCGTAAGTGACCGTGAAGGGATTGACAACCCCTAATCGTGTTGGTTGCGAGGAGCTATTGTTTTATGCAGGTACGAGGGACTTGTGCGTGGCCTCCTACTGGATTGATACCTTGGTTCTCAAAAACTGAGGGAGATACTTACACTACTTTGCTGCATCATCCTCTCCTCTTCGGGGAAATCCAATGCAGTGCTCAAGAGGTAGCACATGTCACTCTTGGTTCATTTCATATCCCGTTACACCCCCGGAGGTATTCATATAGAGTCATACTTTGTTCTAGTATCGAGTTGTAATCATTGAGTTGCAAATAAAAACAAGTGTGATGATCATCATTCTAGAGGATTGTCCCAAGTGAGGAATATAAAAAAAGAGAGAAAGGCCATAAAAAGAGAAGGCCCAAAAAAATGAGAGAAAAAGAGAGAAGGGACAATGTTACTATCCTTTTACCACACTTGTGCTTCAAAGTAGCACCATAATCTTCATGATAGAGAGTCTCTTGTTTTGTCACTTTCATATACTAGTGGGAATTTTTTAATATAGAACTTGGCTTGTATATTCCAACAATGGGCCTCCTCAAGTGCCCTAGGTCTTCGTGAGCAAGCAAGTTGGATCCACACCCACTTAGTTTCTTTTGTTGAGCTTTCATATATTTATAGATCTAGTGCATCCGTTGCATGGCAATCCCTACTCCTTGCATTAACATCAATCGATGGGCATCTCCATAGCCCATTGATTAGCCTCGTTGATGTAAGACTTTCTCCTTTTTTGTCTTCTCCACATAACCCCCATCATTATATTCTATTCCACCCATGGTGCTATATCCATGGCTCACGCTCATGTATTGCGAGAAGGTTGAAAAAGTTTGAGATTACTAAAGTATGAAACCATTGGTTGGCTTGTCGTCGGGGTTGTGCATGATGAGAGCATTCTTGTGTGACGAAAATGGAGCATGACTAAACTATATGATTTTGTAGGGATGAACTTTCTTTGGCCATGTTATTTTGAGAGGACATAATTGCTTAGTTAGTATGCTTGAAGTATTATTATTTTTATGTCAATATTGAACTTTTATCTTGAATCTTTCGGATCTGAATATTCATACCACAATTCAGAAGAATTACATTTAAATTATGCCAAGTAGCATTCCACATCAAAAATTCTATTTTTTATCATTTACCTACTCGAGGACGAGCAGGAATTAAGCTTGGGGATGCTTGATACGTTGCCAACGTGTCTATAATTTTTGATTGCTCCATGCTATATTATCTTCTGTTTTGGACATTATTGGGCTTTATTATTCACTTTTATATTATTTTTGGGACTAACCTATTAACCAGAGGCCCAGCCCAGAATTGATGTTTTTTGCCTATTTCAGAGTTTCGCGGAAAAAGAATATCAAACGGAGTCCAAACGGAACGAAACCTTCGGGAACGTGATTTTCAGAATGAACAAGATCCAGAGAACTTGGACCCTACGTCAAGAAATCAAACAGGAAGCCACGAGGTAGGGGTGCGCCTATCCCCCCCCCCCAGGTGCGCCCTCCACCCTCGTAGGCCCCACGTTGCTCCACCGACGTACTCCTTCCTCCTATATATACCTACGTACCCCCAAACGATCAGATACGGAGCCAAAAACATAATTCCACTGCCGCAACCTTCTATACCCGTGAGATCCCATCTTGGGGCATGTTCCGGAGCTCCGCCGGAGGGGGCATCGATCACGGAGGGCTTCTACATCAACACCATAGCCTCTCCAATGAAGTGTGAGTAGCTTACCTCAGACCTTCGGGTCCATAGTTATTAGCTAGATGGCTTCTTCTCTCTTTTTGGATCTCAATACATCATGTCATCTTGCTTAAAGTGTTTCTCTGTTCTTATGAACTTAATACTCTAGATGCATGCTGGATAGCGGTCGATGTGTGGAGTTATAGTAGTAGATGCAGGCAGGAGTCGGTCTACTTGTCTCGGACGTGATGCCTATATACATGATCATACCTAGATATTCTCATGATTATGCTCAATTATGTCAATTGCTCAACAGTAATTTGTTGACCCATCGTAAAATACTTATGCTCTTGAGAGAAGCCACTAGTGAAATCTATGGCCCCCGGGTCTATTTCCCATCATATTAATCTTCCATCCACAAAGTTATTTCTGTCGCCGTTTTTATTACTTTCTTTACTTTGCATCTTTATCACAAAAACACCAAAAATATTATCTTATCATATCTATCAGATCTCACTCTCGTAAGTGACCGTGTAGGGATTGACAACCCCTTATCGCGTTGGTTGCGGGGATTTATTTGTTTGTGTAGGTGCAAGGGGCTCGTGCGTAGCCTCCTACTAGATTGATACCTTGGTTCTCAAAAACTGAGGAAATACTTACGCTACTTTGCTGCATCACCCTTTCCTCTTCAAGGTAAAACCAACGCAGTGCTCAAGAGGTAGCACTCGCATGCTTCCCGATGAGCCTGCGCATTGGAGGAAAGCTTGCACGCCTCTCGGTTAGCCTGCGCATCGTACTGCGCTCGCACGCCTCCTGTTCAGTCAAGGTCAGGCAGCTGTCTGCACGGCACCTCCTACATCCATTAAAACAAAGACACGTGGCGTCATGTGAATTGTTAACAGAATGCACACGGTTTGAATTATACAAACGTTTGAGATATTAAAGTGGCAGGTTTTTTCAAAATGCCTTTGTTGGTTGTCGAGTGCGCCTTCTCTCAAAATGGACACGAAAAATGCCACAGCATGTCGGGTGCCATTCTATGATAGCATGCCAAGTTTCATGAATTTCAGACGAGTTTTGGATTTACTAGAATTTAAAAACCAGGCATCTCAATGTTTTGCCGGCAATCAACGGTGCCCTGGTGTTTGAAATTCATTCCCGTTTCTTGCATGGGACCTAAGCATGCACCCAAGGACACAGATTTGATTTTTCAACCAATTTATATGCACTGGAGCATGTGCATGTAGTTCAAATTTTAATTATGCACATAAATGCATTGAAAACTCGGTTAATGCATAAAAATGTCCAAACGAACCCCGAAAAATCACAAATATTGACACCACTCTTGTTGTTCTATGTTGACACGAGAAAAAATTTGAAAGCAATAAGAGGGAATGGATATCGTTTCGTCTCCAAAAGTGGGACGTTCCCTACCGAAACCATCATGCTTGTTGTGAGAAGCTCTGGTTTGTGAGAAGCATATACCCAAACGTGCCCCAAATGGGACAAAAAATCACCACGCCATGTTGATGCCGCTCCATGATAGCATGCCAAGTTTCATGAATTTCAGACGAGTTTTGGATTTACTAGAATTTAAAAACCAGGCATCTCAATGTTTTGTCGGCAATCTCGTGCTGCTGCTCTCCTCTGCTCTTCCCCTCACTCGTGCTGCTGATGCTGCTACATGGGCTGCTGCAACTACACGAGTTGCTGCTCTGGATCTAGTTCGTGTTGCTGCTCCGGCTGCTATCTGCTACTGTGTTCCCTTTCGGTCGCCTGCTGATTTAGATCATTGTTTCTCTACTAGTGCTCGAGCGGCCTAAACTACATGTGAAGTGCATCTCTGGTACCAGTGCGTTCAGTTTCGACAGTAACATTCAGATTCCACAGTAAATTTCAGTTTCGGTAGTTAAGTTCAGAGTCAACAGATTTTACCTCATCTGTTGTAATTAGGTGTTTTTTGGTGATATACATTTTACATCTACCACTTTTTGGTAATGCATTTTACATCATCTATTGGATATGCTATTAGAATCCCGAGATTAACGATGTATGTCTTGTGCTGCTTCAGCCTCGATGTCTTTCGGCTTGTCGGAGCTGCTCCAATGACGGAACCATCCATCACAATAGAGAAGTACCCTGGACGCCGTCTACAGACGCCTCAGATCTTCAACCACACCTCCGACAGCCACCTCTGCCGCAACTTCTTCAGCGACCAACCCAATGATGCTGAGGTTGACACGGCTACACGAAAGAGGTTGTACACTTGTCGCATCACTTATTACTCTACATTCATGTCGATCCATTAGGGCTATTTTGGTTCAAAGGAAAAGGTGAAGGAAAAACATAGCAATAGGAAATTTTCCTATGGTACTCTACTATTCAGTTACTCATGCATTTGGTTGAAAGGAATGGAGCAAAACATTCACCTGGACCTACTTTTCAAAATCCTATGCATGAAAACAAGACTAAGTGCATTAGTAGCGGAATAACATTCTCACTGTACACACTTTCTGTAAGGGCATGTTTATCCCCAAGTTGTTTTGGTGATTGATGACAGTGCTTTTGCGGTCTAATCATGTGCGTTAAGTTATTTCAGAGATTCATCCATTGGCACGAGACGATTACCTCCCCTCGGTGTTGTATTCAAGACGGTGTAGCTCCTTTGCTTCGTTGTTGGTGGACTAGTTTCGTAGGAGTCACCGTACTATCAAGAGGGGATCCGCTGTGGTAAGACTTGGGTGGAATCAACACGTACACATCCTTATCACACCCGTCGTCTTCCTTCCGCATCTTTGGAGCTGCCCTTTTTCTTCCGTTCCTGCTCCGTTCTGTCCCAGCGGTAGTACCGCGGTCAACAGCGGTAGTACCACCGAAGCTCTCCAGCGGTAGTACCGCTCCACGAAGCGGTAGTACCGCTTGTGGGCTTCGGCCGTAGTACCGCAGTCGTTCTGCGCTACTACCGCCTCGATTCGAGACCGATGTTTCTCGTGTCGGGTTTTGCAATACTAGGAGCGGTAGTAGTGGCGGTAGTACCGCTCTCACTACCGCGGTAGTACCGCTCTAGGGCCAGGGCCCTGTCTTCCTCGTCAGCACGGCAGTACCACTGAGTGGGAGCGGTAGTACCGCCCTAAGCGGTAGTACCTCCCTGCTCAAGCGGTAGTACCGCTCTGTGCGTGGCTGTTCAGTGGGGTAACGGTTGGATTGATTCCCCCACTATATAAGGGGTCTTCTTCCCCAAAGTTGACCTACCTCTTTCCCCCAAAGCTCCATTGTTGCTCCAAGCTCCATTTTCGCCCGATCTCTCTCCCTAGCCAATCAAACTTGTTTATTTGCTCGGGATTGGTTGAGAAGGCCCCGATCTACACTTCCACCAAGAGAAATTTGATTCCCTCTCTTATCCCTAGCGGATCTTGTTACTCTTGGGTGTTTGAGCACCCTAGACGGTTGAGGTCACCTCGGAGCCATACTCCATTGTGGTGAAGCTTCGTGGTGTTGTTGGGAGCCTCCAATTGTTGTGGAGATAGCCCCAACCTTGTTTGTAAAGGTTCGGTCGCCGCCTTCAAGGGCACCAATAGTGGAATCACGGCATCTCGCATCGTGTGAGGGCGTGAGGAGAATATGGTGGCCCTAGTGGCTTCTTGGAGAGCATTGTGCCTCCACACCGCTCTAACGGAGACGTACTTCCCTTTAAAAGGAAGGGACTTCGGTAACAAATCCTCGTCACCACCGGCTCCACTTTTGGTTACTTCGTGCCTTTACTCTTGCAGGCCTACTTGTGTTGTTTCCATTACTTGCTTATGTGCTAGTTGTATTCGCATCATATAGGTTGCTCACCTAGTTGCATATCTAGACAACCTATTTTGTTGCAAAGTTTAAATTGGTAAAGAAAAGCTTAAAAATTGTTAGTTGCCTATTCACCCCCCCCCCTCTAGTCAACCATATCGATCCTTTCACATTCATATGGTTTCACTTTAATTTGGCCATGTTTCTTTGCATTCCTCTGCTCTTCCAATTCCTGTGAACCAAACACCCAAGTTGACAGAAATCCTGTGTTTACAAATGCTCTGTTTCCCACGTGCATTCCTATCCTATTCCGGTGTTTTCGCTATTCCTGTGTTTTTAGAATCCTGCAAGCCAAAGGAGCCCTTAAAGAATTACTTCAGTTATAGATAGGTGTCAAAGAAAACTTTGCGTGGTTTGTCCTACTCCTGTCGCGGCGTCGTCCACCTCAGCTGAGTTGCTCCATCGACAGAAGCATCCACCCTACCAGACATCACGACTCCTGATCGTCTTTCGCCGCCTCAGATCTCCTTCCCTGTCGCCGGCACCCACTGAGGGAGTCCTGGATTAGGGGGTATCCGGACAGCCAGACTGTGTACAACGTCCGGACTATTGAAGCGTGAAGATACAAGACTCAAGACCTCGGCCCGTGTCCGGATGGGACTTTCCTTGGCGTGGAAGGCAAGCTTGGTGATCCGGATATTATATTTCCTTCCTTGTAACCGACTCCATGTAAACCCTAGCCCTCTCCGGTGCCTATATAAACCGGAGAGGTTGGTCCTTAGAAAGCCGATCACAATTACATTCATACCATCATAGGCTAGCTCTTAGGGTTTAGCCTCTATGATCTCGTGGTAGATCTACTCTTGTACTACCCATATCATCAATATTAATCAAGCAGGAAGTAGGGTTTTACCTCCATCGAGAGGGCCCGTGTCACGCCCAAGATGCGACCCTATCCTAAAGGAAATCGAAGGTCCCACCAAGGATAGAAGCGCATCTTGAAGACGCTTTTGCAAGGTGGATATCATTACATCAACATTACATAATAGCGGGGATACATCCAAGACATCCAATGTCACATGAATACAACAATACAACATACATAAGATCAACAACCGACTACGGATGAAACATAAACAGAAACTCAAACGACATCCACCCTGCTAGCCCAGACTGCCGACTTGGAACCTATCCCCTAATCAAAGGAGAAGCAGAAGAAGAACTGCAAAACAAGTAAACATCGCTCTCGCATCAATATCATCGCAACTGTACCTGCAACTGTTGTTGTAGTAATCTGTGAGCCACAAGGACTCAGCAATCCCATTACCATGGGTATCAAGACTAGCAAAGCTTAATGGGAAAGGAAGGGGTAAAGTGGTGAGGTTGCAGCAGTGACTAAGCACATAAGGTGGCTAACATACGCAAATAAGAGCGAGAAGAGAGCAAGCGGAACGGTCGTGAAGCTAGCAATGATCAAGAAGTGATCCTGAACTCCTACTTACGTCAAACATAACCCAAAACCGTGTTCACTTCCCGGACTCCGCCGAAAAGAGACCATCACGGCTACACACGCGGTTGATGCGTTTTAATTCGGATCTGGTGTCAAGTTATCTACAACCGGACATTAACAAATTCCCATCTGCCCATAACCGTGGGCACGGCTTTCGAAAGTTTAAACCCTGCAGGGGTGTCCCAACTTAGCCCATGATAAGCTCTCGCGATCAACGAAGGATATACCTTCTCCCAGGAAGACCCTATCAGACTCGGAATCCCGGTTTACAAGACATTTCGACAATGGTAAAACAAGACCAGCAAGACCTCCCGGCGTGCCAACACCCTGATAGTAGCCGCGCGTATCTCGTCTCAGGCCACGACCGGATGAGCAGTCCGTACAACTAAAATCAGGCCTCGAGTTTCCCCGAGGAGGCGCTGCAAAGGGCTCTAGTTCGGACCAACACTTAGACAAGCATTGGCCGGGGGGCTAAAATAAAGATGACCCTTGGGTTAATTACTCCCAAGGGAAAAGTAGGTGGTGGTGAGGCAAATGGTAAAACCAATGTTGGGCCTTGCTGGAGGAGTTTTATTCAAAGCGAACTGTCAAGGGGGTCCCATAAATCACCCAACCGCGTAAGGAACGCAAAATTCGGGAACATAACACCGGTATGAAGGAAACTAGGGCGGCAAGAGTGGAACAAAACACCAGGCATAAGGCCGAGCCTTCCACCCTTTACCAAGTATATAGATGCATTAATTAAATAAGAGATATTGTGATATCCCAACATAATCCTGTCCACCATGGAGCAATCTTCAACTTCACCTGCAACTAGCAACGCTATAAGAGGGCTGAGCAAAGCGGTAACATAGCCAAACACCGGTTTTCTAGGAAGGGTGACAAAGGTTAGAGGTTCATGGCAATTTGGGAGGCTTGATGAGCAAAAGATAGGTAGCGCAGCAAAGCGATAGAACGAAGCAACTAGCATAGCAATGATAGTAGTGAGATCCAGGGTAGCGGTCATCTTGCCTGAAATCCCGCTAGGAAGAAGAACGAGTCCATGAAGAAGATGAAACCACGAAGACGAACCAAGCGTAGACGAACGAATCCTCACGATCGCAACGAAACAGGAACTATCGAGAAGAAACACACAACATAGTAAACACACCACACATAGACAAGACATGATGCACAACAAGCATGATCCAAGACAAGACTACATGAAGCTACTCATGGCAAAAGATGATGCAAATACGAGCAACACATCAAGGCAAGTTTAAAAGAGGCCGGGAACAACATATAACAATTCAGGTAAGTCCTCATATGCAAATTTCGAAATTGGTCCAGATCTGAATAAACCTTATGTTCAAGTTATTAAACAGTAAGTTAAGATGCACCAAGATGATCTACACGAGATTCTAGTCAAATTACATATAAAGTTCATTAGATTTGGAGCTACCGCCTAGAAGATATGAGCAAAACAAGTTAAGCATGGCATTGATGCAAAATGCATACAAACATCAAGCAAACACTCTCAAAACAAGAATGCAACATGATCATATTAAACTACATGCAATTCTAAGCAAGTTTCATATAAAGCACACTCAAAACGGAGCAACGGTTCAACACATACACTATATACAAGATGTGACAACAATCTGTCCAAAACAGCAACTAGGCATATTGCAAGCATCAAAACAGCTAGCTACAGCACCCCAACATAAGAATAAAAGGCATGGGCATGAAGTACAGGTAAAGCATGACAAAACATGAACACTGAGCTATCTCCAGAAATCACAAGAACATGCTCAAACACACATGGCAATATTGCATATATTAACAGTTTCAGACTTTGCAGAAAATAACATCAGGTTGCAATGTTTAGAGCTATCAAACAACATGTTACAGGAACTTATCATGGCAAACAAAGGCATGTAATGAATCTAATAATTGCATAGAACAAATGTCCCTTACTGACCATGAGCCAAAAGGGCACAGAAAATAAGATGGAACCCATGTAAACATGGCAAATGATATGATAGATTTATACATGGCAGGAACAACAATAAGTAGGCATGTTGGTGAGCTTGAACCACTCACCACAGAGAAATAAATGGCATGGCAAGGCAACCAACAGTAAGATGGCATATATATATAGCTAAACATGGCAAGAGAAAGTTCATATCATGATTGTATCACTAACAACAATCATGGCAACATTGAACTTAATGATAACAGGCTGACAGCAACATTATTTAGCAAGTTTGGAGCAAGATAATAACATGTTATAGCAGGCTATAAATGCAACCAGGGGCATTAATGGATATAGCAAGACATGTATAACAAAACATCCTTAGTGAACATCTCCAGATTATAATAACAGCAGAACAGGGACTAAGATCAGCAACATCACGATGCCTAGTTTGCATGCTTGTTCTAGTCACCACAATGATCACAAAAATACATGGCATAAACCACTGTAAAGATGGCATGACATAGATCAAAACACATGTATACATCAACCTCATAGGATGCACACATCAAACATGGCAAAAATGACAAATGAACAAGTTCTGTTAACAGACAGCAGACAACATCATATAACACTATTGCAACGATGATTCAGGCATCAAGATGAACTCAAATGAATATGGTGCAATGGAATGAAATGTAGAGCATCTCACATTGAACATTTTGACATATTACACGCATGAAACGGAGCAGTATGCAGCAAGTTATGATGCGTTGAACATGGCATGATAATGTCAACATATTTCGGGACTTAGAAGAATTTAGACCTCGCGGGAAAATCAACGTGGGCGGCGGATCACGCCGGAACTTCGCCGGAGAAGGATGGAGACGGCGGCCGGAGTCGAGGGAGAGGTCGGGGAAGCCGGGGGAGGATGGATCCGGGCATGGGGCCCCCGGATCTGGCGTTGGAGGAGGCCGAAGGGAGGGTCGGCGCGGATGCGGCGGCGGCAGCGGCGCTCATGGCGGCGCTGGAGGGCGCGCGGCGGCGGCGGACAGGAGCCGGGCGGCAAGGGAGGCGCCGGCAGAGGCGAAGCGCCGGCGGAGTGGAGGCGCCAGCGGCGGCGGGCGACGGACGCTGGGCGCGGGCGGCGGAGTCGGGCTCAGCGAGCTCCGGTGGCCGGAGCTCGACAGACGGCAGTGATCGGCGCTTCAGGCGCTGCAAAGCGTCGGGCGGAGCGCTGCCGGGCAGGCGGGCGGATCTGGGCCTGCAGGCCAGCAGTGGAGGGAGGCGGCGGCGGCAGGTGGCGGCGGCGATTGGCTGGGGAGTCGGCGGCGGGCGTGTCCGGTGTGGGTGAACAGCGTCCGACGCGGAGGAAGAAGAAGGCTAGGTTAGGGTTGATTTGATCCGAAATTTCGGGGGAGGGGGTGTTTAAATAGGTAGAGGGAGCTAGGAGACTCCAAATGGGGTGCGGTTTTCGCCCACACGATCATGATCGAACGACCGAGAGCATGGAGGGGGTTTGGATGGGTTTTGGGCCACTTTGGAGGGGTGTTGGGCTGCAAGACAAAAGAGGCTTTCCCGGTTAACCGTTGGGGTGTCAAACGGACTCCAAACGACACGAAACTTGACAGGCGGTCTACCGGTGCTATACCAAGACCGCTTGGCAAACCTCGGGCCATTCCGAGAAAGTTTAACACCCGCTCACAATGAGAGACAAAAAGGGGGGACGCTGGAGGACAAAGGAGTGTCGGATTTGCAAAACGGACAACGGGGAAAATGCTCGGATGCAAGAAACGAACACGTATGCAAAATAAAATGCACATGATGACATGGCAATATGCAACACGCAAGAAAACGACATGGCAATGACGGAGAATAACTGGCGCACACCTAGGGTATCGAATTCGGGGCGTTACAGCCCGAACCTGGGTAAACACCTGTGTCCCTTACTTCTTGTTACCATCAGCCTTGACCCACAGATCGGGACCCCCTACCCAAGATCCGCCGGTTTTGACACCGACATTGGTGCTTTCATTGGGAGTTCCTCTGTGTCGTCGCCATCAGGCTTGATGGCTCGTCTTACTGTCAAGGACGACATTACTTGGAGGGCTCGGCTGTAGGCCGGCGCTCGGCTTCGGCGGCTTTATCATGGTCGCCCCGCCGGTGATGGCACCGACGATGACTTCTCGGGTCATCAATCATAACCTTCGCGTTAGTTCGGAACTTGCCGAACAGATGAATCCAATGGAGCTCTCCTCCCTTAACTAACTCTTAGATCGCATCGCAGCTCTAGGAGTCGCTACAGACTACGACCGGATTGGGCTTAGACCCGACCAAAGGGACATCAAGTCCCCGCCGGCCACCCACGAGATTGCGATAGTGGAGGAACCACATGCGGATTGCCCCTCAACTTTGAGGACAAGTTGTGTTCGGATCACCGAACTCCTTGATCCAAAGATCTGCTCAAAGGAAAACCTGACCCAGGTCCCGGACTTAGAGTCGGGCATCGGGCCGAAGAAATTGGGCACCCCGGATCCTGGGCTGTTTACCTCGGGACCGCCCGCGCCCTTGGGCGATAGATCGGATCAAAATACGGACCCTAAACTGAACCTAAACTGTCTCTCCCGCATCAGGCAAGAGCCCCAGGAAATCATACATCGCTACTAGGCCAGATTCCTCCTTGCGCTTAACAAGGTCAGGGACTGCCGCGAAGAGGACATGGTCTCACTTTTCTGCAAAAACTGCACGGACGAAGGACTCCTCAATGCTATAAGAGTACGCTTCGCAGACTTGGCAACCATAGTACGGAAGTACTGTGCGATGGAGAGCGCTTGGAAGACCCAAACAGAATTTTGGGATAGTACTGCTCTCGCCAAAACCTTTGTCCGAACTAAGCGGACGAACTCTCGTAAGTCGTCCGACCCAACCCCCAAGAAACCAAAGCCCACGCCAGGGTGGAGATCCGTATTGGAAGAATGGCTCGACGGGCCATGTAAGCTCCATAGTACTCCGGATACACACCATTTTTTATGGTGTACGGCGCGGAAGCAGTATTACCTTGCGACATAATACATGATTCGCCACGCGTACGCATGTACGAAGAGAAGGAAGTCGAGTTAGATCGGCAGGATAATTTGGATGCCTTGGAGGAGGAGCGTGATGTCGCAAAAGCCCGTTCCGCATTCTATCAGCAGCAGGCTCGACGATACCAAAGCAGAGAAGTGCGGGCCAAAACTTACAATATTGGAGAGCTCGTTCTACGACTACCGGATAAGAAGAAGGACAAACTCAAACCCAAGTGGGAGGGTCCCTTCGTCATTGACAAAGTTCTCACCGGAGGAGCGTACCGCTTACGTAATGCATCCGATAATAGACTCGAGCCGAACCCATGAAACACGGCAAGACTACGGAGATTCTACGCCTAGCGCCGAACACAGTGTTCATCTCCTAACCCCTCCCTTTTAATTATGCCCCATCCCCTTTTCCTTTCTCGACATTTTTCTCTCTTCACACAAAGTATTCAATACAGTGCGGATTTCCAGATCACTCCGGCCGCACTAAGTGTGTAAGCAATACCTGGGGGCTTCCTATACGGAAGCTAAAAATGATTACTCACATGGCTTTCTGCCCGTCGCATATGCATTTTTTTCCATATGTGCCTTTTCTTCACCATTATATGCACCGATATGACTTAAGATGTTGCCAAGCTGGGTTGCCTGGCTCTTGTGTTTATGCCCTATGTTCCCGTTAATTCGGCTAGGGCATAAGGGGAGCACTCTCGATTGTTACTGCAGGTTCAGCCGGATGTGTACCTCGGTGGGTGAAGCCGAAAGCTAGCTTCCTTAAGAGAATATTCGTCAGTGAACAAAAGATATATTAGTTTATCATAACATAAATCCCGAAGTCTTGTATCCTGCGCCATCGTCGCATGAGTCCGGACATGTGCATCGTCGCATCCGCACCTGGGAAAGGAACCCCTAACGGAACTATTCTCTCTGGACGATGTTTCTTACTATCCATGTAATATAACATAACTAGTTGGGTACTTGTCTGTTCAAGCACTCATGACCCCTACGCCTTGTCTCCACGCATACCCGGGTTTTCTATAGCTGAGCAGGTATTCGGACACATCCCGGACTATAGGATCCGGGGGCTGAAGCGAAAAGGTCCGCCATGACAAATGATTTTAATCCGGCTAGGGGATAATCATGCCCATTAAATTACACAGTTATTTGGACTGATTACATTCCTCTTCTATACCGTCCAACAGGCTATCTAGCTTACAATCTTGTTGAGAATACTTAGCAGCTAACGCTACCTGGTCATACACCATACTAATGGGAATTTCTTGCCCATCGGGCCCCGCCGGTCCCACTTCGGCCATATGGTTCGGGTCCAGCTTGGTGTAGCGTGTCTTCACCATTGCCCAGGCTTCTCTTGCTCCTTGCCGGCATGCTGATATCTTCCATAGATGGAAGCGCCACCGGGCTCCTTGAAGCAGGGCCGCAAGTTCCCCCATGCCATTCGGCAGTAGGCTTGATGGCCACAAAGCCTGAGCAACACCCTGCATCACTTGCCGAGCTCGCTCGTGCAGTCGCGAAAGGTCATGCAGTAAATCATTTGCAGATGAGGGCATCTCCTCCTCAGGGCGGCCCGTTAACATTCCTGCAAGCAAAATTCCTTCAATATACTTCCTCGCTGAACTATACAACAATTCGTCTAGGCACTTACTGTAAATGTCGCGTCGAAGCCTCTTGTTCTCCTTCATGGAGTCCGCCAGCTGAGCGCGGAGATCTTTTAACTCCACGTCCAGCTGGACTTTGGCATCTTGAAGATCGTTCTTCTCCCGCCTAACTCACGTAAGAATGCGCTCGCCAGCCTCTAGCTGCTTTTTGAGATGCGACACGTCCTCTCCTACGCCCTCCGGATTCACCCCAGGATTGTCTGCAGAATTTTCTGTTAGACTTGTCATATTATCCATTTACTAACTGGTGCATCTTCGCACAATTGTGATAATTGTTACCAGATGAGGGCCTTTGGGGTTCCTCTAACTTGGCAACTGCGGCCCTCAGTTCGGCCTTGCAGTCCTCCAGCTCCCGAA
Source organism: Aegilops longissima (assembly GCA_021605205.1). Classification (NCBI taxonomy): domain Eukaryota; kingdom Viridiplantae; phylum Streptophyta; class Magnoliopsida; order Poales; family Poaceae; genus Aegilops; species Aegilops longissima. The sequence continues at coordinate 681,674,767 of CM038682.1, read as the reverse complement.
ACAATTGCCCGTTCTTCTCTACAAGGACCTGTACATAAATTGATCCTTAAAACTGTTGTTTCAACCATTTCAAGTCTCAGGGGCTACTGCTATACATACTTATCAAAATTCCTCACCCGTATGTCTTTGGTATACTGGTTTGTCGCTTGGGCAAGCCCGCCCCGAGCAGCTTGGACGTACGCGTCCGCCGAATTGAAGGCATTAAATGCCTCTTTGGAAAAGATGTTGTTCCGAAGTACGGCTAGTCGGCGCCTGTGATTCATGACGCTCTCTACTTCGGAATTCGTGGCTGAGAGCAGGTCTGCACTCTCTGTCGGAGAGCAATGCGGCGCTGGCCCTGTGTCCGCCTCCGCCCCTGAAGTCGGTTCTATAATCCGGCTGGTGGAGGCGTGATTGGTAGGGTCTCCGGATATAGTCCGGTTATTCTTCTTCCTGCCAGACACGAAGGGCGATGTCATATTTTAAATTCTATAATTGCAGGACAGGTTATTGTTTTACCTCTATAGCGGTGTGTCAACCCTCACCGCCTTCCTCTTGAGCCTGCCCGATCTGGACGCCCGTGGTTGACGAGTCCCTAGGGGCTCGGCCCCTCGCTCCGGTCGTCGTTTCTGCAAATAGAACAACGCCTCAAGGGTAAATTATAACACCTGAGGGGAGTCCTCTTCGAAGGACAGGGCTTTCTAGTTCGGCTTACACATGAAGAGGGGAGCAGTCCAGGGTAGTCGGCCGTAATGGCCACTAGGGCGCCATCCCAGCTCGCCTGATAAAACACCCCGTTGACAAGCTCCACAGTGATATCCGGATCCACTTTAAGTCCCGGATCTAGGGCCCTTCCAGGGTCCTCTGGTTGCGGGGAGGGGCTGAAGATTCCTTCTACGGCCCTCCTTAATTCCTACCCAGAAGCATTGATGCAAGTAATCTTAGCAGAAGAATGCTAGAGCAAAGCGGGGAAAAAGAATGGCAACTTACCCACGTTGGGGGCTTGTACATGGAGAATCCGTCCCGCGTTTTTATGCGAAGGAATTCCTCCTCTTCCCCTTTGTACAGATCGGACGATATCCTTGCCAGAGCGGCAACGGAGTCCGGACCTTCTGATGCGCAGCGGAGGCGTCGTCTTCCCCGTTGAAATGCCACATGGGCTTCCCCCGATATTGGAGCGGTTGCACTCCCCGTCTTATGCATATCGCCATAACCTCAACTATCATCAGTCCGGATTTGGCTAGTAACTTTATCCTGTCCATCAGGAGGAATATTTCCCTCGTGTTCTCTTCTTGAGGACCCCGGGGGCGCCAGCTTAGGCGTGCCCTCGGCTGGACGTTGCTGAACTCGCGGAGACCTATCCGGACTGGATCCGGAAGGGGGATGTCGTTTATATAAAACCACTCTGAAGGCCAGTTTTCTGGTGCCTTCTTAGGAGTGCCGGATATGTATCCGGTCACGGCAATACGCCATACTTCGGCCCCGCCCACTTGACATAGGGACTCCCCCTGGGTGCGGGGGACGAGGCAGAACAGCTTCCGCCATAATCCGAAGTGTGGTTTGCAGCCTAGAAACAGCTCGCACAGGGCAACATACCCCGCTATGTGCAGAAGCAGAGCCAGGGTAAGATCGTAATCGGAGGCGTAGAACTCCGAGAGCCCGCCAAGAAACGGGTGGATAGGGAACCGCGCCCCTCGGCAGATGGGGATCAAACATATCGCTCCTCCGGAGATGGGTTAGGAGATCCCTCGGCTTGGTCTCCTCCGTCATAAGTGGCTATTCCAGCTCGGACGGAGACCATGAACGCCGTGGGAGAAACCCTTGGTTTTGTAACTTTGTCAAACGGCTATGAGGAATCGAGCACTCTCCCAATTCCCGACTTGGAGCGAGAAGGGCAGCGTAAGAGCTGCGACGGCGGCGATGTTGGAATGCTTTTCGTGGAGCACCTGTTGGATCTTTGGCTCGGGAGGGAGAGTGAGGTTTGGATCTGAGAATCCCCGTCCCTTCAAATAGGCGGTTCACCCGGAGGATCGAGGGTGGCAAATGCAAAAACGCCTCGACTCCTCGCATTCGCTCGACACGTGGAGATGGTCATTACTGAGGCACCGAAGCCGAGGAGCACAACATTGACGGGAGGCCGGACACTATTCGCCGTAACAAGCACTTTGGAGTATTCGGAGAAGGAACCCTCCCTGCAATGCCGAAGACAATACTGCGCTCCGGACTCATCATCATTGAAGCCTGGTTCAGGGGCTACTGAGGGAGTCCTGGATTAGGGGGTATCCGGACAGTCGGGCTGTGTACAACATCCGGACTATTGAAGCGTGAAGATACAAGACTCAAGACCTCGGCCCGTGTCCGGATGGGACTTTCCTTGGCGTGGAAGGCAAGCTTGGCGATCCGGATATTATATTTCCTTCCTTGTAACCGACTCCATGTAAACCCTAGCCCTCTCCGGTGCCTATATAAACCGGAGAGGTTGGTCCTTAGAAAGCCGATCACAATTACATTCATACCATCATAGGCTAGCTCTTAGGGTTTAGCCTCTACGATCTCGTGGTAGATCTACTCTTGTATTACCCATATCATCAATATTAATCAAGCAGGAATTAGGGTTTTACCTCCATCGAGAGGGCCCGAACCTGGGTAATCACCTGTGTCCCTTACTTCTTGTTACCATCAGCCTTGACGCACAGATCGGGACCCCCTACCCGAGATCCGCCGGTTTTGACACCGACACCCACCACAACTGCATCACCATCATCGACTCAGCAGATGAACCTGAGGAGTACACTGGTCCACAAGAGAGGTCACACTCTTTTGTTTCTGCTTATGTTATGCATTGCTTGATATTACCTGCTACTTTATCGTCCTGTTCACCTCTTAGACTCCAAGTCAGGTCTGAATTAATGTTCAAACTTGAATTTTAAAATGCTTGTGGGGCACAGATTGAGGCAGCAATGAATAGTATCTCTGTCTATTATCTGGTTCACCTAGTGTATTTCTATGTTGTTCATCTTGGGTTGGAACAAACAGTAAAGCAATCATCATCTGTCTTTTATTAAAGTAAAGCTATGATCAGCCTGCTATCATTATTTTTGGATCTATCCACTTGTTGTTACCATCACTCTAGATTTCTGCATGCTCTCCTCACATAATCTCACTATATTTTTTTCGTATGCATGTCAGATATTGTACACAGACATGCTGAACATGTAGAGAAAAAGAGAAGAGTTTTGTGCGGTAATAGAATGTCATGCAGACATCGCTCCATGGTGGGTGCAATGGCAAACCCTCTCCCCCCTCCAGATTGTAATCCAGAGGAAGATACCTGTTCTGAGGCGGATTCAGACAGAGCTGACCACTCCTATTTACCCCCCGAGGTGTTTGCTCTAACTTGTCATAATGATGTTGGTCATATCATGCATATGTTGCCTTGCAGTGCCACCTTTTGACATCATATATGTCATCTGCTTAGTTTAGACATGTTGTGTAATTCCACCTCTTTAGTTTCTATATCATACATGTGAATTATGCAATCTCATCTCTTTTAGCCAGCCATAATATATGTGAAATATGCAATGCCATCATGTTTAACCAGGCATCATATATTTGAATTATATCTTGCCAATCCATTACATTTCCATTTGTTGAAAATGTTTGTACATTCAACTACTCTTCTGTGGATCAGCCATTTGAGTGGGTGATGGAAAAATCTGGAGTGAAAACGAGGTCTTCAGAGCAAACAGTGCTACCTGTCGAATCGGATCTCTTGTTGGGTCCCGATAGCTCCTCAGAGATGGATTCAGAGACAGATGACTGGTCCTATTCCCCCAACGAGGTGTATGCTCTAACTTGGCACGGTTATACTGCTCATACCATTCATATGGGTTCTTGCATTGCATAGTTTAGACATCATATACACAATATTCAACAACATGTTCTTAGTTCATACATCATATATGTGAATGCCCTCTACTTAGTATATAAATCACACGTGTGAATTATATCATGTGATCCTGATTACTTAGATAACATGTATGTGCATTATGTCAAGCGAACCTATTTACTAAAGACATCATATAATTATCTCATGCCATCATGTTTAGTTAGTAATCATATCTTTGAATTATGTCATGTTATGCTATCCAGTTTAGATAGACATCATATATGTGAAATTATGTCATGCTATCCTTTTTAGTTAAACAATATACATGTGAACTATTTCATGCCCTCTTTTTTCCACACTATCTACTGCATCTGTCTCTCATACAAGGCATGTACATTCAACTACTCTTATTGTTTATCAACCATTTGAATTGGAGGGGGTGATGGCAGTATCTAGCAGAGTAAAAACACGGTCTTCAAATAAAATAGTGCTACCTCTTGGTGGAGATAGCACCCCGGTTGTACATGCACGAGAACCAGCCCTACAACACATAACCCAGACTCTCGCAGATTGTGCCCCTACTCTGATGGACAGAGAACCAGCTTCATTGGACAGCGGTCAAAATTGTCCTTGGAGTAAATAAGGACATGTTTCTCGATTATGGAGGTGATAAAGAGTTCGGCGTAAAGGGTTACGTCGATGCAAGCTTTAACACCTATCCGAGTGACTCTGAGTTGCAAACCGGATACGTATGGTGGAGCAACCATTTGGAATAGCTTCAAGTGGGCGTGGAAGCAACATTTATAATATGACCTAGAAATTTGCAAAGCACACACGGATCTGAAAGGTTCGAGACCGTTGACTAAAACCTCTCTCACAAGCAAAACATGATCAAACCTCGAACTCATTGAGTCTAAATCACATGATGATGTGAACTAGTTTACAGACACTAGTAAACTCTTTGGGTGTTGGTCACATGGCGATGTGACCTATCAGTGTTAATCACATGACGATGTGAACTAGATTATTGACTCTAGTGCAAGTGGGAGACTGTTGGAAATATGCCCTAGAGGCAATAATAAATTAGTTATTATTATTATATTTCCTTGTTCATGATAATCGTTTATTATCCATGCTATAATTGTATTGATAGGAAACTCAAATACATGTGTGGGTACATAGACAACACCAAGTCCCTAGTAAGCCTCTAGTTGACTAGCTCGTTGATCAACAGATGGTTACGGTTTCGACCATGGACATTGGATGTCATTGATAACGGGATCACATCATTGGGAGAATGATGTGATGGACAAGACAATCCTAAGCCTAGCACAAAGATCGTAGTTCGTATACTAAAGCTTTTCTAATGTCAAGTATCATTTCCTTAGACCATGAGATTGTGCAACTCCGGATACCGTAGGAATGCTTTGGGTGTACCAAACGTCACAACGCAATCGGGTGACTATAAAGGTGCACTACTGGTATCTCCGAAAGTGTCATTGGGTTGGTACGAATCGAGGCTGGGATTTGTCACTCCGGTTGACGGAGAGGTATCTCTGGGCCCCTCGGTAAGACATCATCATAATGTGCACAATGTGACCAAGGGGTTGATCACGGATAATGTGTTACGGAACGAGTAAAGAGACTTGCGGAAGCGAGATTGAACAAGGTATCGGGATCGACAATCGAATCTCGGGCAAGTACAATACCGCTAGACAAAGGGAATTGTATACGGGATCGATTGAGTCCTTGACATCGTGGTTCATCCGATGAGATCATCGTGGAATATGTGGGAGCCAACATGGGTATCCAGATCCGCTGTTGGTTATTGACCGGAGAACGTCTCGGTCATGTTCGCATGATTCCCGAACACGTAGGGTCTACACACTTAAGGTTCGATGGACGCTAGGGTTATAAAGGAAGTTTGTATGTGGTTACCGAATGTTGTTTGAGTCCCGGATGAGATCCCGGACGTCACGAGGAGTTCGAATGGTCCGGAGGTAAAGATTTATATATGGAAGTACTGTTTTGGTCACCGGAAAAGTTTCGGGTTTTCCGTAGACGTCTGGGACCACCGGAGGGTCGAGGTCCACCAAGTGGGGCCACCAACCCCAGAAGGCTGCGTGGGCCAAGTGTGGGAGGAACCAGCCCCAAGGGGCTGGTGCGCCCACAAGAGGCCCAAGGCGCAAGGGAGAGTGGGAGGGGGCAAACCCTAGGGCAGATGGGCCCTAAGGCCCATCTAGTGGGCGCCTCCCTCTCCCTCCCCTCTTGGCCGCCTCCCCTTGATCCAATCTAGGGCTGCCGCCCCTCTAGGGGTGGGAACCCTAGAGGGGGCGCACCCTCCTCCCCTTCCCCTATATATATGAGGCCTAGGGGCTGCTCATAACACGCGATTCGATCTCTCGTTGGTGCAGCCCTGCGTCTCTTCTTCCTCCTCCTCCTCCTCCTCTCTTGTGATGCTTGGCGAAGCCCTGCAAGATTGCCACGCTCCTCCACCACCACCACGCTGTTGTGCTGCTGCTGGATGGAGTCTTCCTCAACCTCTCCCTCTCTCCTTGCTGGATCAAGGGGTGGGAGACGTCACCGGGCTGTACGTGTGTTGAACGCGGAGGTGCCGTCCGTTCGGCACTAGGATCTCCGGTGATTTGGATCACGACGAGTACGACTCCTTCAACCCCGTTCACATGAACGCTTCCGCTTAGCGATCTACAAGGGTATGTAGATGCACTCTCCTTCCCCTCGTTCCTAGTTTCTCCATAGATAGATCTTGGTGACACGTAGGAAAATTTTGAATTTCTGCTACGTTCCCCTACATCTAACCCCCAACCCCAGCAGATAGTAACCAAGTTCCAGTTGACACAGCACCTTTCCAGCATAGAGCTCCCAAACAAGAGCAGTTAGTATGGCAGCTCCAGTGCCCAAAGCGCCAGTACTACCATGGCAACTCCACCATTTAGTACACCTATTCCTGTGGACGAAACACAACCAGCCATTCATAGTTTAGCATATATCGCATTTGATGTTGTTAATTCCTATGTGCATATCTTCCCATCATGGAAATATTATACTGAAGATGAAGGAAAAAGCCAGTTGCAGATGTTCGTCCAGGAGTTATGTGCAAGTAATGTTATTCATGGCAAATACTTTGCTTTGTCCCATACATTCTACCTCCATGCTGGTTATAATACAACAAATGTTCCCATTTTTCTCTATAGAGAAGGACCAATTTGGAAACTCAGGATGAGGTAACCTGTGCTAATACATCTGCTATCTTCAAGAATGCTTGGTGGCAGTATCAGAATTAACTGAAGAAAACATACTTCACTGGCAAAGAAACTCATCAAATTCCCTTACTTTCTCCTAAGACACATTTACGGGACGATGACTGGGAACACCTTGTTCTGTACTAGTCCCGGACCAAGAATGTGGTAAGGTCTATGAGCTCATTTTTTATTTTGAAGTACTATATGCTTGCGTCTTACTGCACTTTGTTCGTGTAGAACAAGTGCTTAAACCTGAAGAAAATATATTCTCATTTAAGATTCCATTGCTATGGTGCATACTCTTTGCTCTTGTATCACTGTATTTACTCATACAAACTTATTTTTAAATTGAAGGATCCAATCAAAACTCCAATGGCACAACAGGTATGTTTAAACATGTTTCTTTAATAGGTTTGCTCTTCTAAATTGCTCTATTGATTTCAATTTCAATTGTGTATACAGTTGACTTCTCATATCATGCACATTACTAGCATCACAACAGAGCCAATAGTGTTTGTTGTACATGTATACCCGTGTTACCCATCTGAAATCTTGTTGAATCGTGTAGTTTCCCACACTTGTATTCTTTCAATGCTGCTTTGTCTTGAACTGATATGATTTGAACCATGTCTCTATTTTGATTTGGCAAGACAATGCAGTGACCATAGGACATACATATATGTTTGTTTGATGCTTTTATTATGTACTACTTGGCAATAGAAGACTTGGTAGTTTAATCATGTCCACCTTACTACTGAACTGGTTCACCGAAATGAGTTTCATATACTACATGCTAAACCTATCATGTGTCTGCTTGTTTCTTCTTTTAGAATGATGACAGAATATTTGGGAAGAGTACCTTATTAAGCAATGGTAAAGGAAGGAACGCAGATAAGGTTCGGGATAGTGAGACATCCTTGTTGGTCACCAACAAAGCTGATAAAACAGCTAAGGAAAACTATCTCGAAGACAGTGAGACAACCCCAAAGTCCTGTCTTGATGTAGTGTTCGAGTTACTGGCCACTACCGCTGGCACAAGCTCTTCGAACTCACTGTCTGAATCAGTTCGCTTTCTTGAGTCTCAACTACAAGCTGAAAGACATCGATCAGCTGTGTTGCGACAAGAAGCTGAAGGACTGCAGAAGTCCTTGGAGAATTTAGATGCATACTTTCTGGTGCAACAGCAAGCGTTGGAGTATTTTAGCGCCAAACAGGAGAAAGCTAATAAGCTTGCTAAGCTTATTGCCAGCATGGTGGATACCCAGGATAACGTTTCTTGAGCTCTTGTGAAGTTGTTTCAGTTATGGACTTGTTTTGCTGCCGCGTTTATTTGCACTAGTGGCCAATTTAGACGGCCAGTGTATGTAATATGCTGCTTTGTTCCCCATATTTGCACTGGTGGCGAACTTTGATGCCCAGTGGATGTAATATGTGTAATAGCTGTAATAGCCAAGCGTTAGTTGCTTGCTTATTTATTTCCTTATTGTCTTGTTTATTTGTTTGCTTGTAGTCAGTGCAGTTCTTTTTCCACGGTTTGCTAGTGGTCGCAATAACCTATTTTTTTAACTAGGCCACAATAACCATGGGGAACATACAGACCGTTGCCACCATGGTCCTGCTATCTGCTATAGTGACCATGGGCCTCCTACCGGCCTTCTACGAGCCGTAGAGATAATGGGCCTTCTACGATCCATATGATCGATTGGCCAAACGTGGGCCAATAATGGACCATATTGTGGGCCAAAGCGGGCTAGAGTGAGAATCGTTCGTTCATGGGCCGACCATAACGGGTCGTTCATAGGCCGATGAGTAAAACAAGCTTAATTCTATCGACAGACATAACAGGCCGTTAATGGGCCGTATTTGATGACGCTATGAAAACAGCCCAAGAGATTAAGGGGCCACAAGCGGGCCGACTTTAACCAGGGGCTGAATTTGGCCCACAACCAGAACAGGCCAGTATCGGACTGTAAGTACTCGATTGCTGCAAATCAGCCCAAGAATAAATGGGCCCTTAGAAGGCCGAAAGATAACACGGGCTGGAAATGGCCCAACGTAATAATGGGCCTTTAATTGGCATAAAGCGATATATTGTTCATTGTGGGCCAGTTTCACCACGGGCCGTTAGTGGGCCAGGAGTAACAAGGGCCTCATATGGGCCGAAAGGCGCCATGGGCCATACATGGGCCGGAAGTTACAATGGGCTGAAATCATATTGGACGGCCCAGATGACGCTACTGGGTCTAATTCGGATAGGCCATAATGGGGTGTGTGTTAGCGGGCTGTAAATGGGCTATATGCAAACAGACCGTTAACAGGCTTTCAGTGGGCTGGGCCGTTACCTTTCAACCAAGTCAAATGGGCCGGCCTTTTGACCTGAATGGGCCACTGTTGGACCGAGCCACGTGTCGACGTATCATAGGCGTGTCCCGTCCATTCGCTGGATGACATCAATCCCGACGCTGAGCCGACACGTGGATCCGCCTGTGAATGATAATTTTACACGTGGAAAATCCCCATTGGTCGTTGCTATTAGCGGGTTATCGGATCCAAAACCGGACACGATAGCTTAACGGTGTGTAACACCCGGATAATTAAGCTACAGTAATCACCCCGGTTACTGTGACTAAACTCACGTTGATTCGAACCCGGCCTAAAACAATTTCAAAACAAAAGCAAACGATAAAAAGTTTCAAAATCTAAAACTAAAATGTTCGGGGGTTGTCTAAAATAACAAACCTAATTATGGTGGGGTGCACAAAATTTTGTAAAGTGTTTTGGCATTTTAAATAAACTAAAAGCAGAAAGTAAGAAAAAGGAAAAGATAAAAAAGGAAAAGAGAAGTGGGGAAGGAATCCCCATCGCCCAGCCCAGGCCAGCCCTCCCACGGCCCCCTCACACTGGGCCCAGCCCCCTCCCAGCCCGGCCCAACCCGGCCGGCCACTTAACCCCCTCCCATGGTGGAACCCTAGCCGACCCCCCCCCCAGCCCTCACTCTCCCCACACCGATCCCTTCTCCCTTCCCGATCTGGATCGGGTCGGTCCCCTCGTCCTCCTCTCGTCGGACCCACCCCCGCCACCATGCCAGTGCGCCCCTAGCCACGCCGCCGCCCGAAACCCCTCCACACTGTCGCCACCCTGGGCACTCCGCCTTGTGAGGTCATTCCAACCCCCGACCTCCGCGGATCTTCCTCCGGCGCCGGTCGGCCGCCCCCCGACTCCCTCCTCGCGGTCGCCACCGAACTCCACAGCGCCCGCCTCCTAGACCCCTTGAACCCCCTGTGAGCTTAGCCTCGGGCCCCTCGCTCCCTCTCCCCTCCCGGACGCGCCACCGTGGCCGAGCACCGTCGCCGGCCCGTCTCCGGCTCCGACCGTCCATGCCCGCCGCCCCCCGCTTCCCTCTCCTCCCCTCGCCGAAGCCTCCCCCTCGCCCGTGCCTACCGCCCGGCCTCCGCCTTGGTCTCACCCCCCCTCTCTCCCCCGTCGACGACGCCTCCGGCGACCCGGACTCCACCGTCGACCGCGCCCCTCACCCCCAGCCTCTGCCCACCCCAGGCCGGGTCCTCGTGCGCCGCCGCCCGGCGCGCTTGCCTCGCTCGGGGATCGCTCGTCGCGCCCGCGACCTCGCGTGTGGCCACGCCTTGGGAGTTCTACTCCCTGCGCTAGCTCCACCCTCCGCCGCCTTGCGCCCTCCGGCCGGCCTCGGCCGACCCCTTCCTGCCTTGGCCGCGCCTGTTGAGGACGCCTTGCGCCGTCGGGCGCCACGCCATGGCTGTGTCGGAGCCAGCCCGTTCGGCCTCGAGACACGGGCACGCGCCCGCACCCACTATGGCCCCTATGCCCTTTGAGCAGAGGGCCCGGCCCTGAGCGTTAATTAAAAAAAAAGAAGAAGGAAAAATAAATAATAATAATAATAATTAAAATATTAATTAATTAATTAATTAATTAGATAATTAATTAACTTAATTAAACCAGATTAGATTAACCTAATCATTTAGTTAAAGCTAATTAACCCTGTTTAATTACTATGAGTCGATGGCATGCGGGACCCACTGTCGGGGTTGACTCGATCAACCACTGTTGATTCTTGGCGTCGACATGACATCATCTTGACGTCGGCATGACATCATCTTGACGTCATAAATACATTTTCGAATTAATTAAATAATTAATTAAATTACGAAATTATTAAAATCTTTTAAAATCATATCTTTTAATCCTTAACCGGATTAAAATATTTTCAACATGAAAGTTGCTCGAGCGGCGTGGCGAATCCGGATCGCTGTCCGTTAAATCGCCACACCCCTAACCTATCGAACACGCAACTTTTCCCCTCGGCTCCTTTGCTCGAAAACCCAAAACAGGGATTACTTTCCGGATGTTTCCCTATAACTAGTACCCCCCTCATACCACGTTAGAACACGCTAGCATCGCTTCTTGGCATGTCATGCATCGATATGCATCTGTTTACTTTGTATTCATTGTTTCTTCCCCTCTTCTCTCCGGTAGACTACGAGACCGACGCTGCTGCTTTGCCCGGTTCGACTACGGTGTTGACGACCCTCTCTCTTGCGAGCAACCAGGCAAGCCCCCCTTGATCACCGGATATCGCCTACTCTTATCTACACTGCTTGCATTAGAGTAGTATAGCATATTCTTGTTTTCGAGATACTCCTATCTTTGCTGCATAGCTTTGTCCTTGTAACCATTGTTACCTTACGCAATCCTATATGCTTAGTATAGGATGCTAGTACTTTCATCTGTGGCCCTACTTTCTTGTCCGTCTGCCGTGCTATACTATCGGGCCGTGATCACTCGGGAGTTGATCACGGGTATATACTATATACTTATACATGATACATGTGAGACTAAAGTCGGTCGGTGATGGAGCACCCATGAGTGGATCTTTGTGGCGGAGGCGGCAGGGCAGAGTTGAGACCGCCTAGGAGAGAGGTGGGCCTGGCCTGTTGGCGTTCACGAATACTTAACACGCTTAACGAGGTCTTGGTATTTGATCTGGGTTGGCTCTGAGCTTATCGCACTAAACATCTACGCGGGAGTATTTATGGGTATCCGCGTCGTGGTATCACCGAAGCACTTGAGACGTCGGTGACGGAGAGGCGCTTGCGCGGATTGGTGGAGCGCTGATGGGCTAGAGTGCGCTTCGGCAGCGTCACATAACGTCTTGGTGTGCTCGAGGCGATGGGCCCAGACCCTGCGGCGCTTAGGTTTAGACCGGCGTGTTGGCCTCTGTTGTGCCTAGGTGGGGCTGCGGACGTGTTGATCTTCAGCGGCGGGCATGACCCGGAAAGTGTGTCGGCCAAATGGGATCAAGCGTCTTTGGGTAAGATGGTGCACCCTGCAGTGAAGTTAATCTATTCGGATAGCCGTGATCTTCGATAACAGGGCGACTTGGAGTTGTACCTTGAGCTTATGACAACTAGAACCGGATACTTGATAAAACACACCCTTCCAAGTGCGGATACAACCGGTGGTCGCTCTCGCTCGGGGATATGAGCGGGGATCGCGGGTAGGATTATTGCTATGTGATGTTACTTGGAGGACTTCCGTTTGTCCTCTTACATGCATTACAAGGCAGGTGTCGAGCGTAGTCTTCGTTAAGACTAGCTATCCCCTCTTATTACGGCATTCTGCAGTTCAGTCCTTGATATGGCCTTTACACATATATCCATGCATATGTAGTGTAGCTCCTTGCTTGCGAGTACTTTGGATGAGTACTCACGGTTGCCTTGTTCCCCTTTTCCCTACCTCTACTCGATTGCTGCAACTGGACGATGGAGCCAGGGAGCAGGCGCCACCGCCTATGGCGACTACTACTGGAGGTGCCTACTACTACGTGCAGCCCAGCGGCGACCGGGAGTAACCTAGGAGGATCGAGGCGGGAGGCCTGCTCCTCTTCGTCTGTATCCCGGTTTGTGCTAGCCATCTTATGGCAACTTGTTTAACTTATATACGTACTCAGATATTGTTGCTTCCGCTGACTCGTCTATGATCGAGCACTTGTATTCGAGCCCTCGAGGCCCCTGGCTTGTATTATGATGCTTGTATGACTTATTTTATTTGTAGAGTTGTGTTGTGATATCTTCCCATGAGTCCTTGATCTTGATCGTACACATTTGCGTGCATGAATAGTGTACGATTGAATCGAAGCGTCTGAGTTGGTATCAGAGCCGACTGCTGTAGGAATCCCCCTTCCACACTCCTTGGCCGAAGTCGAGTCTAGACATTGCAAAAACTTTTACTAACTTGGCTGTGTGCCTTACGGGCCCACGTCGCCATCGGGTGGTACTAGGATCTTTTACTCCTCGACCTTTACTCTGGGACTCTGAACTCTCTTCTACTCGGGTTAAACGATTTTACTAACTATCACTAGGATCCCGTGACCGCATTCACCCCAAAGTTGGATATAGCCTTAGTTGTTCTTGGAATTGTATTTGAGCAATTTCCACACTGTCATTTGACTCCTTTGAAACGTCTTTGTTTTCAGATGGAACCCACGAGGCAGGTAAATGCGCCACACGACGGCCATTGGTGCCTCGGGATCACTGCGGTGCTAGCGAGATGATGACCTATCGGGTTATCGGCGGCACCTGAGTACACCGTCTATGAGGAGTACCGGGACTATAACCGGAGGAGCGATGCAGCGCCATCGTCCACCTCTATTCTCGGAGTGCGAGTCCACTCTTGTCTTGCACACCGCACATGGTGTTGGAGTGACTATCGATATGGCAGTCCACGATGCTGCTTATGCTGCTCGACACGTCTTCGTGCGAGTATCGAGAGTTGGACACCTCCCCTTGAGCACATTGCTATTGCGTCGATGTTGGTGAGGAGGTTACTACACTGCTGCCTACTCCATTGTCACCGAGAGCCCTTCCACCATCGAACTTTGTTACGCATGCGATGGGCTGGATCGAGCTAACCGAGCTCTTCGCCACGAGTTGTACATCACCGTCGGCACCTCTACCGTGCTCGGCGCTGATGCACCCTTTGTCCGATCGGGAGAGCTGCCGCGTTCTGCGATCTACCCAGCCAGGACCGTGATGCCCCGGGGTGTCGGTTGGCGGGCGTGGGAGGCTACTCTCCCGACTTGGCCCTTTTTACGCCACAGGGGCGTCGGATTCAGCACCGAGTATCCGTGGCCCCAGTCAGCGGCGTGGAGGACTATCCGCTGCCGCACTATCAGCTTTCGGGCTCTGACTACCTCCAGCGGTACCGCGTGGGACTGATGTAGACTTGCTTGTTAGTGTTTGATGTATTCGCCCATGAGCACTGCGTGCGCCTATGATGTCTTAGTCTATGTCTTGGACTCTATGTATCGAACTCTATGCATGATTCCTTTTGTAAGATATGCCAACTACTATGTAGTTCCCATCATCTTTGCTTTCATTATGCATGTTTCATCATGAATGATTCTGTCTCTTGCTTAATTTCTCAAATCTGAACTACCTGTTATATAATAGCGGGATGGTTAGGCCAGCAGGAAGGGTCGTGGTGCCAACTTCCCACCACCGCTTTGAGTATATGGCTGGTATGATCCAACAGCTCGAGATGAATCGCCAGTTCATGGAGAACATGATGGCTCAGTTCCCTCGCCCCAATATGAACCAGCACCCAAGCGGAACAACTCTGCAGGATTTCATACGCTGAACCCGGCGTGTACCGCAGCTCAACCCAGCCTTTGGATCTTCGATGGTGGCTCCATGACATCACCTATGAGATGGAGTCTGCTGATGTAGCCCTGCCGGCTATGTCACCTTTGCTTCCTTCTTCACGAAGGACCAGCGGCTCAATGGTGGGACAGCCACGGCGTACTCTGCCAGTTGGAACACTCATCACCTAGCCAGACTTCCGGGCTGCCTTCGTGCCGCTTCATCCCTCAAGGGTCATGGACGGAAGAAGCGTGAGTTCATAACCTCACCCAAGGCAACAAGACTGTTGAAGCCTATCGGCGAGAGTTCTTGGACTTGTCTCGCTATCTTCGAAGAGGATATTGCAAGCGATGCCGCAGAGAGGGAGAAGTTCGAGGCGGCCTTCAAGTGACATCAAGCTCGCACTTACGGTGCACGACTTTGCTGATTTCGCCACCTTGGTGAACAAAGCTATCAATGTCGAAACTGGTCTGCAGGAATACCGAGCTCTAACAGCGCAACCGTGACACGGGCTCATCTTGGGCCCGTCCTCATGAAGCGCAAGATATGGATTCCCAACGGTATGTACCGGCCGAATGCACACTGCTTCAAAGGCGAACTATGCTACACCTCGTGCGCCTACAACTAAGCAGCGAAGCTTCCAGCTCCACCACCCCAAGCTCCTATTCCCACTCCCAATAATGGCTTATGCTTGGTGCGGACAACCAGGGCACCGTGCTAGAGAATGCAACGAGAACCAGAATCAGTGGCCCTTCCGGCGGTGGCCGTGGAAACACCGAACCGCAACAACAACATCCAAGTCTTATGGGCAAGCTCGGGCCAACCACGTTGATCTGAGCGAAGCTCAAGACCAGCACTGCTCTTGTGATGGGTACACTCCTCGTAAATTCAGTACTGCATCTGTTTTATTCGATTCAGAGCATCGCATTCATTCATGTCGAAGACTTTGCATACAAGCACGACGTTAAGTGTGAAGAGATGAACTCTTGGTAGTGGTAAAAATCCCATTGGGACAATGTCAAACCTCCATGGTTGGCGTCGGCGTCCCGTGGAAATCGAAGGGCTGGAATTCTATGCCTCCCCATTATCCACGAAGGCGTCTAACATCGACCTCATTTTGGGGATGGATTGGTTGAAAGCACATCTGCGTCAATCGTTTGCGCCACTAAGACCGTCCATCTGCTACACCCTTCGATGAAATAATAGCTACAATGCTAAATGCGGTTCAAGATGCGAGGCAAGGCTCTATGCATTGAATGCATTGAGCGCCGCACCCTCGAGGAATTGAAAACATTCACGTCGTTTGCGATTTCCAAGATGTCTTTCCTGAAGAACTTCCAGGGATTCCCCCTGCTAGAGCTGTCGAATTCGTCATCGACTTGAAACCAGGCACCACTCCTATAGCCAAGCGGCCATACAAGATGCCACCGCATGAACTTCTTGAGCTCAAGGAGGAAATCGACAAATCTCTTCAAAGCGGCTTCATTCGCCCAAGTTGCTCACCTTGGGGAGCACCTTCTCTCTTTGTCAAGAAGAAGGATGGGACAAACCGATTGGTCCAAGACTACCGCCCCATAAATCAAGCTACCATTCGAATAAGTATCCTCTTCCTCGGATCAATGATCTTTATGATCAAGCGGCTGGTTAAATCGGTGTTCTCGAAACTTCGACTTGAGGTTGGGTTACCACCAGATCCGTGTTCATGAGGAGGATATCCCCAAGACCGCATTAAGTGACTCGTTATGGTTCTTACGAGTACACCGTCATGTCTTCGGCAACCAATGCTCCAGCCACCTTCTCTGCTTTGATGAACTATATATTCATGGATTACCTCGACAAGTTAAATCGTGGTTTATCTGGATGATATCTGATCTATTCAAGAATGAAGAAGAACATCTGCACATCTTAGTCTTGTCTTTGGAAAAGCTACGAGCATCAACTCTATGCCAAGTTCTCCAAATGTGAATTCGGCTTCCGAAGTGACCTATCTCGGGCATGTAATCTCTAAGGATGGTATTGCCGTCAACCCCGAAAGAGTTCAGGCTATTCTCGATTGGACTCCTCGAAGAGCGTTAAGCAAGTCGAAGTTTTCTCGGTCTCGCCACTATTGCCGTCGATTAAATGAGAACTTCTCCAAGATTGCCGAGCCTATGACTAACTTTGTTGCATAAAGGCGTCAAGTTCCAATGGACGAGATAAGTGTCGGGAAAGTTTCCGGGCACTCAAAGACAAGTTGACTTCTGCCCGATGTTAGCTCCTCCGATACTAAGAAGGACTTCGTCATTTATTGCGGCGCTTCTCGTCAAGGTTTAGGCGGTGTCCTAATGCAAGAGCGCAAAGTGGTTGCTTATGCCTCTCGACGATTCGCCCTCACGAAGAGAACTACCCAGTTCACGACCTCGAACTTGCTGCCGTCATCCATGAACTAAGCGTTGGCGACATTACCTTCTCGTAATCGTTGCGAGATCTTCACCGACCACCAAAGTCTGAAGTATCTGTTTACTCAGCCAGACCTGAACCTCCGTCGTGAGAGATGGATGGAGACTATTGCAGAACTTTGATTTGGGTATTTCCTATCGCCCGAGCAAGGCTAATGTAATGGCTGATGCCTTGAGCCGCAAATCTTCTGCAACCACCTTGAGTTCACCATGTTCAGCCCCACTTGTTGAAGAATTCAGAAAGTTGAACCTCCATATTGTTCCTCCGGTGATTTTTCGCTCCCCTCCTCCGGAGTTCATAAGATGAATCTCCGTGTTGTTCCCCAGGGTTCCCTCTATACCTGGCTGTTGAACCCGATCTCGTGGGCACCATAAAGACAATGCAGGGATTTGACTCTGAAGTCTACAAGATTAAGCAAGACATAAAAAGGGGAAATCCCTCGTCCTTCACTATTGCTGATGATGGCGCCTTGTTGAAAGATCGAGGATGTCGCCTAGAGGGGGGGGGTGAATAGGCGCTTTAAAATAATTACGGTTTAGGCTTGAACAAATGCGGAATAAACCTAACGGTTAATTTTTCAAGCACAAAACCTACAACAACTAGGCTCACCTATGTGCACCAACAACTTATGCTAAGCAAGATAAGCAACTATGTGATAGCAAGATATATGACAAAGAACAATATGGCTATCACAAAGTAAAGTGCATAAGTAAAGGGGCTCGGGTAAGAGATAACCGAGGCAGCGGAGGCGATGATGTATCCGAAGTTCACACCCTTGCGGATGCTAATCTCCGTTTGGAGCGGTGTGGAGGCACAATGCTCCCCAAGAAGCCACTAGGGCCACCGTAATCTCCTCACGCCCTCGCACAATGCAAGATGCCGTGATTCGATAAGGGACCCTTGAGGCGGTCACGAACCCGTACAAATGGCAACCCTTGGGGCGGTCACGAACCCGTACACTTTGGAAACCCTTGGGGCGGTCACGGAACCCGTCAAATTGCTCAGGCGATCTCCACAACCTAATTGGAGACCCGGCGCTTGCCGGAGCTTTACACCACAATGATTGAGCTCGAACACTACCAACCGTCTAGGCGCCCAAGCACCAAGAGGAACAAGCTCAAGGGCACCAAGCACCCAAGAGTAATAAGCTTCTCAACTTGTAACTTCCACGTATCACCGTGGAGAACTCAAACCGATGCACAAATGCAATGGCAAGGGCACACGGAGTGCCAAGTCCTTCTCTCTCAAATCCCACCAAAGCAACTAATGCTAGGGAGGAAATGAGAGGAAGAACAAGAAGGAGAACACCAAGAACTCCAAGAACTAGATCCAAGGGGTTCCCCTCACATAGAGGAGAAAGTGATTGGTGGAAATGTGGATCTAGATCTCCTCTCTCTTTTCCCCCAAAAACTAGCAAGAATCCATGGAGGGATTGAGAGATAGCAAGCTCGGAGAAGGTCAACAATGGGGGAAGAACACGAGCTTAAAGGATAAGGTTCAATGGGAAGAAGACCCCTTTTATAGGAGGAAAATCCAACGTTACCCCTGAAAATCCCGACAGGCGGTACTACCGCTAGGGAAGGCGGTACTACCGCTGAGGCGGTACTACCGCTCCTATCCAGCAGTACTACGCTGAAGAAAAAGACAGGCCACTAGCCCAGGCGGTACTACAGCGGGAGTAAGCAGTACTACCGCTCAGGCGGTACTACCGCTTCTCTGCCGCCCTAGTGCCATAAAACCCGACACGAGAAAACACCGTTCGAGAATCGGTGAGAAGTAGCCAGACGCTGCAGCGGTACTACGGCGAAACTCCCAAGCGGTACTACCGTTAGGAGGCGGTACTACCGCTTGAGCGTATACTACCGCTCGAGGCGGTACTACCGCTGGGAGCTTCGGCGGTACTACGGCTGGCACCAACCTATGAAAACACAGAATACTCCAAGGAAAACCAGAACTGCCATAACTTCTTCATATGAGCTCCGAATTGAGCAAACTCAAGCTTGTTTGAAACAAGACAACGAGTAGCATCAAAACAGCAAACAAAGGAGTGAAACCTCCAACCGAGAAGAACCGGCATACCCTCCAACACCGAAAACATCATAGAAGATGCATGAGAACTCCGTTTTCGATGAACTCGAGCTTGTCATAAAAATGACCATAAGCTCCAAATCTCACAAGGAGAAGAACCAAACAAGAACCAAAAGGATGATGCAAGGATGCAATGGTTTGAGCTCTCTACGAATGATACGATCAAGCAACTCATCGAGAGCCCCCCTTGATAGTACGGCAAACGATCCTATAACCCGGTCTTCCACAACTACCATGAGACCGGTAAAATAGAAAACCTATCAAGGGCAAACCTTTGCCTTGCACATGGTCCACTTGAGCTAGATGATGGCGATCTTGACTCCCTCAAGTTGGACCACCTTTCTTGATTGCGTTGGCTCGAAGAAGACTAGTTGATTGCTCCCCCATACTCCACTATGGGTGAGCCACTCTTCCGCACATCTTCACAAGTCCATTGTCACCAAATGGACGGCAAGCTTCAAGCACTTGATCTCTTCGTGATGCATCACTTGAACTTGCACACCGCAACCTAACCCCACAAAGAACTCTCACGAAGACCATGGGTTAGCACACAAAGCGTAATGGACAATGCTTACCATACCATGGGATCACTTGATCCCTCTCGGTACATCTTCTACGCTTTGTGAGTTGATCAACTTGATTCACTCTTGACTTAGTCTTGATCAACCTTGAATCTTTCCAACTCTCTTCGTTTGGATGATGTCTTGAAGGTAAACATGAATGATCACACAATCTTCTTCTTCAAGACATGCTTGCAATAAGCTCAACACTCACATGACCAATCTTTGGATAATTCCTTAATAGCACCTTGGTCAACACTTAAACTCCTTGAAACCAACACATGGACTTCAAGCAATGCCTATGGACAAATCCTTCAAATATAACTCAATGCAACCATTAGTCCATAGAGAATGTCATCAATTACCAAAACCACACATGGGGGCACCGCATGTCCTTTCACTTGTACTTCAAAGGCCGCCTAGTGGTGCCATGTAAGAAGGAAAATCTGAATATGACTCAGAAGGTTATGAAAGAAGCTCATGATACGCCTCTATGTATCCATCCTGGCAGTACAAAGATGTATCAAGACATTCGTCAGAGATTCTGGTGGTCTAATATGAAGCAAGACATTGCTCGCTATGTTGCTGAGTGTGACGTTTGCCGTCGTATCAAAGCAGAACATCAAAGGCCTGCTGGAACTCTGCAGCCTATCTCTATTCCTGAATGGAAATGGGACCATGTTGAAATGGACTTCATCACTGGATTTCCCAAATCGCAGAAAGGTAATGATGCAATTCTTGTCATCATTGACCGGCTTTCTAAAGTTGCACATTTTACGGCGGTCAAAAAGCGATCCTGCTAGCCAGCTTGCAGCGCTCTATATGTCGAATTGTTTCACTTCACGGTATACCATTGGTTATCGGTTAGGACCGTGGCAGCTTATTCACTTCAAGATTACGGGCAAGTTTTCAAGAAGCTATGGGGACTCATTTATCTTTCGATCTGCGTTTCATCCGCAGTCTCAAGGACAAGTTGAGCGTGTCAACCAAATTCTCGAAGACATGCTTGAGCTTGTGTCGTTCCTTCGCAAGAAATGGGAGGAATCTCTCCCGTATGCTGAGTTCTCTTATAATAATAGCTATCAAGCTAGTCGAAGATGGCCCCCTTGAAGTGTTATATGGGCGAAAGTCTTGAACCCTCTGAACTGGTCGAAGCGGGGGCGTCCACTCTTGGTCCGGATATTATCCAACATGCGAAGAACAAGTCCGCATTATTCGCTAGAATCTCAAGACTGCTCGATCACGTCAAAAGAGTAATTATGACCGTCATCATAAAGACATGGTCTATCAACTTTGGCGAAAAGGCCTATCTTCGCGTTACACCAATGAAGGTGCTCACCGCCGGGATCAAGGGCAAGTTAGCTCCTCGCTATATTGGCCCATTCACTAATACGGAAAGGCGTGGAAAAGTGGCTTATCAGCTGGAGCTTCCGTCGAACCTTTCTCGGGTTCACGATGTGTTCCCGTGTCCCAACTCCGACGCTGCTTCAAGGACCCAATCCGGCGGTGGACCATGAAGTGCTCGAATTGCAACAGGACCTCTCCTATAAGGAGCATCCGGTCCGCATTCTCGACCAAGCTGAACGCCGCACGTCGGAAAGGCGATCAAGTTCCTCAAAGTCCGATGGTGAATCACTCGAAGGCGAAGCCACACAGGAGCGAGGATCGTCTTGAGATGAATATCCGCACTCTTTCCTTCTACCTCCTAAATCTCGGGGCGAGATTTCTTGTAATGTAGGAGATTTGTAACACCCGGATAATTAAGCTACAGTAATCACCCCGGTTACTGTGACTAAACTCACGTTGAATCGAACCCGGCCTAAAACAATTTCAAAACAAAAGCAAACGATAAAAAGTTTCAAAATCTAAAACTAAAATGTTCGGGGGTTGTCTAAAATAACAAACCTAATTATGGTGGGGTGCACAAAATTTTGTAAAGTGTTTTGGCATTTTAAATAAACTAAAACAGAAAGTAAGAAAAAGGAAAAGATAAAAAAAAAGGAAAAGAGAAGTGGGGGAATGAATCCCCACTGGCCCAACTGGGCCAGCCCTCCCCACAGCCCCCTCACACAGGCCCAGCCCCCCCCTGGCCCGGCCCGGCCACACTAACCCCTCCATGGTGGAACCCTAGCCGACCCCCCCAGCCCTCCTCTCCCCACCCCGATCCCTTCTCCTTCCCCCCGATCTGGATCGGGTCGGTCCCCTCGTCCTCCCTCGTGCGTGCTGACCCCCGCCACAGTCGCCCCTGCCCCCTGCGCCCCTCGCCGCCTGAAACCCCTCCACACCGTCGCCCACGCTGGGCCTTGCCAGGTGGTTCGACCCCCCCCCCGCCTCGCGGATCTTCCTCCGGCGCGGTCGGCCGCCACCCCGACTCCCTCCTCGCTGGGTCATGCCACCGAACTCCACAGCGCCCGCCTCCTAGACCCCATGAACCCCCTGTGAGCTTAGCCCTCGGGCCCCTCGCTCCCTCTCCCCTCCCGGCCGCCAGAGCCCGAGCCCCGTCCCGGCCCGTCTCGGCTCCGACCGTCCCAGCCCGCCGCCCCCCTTCCCTCTCCTCCCCTCGCCCGGCCTCCCCCCCCTCGCCCGTGCCTACCGCCCGGCCTCCGCCTTGGTCTCACCCCCTCTCTCCCGTCGGCGCCGCCCGTGACCGGACTCCACCGTCGACCGCGCCCCTCACCCCAGCCTCTGCCCACCCAGGCCGGGTCCTCGCCTGCGCCTTTGCCCGGGGCGCCGCCTCGCTCCGGGGATGCGCTCGTCGCGCCCGCGACCTCGCGTGGCCACGCCCGGAGTTCTACTCCCCTGCGCTAGCTCCACTCCCTCCGCCGCCTTGCGCCACTCCGGCCGGCCTCGGCCGACCCCTCCCACCCGGCCGCGCCTGTTGAGCGACGCCCGCGCCCGTCGGGCATGCCTTGCTGGCTGCGTCAAGGCCAGCCCGTTCGGCCTCGGCACAGGCACCGCGCCCGCACCCACTATGGCCCCTATGCCATTGAAGCAGAGGGCCCGGCCCTGAGCGTTAATTAAAAAAAGAAGAAGGAAAAATAAATAATAATAATAATAATTAAAATATTAATTAATTAATTAACTTAATTAAACCAGATTAGATTAACCTAATCATTTAGTTAAAGCTAATTAACCTGTTTAATTACTATGAGTCAATGGCATGCGGGACCCACTGTCGAGGTTGACTCGATCAACCTGTTGATCTGCCGGCGTCGACATGACATCATCTTGGCGTCATAAATACATTTTCAATTAATTAAATAATTAATTAAATTACGAAATTATTAAAATCTTTTAAAATCATATCTTTTAATCCGTAACCGGTTAAAATATTTACAACATGAAAGTTGCTCGAGCAGCGTGGCGAATCCGGACACATGATCCGTTCGTCCGCCACACCCCCTAACCTATCGAACCTGCAAATTTTCCCCTCGGCTCCTCTGCTGAAAACCCAAAACACCGGATTACTTTCCGGATGTTCCCCTGAGGATATGGCGGGGATCGCGGTAGGAGTATTGCTATGTGATGTTACTTGGAGGACTTCCGTTTGTCCTCTTACATGCATTACAAGGCAGTGTCCGAAGCGTAGTCTTCGTTAAGACTAGCTATCCCCTCTTATTACGGCATTCTGCAGATTCGGTCCACCGATATGGCCTTTACACATATATCCATGCATATGTAGTGTAGCTCCTTGCTTGTAGTACTTTGGATGAGTACTCACGGTTGCCTTGTTCCCCTTTTCCCTACCTCTACTCGATTGCTGCAACAGACGATGGAGCCCAGGAGCGACGCCACCGCCTATGGCGACTACTACTGGAGGTGCCTACTACTACGTGCAGCCTACCGCGGCGGCGACCGGGAGTAACCTAGGAGGATCGAGGCGGGAGGCTGCTCCTCTTCGATCTGTATCCCGGTTTGTGCTAGCCATCTTATGGCAACTTGTTTAACTTATGTACGTACTCAGATATTGTTGCTTCCACGACTCGTCTATGATCGAGCACTTGTATTCGAGCCCTCGAGGCCCTGGCTTGTATTATGATGCTTGTATGACTTATTTTATTTGTAGAGTTGTGTTGTGATATCTTCCGTGAGTCCTTGATCTTGATCGTACACATTTGCGTGCATGATTAGTGTACGATTGAATCGAGGGCATCACACGGTGACCCGTTACGGTGGATGCCACGTGTCGGTTACCCTTGACGAAAGCACTTGCATGACACGTCATTTATCGTCATGGAAGTGAACACTTCCGTGATGATAATTTTGTTGTTCTCATGAAACACTTCTACGACAGCACAGGTATGACTATCTTGATTCTTTCATAAAATCGTCATGGATGTACATGCATGACAGAAAACGTGACCTACTGTGACAAACACGTATCATCACAGAAGTGTATTTTTTTGTAGTGTGATATGGGTCGCATCTTGTTCTATCATCCAAATGTTCTCCATATTTGTGAGTTCATCCTTCCTTTCAAATTCAACCTATGGCGATGAATCAAAAAAACCTTGGGTGATGCTCGAAAGACATGATTTTTGTCCAAGAGACATCACCTATCATTTTCACATATTTGTGTGATTCACACTCCTGAAATGAAGTGAGAGGGGGATTTGCCAGAAGCAATGATAAAATGTGTGTACCTACTTTTGTTAGAATTAATCCCTATGTTTGCATTTCTTGTGTCTTGTCAAAGCATTGGTATACTTGGTGATAGATTCGTTGCTTGGGGTCACCTGCGATCGTTTTGTCGTTTTCCAGGGAAGGAAAAATGTTGGTCCGAGGGAGATTGACATGTTTGTAAGTTATAGCGTTGATGTTATCAACTAAGACAACGAGGAACTTGATGTCAATAAAGAAATGATGGAATGACATGAGTTGGAGCCTAAGAGATACTAAAAAACAATGCGAAAAACACATGAATACTAACTATGATATTAGAGTTTTATGTGTCAATGGGTCATGAAAATTTATGTATAACACATATTTGATGTTGGCGGATGAGGGTTGGAGCCTCGTACATTGTTATTAAGGATAGATGGATTGCACTGACCACTTAATCATCAGTCATAGAATCGAAATATTGAGTGCCTCCAATGAGCTTCCATCTTGAGATTTTTTATAGCAGGCACTAGATATACAAGGTAATTCTTGGTTGTGCGGGCATCTTTTGGCTGCTCTGAGCGCCACCATCTTTCAAGCAAACGGGGCCAAACAGCTTCCCAAAATAGATAACTTCACCTTACTTCTCCTGAAATCACATGTTAAGGCGTTGGCTATGTCTTTTGTAGTAAGCATGGAACATTTTTATGCATTTAGGCATGTTTGGGGAAACCGATAGACCTTTGTTTGTTTTGGATGTGTCCTAGACAAATCCAGTCGAATCATGCTTCCCTTTACCGATCCCAACAACCTCTACATAACTTTTTGGTCAACTGGTGGATTTCATAGTGAAGACACATTCCTCTAAAGATGTTAGTTCAGAGCCCAAAGACCTTAAAACTTGAAATATGAAAAAAATCAGCTCATATAGTCGTGATATATGAAACAAATATGTGAATGTTGGTTAATTAGCAACCCTAGGTGTGTGGAAAAGGTTGGTTGTACAATCATGATTAGTGAATCATGCTAATAAATTGGTGAAGAGGCATCAAACTAAATTTAGCTGATATCTTGCGTTATTAAACCAAGGAATCTATTTGCCTAGATATCACAATCACCAAATTCTTAGCAACATTTAAGATATCATATGATAGGAAATACAATAAAATTAAGTAAGCAACTCAAGTTATACTAGTGTATACTAGTGTATGGAAGATTCATAGTTGTCGCGTGATAAAAAAGTCCATGTATGGTTACAAATAAGAAGAACTCATGTATTACTTATAATAACCGCATAGAGACATGTTGGTTTGTCAAGTAGAAGTGGTTTCAGATGACTATTACAAGTATGTCACCTATGTTTGTTATAGATTTTTATCCTATTTTCACGAAAGGGATGTAACAATGTTTTAAACAAGTGTCTATTCCTCGCTACAATCATTTAGAATGTTCTGGACAAATTCCATAAATATTCGCATACAACCACATCAGTTTCATTATTTTTGCAAAAGCAATTAGCTATCTCCGCCGTGTCATCCACCGGCTTTGGGAGTTGCTCGGTTACCCCCACGCGGCTGGTACTACTTAAAGTTGTGTTGTCCCAAGATGTGAGATTGGGTCATATGAAGTGGATGGACTGCGGCGGAGTGTGGAATAACCCTAGGATTTCGATCTACTTTTAATTTGGAACGTGGAAATGGGAACGACAATGGAGCGAGTATTTTTTAGTAGATCTCAGTTGTCATCTATGATATGGGTTGTGTTGCATTCTGTCATACGAATATTCTCCATATTTCCTAGTTCATCCTTTTTTTAAATACAACCTAGGATGATGATCTCTAAAAAACCTTGGGTGATGCTCTAAAGACATGATTTTTCGCCAAGAGACATCACCTATCATTTCACATATTTCTCTAATTCACACTCTTGAAATAAAGTCAGAGGGGGGTTTGCTAGAAGCCATGATAAAATTTGTGCACCTCTTTTTGTTGGAATTAAACCATAGGTTGGCATTTCATGTCTCTTATCATACTTTTATTATACTTGGTGATAGATTCGTCGCTTCGAGTCATCTACGATGGTTAAAGCATTTACTAGGGAAGGAAAATTGGTTTTCCGAGGGAGATTGACTTGTTTGTAAGTCATTGAGTTGATGCTATCAGCTAATTAAGACAAAGAGGAACCATATGTAGATGGAACTATGTAGTATTCAATAAATGAATGATGGAATGACATGAGTCGGAGCCTACTAGATACACAAAAACATTACGAAAAACACAGGAATACCAAATTTGATATGATAGATTTTTATGTGCATCCAAGTTCATGAAAATAGAGGTAAAGCACATATTTGAAGTTGGCGGAGCAAGGGTGGAACCTAGTAAGTTGTTACTAAGAACAGATAGAATGCACTGGCCACTTCATAGTGATAGAATCAAAATAGTGAGTGCCTTTAGCGAGCTTCCTTCTTGAGAATTTCTGTTAGGGGCACTAGATATAGAAGGTAATTCTTGGATGATGGACGTCTTTTGGCTTCTTTGAGTGCCACCCTCTTGCAAGCAAACAGGGCCAAGCAGCTTCCCAAAATTGATCATTTAAATCACCTTACTTCTCCTAAAATCACCTGTTAAGGCGTTGGCTACATCTTTTCTAGCAAGCATGGAACAATTTATACCTTTTGGCATATTGATGGAAAATGATAGACCTTTGTTTGTTTTGCATGTGTCTTGAACAAATCCAGTTAAATTATGATTCCCTTTATCAATCCTAAAGACCTCAACAAAAGTTTTTTGTCCAATAATGGATTTGAGAGTGAAGACATGTTCCTCTGAAGATGTTAGGTTGGAGCCCAAAGACTTTAAAACCTAAAATATATAAAAGTAATTCATATAGCCGTGATGTATGAAACAAATGTGCGATTGTCGGTTAATTGGCAACACTTCGTGTGCGAAAAGTTGGCTATACAATCATGATTTGTGAATCATGCTAATAAATCACTGAAGAAGCATCGAACTGAAGTTGTTCTCTTATGTTATTACACCAGGCAACATATTTGCCTCGTCATCTCAATCACCAAATTCATAGCAACATTTAAGATGTCATATGATAGGAAATACAATTAAATTTTATAAGCAACTCAAGTTATACTAGTGTACGGATAATTCATTGTTGCTTCCTTATAAAATGTTTATGTATAGTTACAAAGCAGATACATGTAAGTTTGTCAAGCATACGTGGTTTCACATGAGCATTACAAGGATTTCACTCTTGTTTGTTATAGATTTCTATCCAATTTTCATGAAAGGGATGTAATAATGTTTTAAACAAGTGTCTATTCCTTGCTACAATCATGTAGAATGTTCAGGGCAGATTCCATAAATATCAGCATACAACCAAGTGGTTTCATTACTTTTTCTAAAACAATTAGCTATCTACATCGAGTCATCCACCGGCTTTGGAAGGCGCTCGGGTCCCCGATGCAGCTGGTATGACTTACCGTTGTGTTGTGCTAATGCAAGATGTGAGATTGGGCCAGAAGACAGGGATGGAGTGTGACGGAGGGTGGAATAAGCATAGGATTTTGATCTAGTTTTAATTTGGAAGGTGGAAATGGAAACGACAATGGAGCGAGTATTTTTTAGTAGATCTTAGCTGTCTCGTATGATATGGGTCATGTCCCATTCATTCATCTGAATGTTCTCCATATTTTCGAGTTCATCCTTTAAAAAAATCAACCTAGGGTGATGATATAAATAAACCTTGGGTGATGCTTGAAAGACATGATTTTTGGCCAAGAGACATCACCTACCATTTTCACATATTTGTGTGACTCACATTCTTGAAATGAAGTTAAACGGGGTTTGCTAGAATTAATGATAAAATGCGTGTACCTATTTTTGTTCGAATTAAACCCTAGGTTGCACCTTGGTGATAGATTCATCGCTTGGAGTCATCGACGATGGTTTAGCCGTCTACCAGGGAAGGAAAATTGTTGGTCCAAGGGAGATTGACATGTTTGTAAGTTATAGCATTAATGCTATCAACTAAGACGAAGAGGAACTTGATGTAGAAGGAACAATGTAGTAGTCAATACAGAAATGATGGAATGCCATGAGTCAGAGCCGACGAGATACTAAAAAATAATGCGAAAAACACATGAATACTAACTTTGACATTATAGAGTTTTATGTGCCAATGAGTCATGAAAATATATGTAAAACACATATTTGAAGTTGGCGGATAAGGGTTGGATCCTCGTACGTTGTTATTAAGGATAGATGGATTGCACCGACCAATTCTGCATCAGTCATAGAACTGGAATATTGAGTGCCTTCGGTGATCTTCCATCTTGAGTTTTCTTTATAGCAAGCACTAGATATACAAGGTAATTCTTGGTCGTGCGGGCGTCTTTTGGCTGCTATGAGCATCACATCTTGCAAGCAATCGGGGCCAAACAGCCTCCCAGAATAGATAACTTGCCTTACTTCTCCTGAAATCACATGTTAAGGCGTTGCCTATGTCTATAGCATGCATGGAACATTTTTATGCATTTAGGCATATTTGGGGACACCGATAGACCTTTGTTTGTTTTGGATGTGTCCTGAACAACTTTTGTCAAATCATGCTTCCCTTTACCAATTCCAACAACCTCAGCATAACTTTTTGGTCGAATGGTGGATTTGGAGTGAAGACACATTCCTCTAAAGATGTTAGTTCAGAGCGCAAAGACCTTAAACTTGAAATATGAAAAAGCAATTCAGCTCATATAGTCATGATGTATGTGTCACGCCCAATATGCGACCCTATCCAAAAGGAACTCGACGGTCCCACCAAGGATAGACCCGCATATTGAAACGCTTTTGCAAGGTGGATATCATTACATCAACATTACATAATAGATGGGGATACATACTAAGGCACAAATTCCACAAGAAATACATCAACATCATATACAAGAGATCAACATCCGACTACGGATGGAACATAAACAGAAACTCAAACAATATCCACCCTGGTATCCCAGGCTGCCGACCTGGAACCTATCCCCTGATCGAAGAAGCAGAAGAAGAACTCCAATATAAGCAAACATCGCTCTCACGTCATGATCATCGCAAACCTGCACCTGCAACTGGTGGTGTAGTAATCTGTGAGCCACGAGGACTCAGCAATCCCATTACCATGGGTATCAAGACTAGCAAAGCTTAAATGGGAAAGGAAGGGGTAAAGTGGTGAGGTTGCAGCAGCGACTAAGCATGATATGGAGGCTAACTTACGCAAATGAGAGCGAGAAGAGAAACAAAGGAACGGTCGTCAACTAGTAATGATCAAGAAGTGATCCTGAACTCCTACTTACGTCAAGCATAACCCAGAAACCGTGTTCTCCTCTCGATCAACCCCGAAAAGAGACACTCACGGTTATTCACACGGTTGGTGTATTTTAGAAGAGTTTGCTTCAAGTTTACTACAACCGGATATTAACAAATTCCCATCTGCCACATAACCGCGGGCACGGCTCTCGAAAGTTTATACCCTGCAGGTGTGTCCCAACTTAGCCCATGATAAGCTCTCGCGATCAACGAAGGATATTCCTTCTCCCGGAAGACCCGATCAGTCTCGGAATCCGGCTACAAGACATTCGACAGCAATAAAACAAGACCAGCAAAGCCGCCCGATCGCCGACAATCCCGATAGGAGCTGCACATATCTCGTTCTCAGGGCAACACCGGATGAGACTAGCTACGAGTAAAACCAGACCTCGAGTTTCTCCGAGGGGGCCCCGCAGGCAGCTCGGTTCAGGCTGGCAACGACGGCGAATAACTGGCAGACACCTGGCGCATCGAATCCGGGGCATTACAGTATGAAACAAAGATGAGAAAGTTAGTTAATTGGCAACACTAGGTGTGTGCAAAAGGTTGATTGTACAATCATGTGTAGTTACAAAGAAGAAGAACTCATGTATATCTTATAATGAACCGCGCAGAGACATTTTGACTTGTCAAGCCGAAGTGGTTTCGCATGACTATTACAAGTATTTCACCTACATTTGTTATAGATTTTTTATCCTATTTTCATGAAATGGAAGTAACAATGTTTTAAACAAGTGTTTATCCCTCGCTACAATCATGTAGAATGTTATGGACAAATTCCATAAATATTTACATACAACCGCGTTGATTTCATTATTTTTTTCAAAAATAATTAGCTATCTCCGACTGGCCATCCACCGACTTCTAGAGGTGCTCGGGTCCCCGATGCGGCTCATATGACTTACCGTTGTGTTGGGTCAAGATGTGAGATTGGGTCAGACAAAGGGGATGGAATGCAGCAGATGGTGGAATAACCCTAGGATTTCGATCTAGTTCTAGTTTGGAAGGTTGAAATGGAACCGACAATGGAGTGAGTATTTTTGAGTAGATCTCAGTTATCTCGTATCATATGGGTCGTGTCATGTTCTATCATCCGAATGTTCTCCAAATTTCTAAGTTCATCCTTTAGTTTAAATTCAACCTAGGGTGATGATATCAAAAAAAACCTTGGGTGATGCTCGAAAGACATGATTTTCAGCCAACAGACATCACCTACCATTTTAACATATTTGTGTGATTCACACTCTTGAAATGAAGTTAGTGGGGGGTTTGCTAGAAGATATGATAAAATTTGTGTACATTTTTTTTTGGAATTAAACCCTATGTTTGCATTTCATGTCTATTGTCAACGCTTTAGTATATTTGGTGATAGATCCATCGCTTGGAGTCATCTACAATGGTTTAGCCCTCTATGGGGGACAAAAAATTATTGTTCTGAGGGAGATTGACAAGTTTGTAAGTTATAGCATTGATGCTATCAAGTAAGACAAAGAGGAACTTGATGTAGAAGAACATTGTAGTAGTGAATAAGAAAATGAAGGAATGACATGAGTCGGAGTCTAGGAGATACTCAAAAACAATGCGAAAAACACATGAATACTAACTTTGATATTATAGAGTTTTATGTGCCAATGAGTTCATGAAAATAGATGTAAAACACATATTTGAAGTTGGCGGAGGAGGGTTGGAGCCTCGTACGCTATTATTAAGGATAAATGGATTGCACTGACCACTTCATCATCAGTGATAGGATCGAAATAGTGAGTGCCTTCAGTGAGCTTCCATCTTGAGAATTTTTGATAGCAGGCACTAGATATGCAAGGTAATTCTTGGTTGTGCATGCGTCTGCTCTAAGCCCCGCCATCTTGCAAGTAAGTGGGGCCAAACAGCTTCCAAAGATAGATAATGTTGCCTTACTTCTCCTGAAATCACCTATTAAGGCGTTGAATATGTCTTTTGTAGCAAAAATGGAATATTTTTATGCCTTTAGACGTGTTTGCAGAAACCGATAGACCTTTGTTTGTTTTGGATGTGTCCCGAACAAATCCAGTCAAATCATGCTTCCCTTTACCAATCCTAACAAGCTCAACAAATGTTTCTGATCTAATGGTGGATTTCAGAGTGAAGACACATTCCTCTAGAGATGATAGTTAAAAGCCCAAATACCTTAAAACATGAAATATTAAAAAGTAATTCAGCTCATATAGTTGTGATGTTGAAACAAATATGAGAATGTAGGTTAATTGGCAACACTAGGTGTGTAGAAAAGGTTGATTGTACAATCATGAAGTGAATCATGCTAAAAATTTGGTGAAGAATCATCAAACTAGAATTTGGCTGTTTTTTAGTAGATCTCAATTGTCTCGTATGATATGGGTCGTGTCATGTTCTGTCATCCAAATGTTCTCCATATTTTGGAGCTCATCGTTTATTTGAAATTCAACCTAGGGTGATGATATCAAAAATACCTTGGGCGATGCTCAAGAGAGATGATTTTTGGCCCAAGAGACATCACCTACCATTTTCACATATTAGTGTGATTCACACTCTTAAAATAAAGTTAGAGGGGGTTTGCAAGAAGCAACGATAAAATGGGTGTACCTCTTTTTGTTGTAATTAAACCCTATGTTTGCATTTCATGTCTTTTGTCAAAGTTCTAGCATACTTGATGATATACTCGTATCTCGAAGTTATCTATGATGGTTTAGCCATCTACTAGGAAAGGAAAATAGGAGTTCTGAGGGATATTGACATGTTTGATGCTATCATCTAAGACAACCAGGAATTTTATGTAGATGGGACTATGTAGTAGTTAATAAAGGAATGGCGGAATAATATAAGTCGGAGCCTACTGGATACCCGAAAACATTGGGAAAAACAAATGAATACCAACTTTGATATTATAGAGTTTGATGTGCCAATGAGTTCATGAAAATAGATGTAAACACATATTTGAAGTTGGTGTGGAGGAGGGGTGGAGCCTAGTACGTTGTTATTGAGAACAAATAGAATGCACTTGCCGCTTCATACTCAGTGATAGAATAGAAATAGAGAGTGCCTTTAGTGAGATTCCTTCTTGAGAATTTTTTTTATAGTAGGCGCTAGATATACAAGGTAATTCTTGGTTGTGCAGATGTCTTCTGACTGCTCTAAGTGCACCTCTTGCAAGCAAATGGGGCCAAACAAACTTCCCAAAATAGATCGTTTAACTTCTCCTTACTTCTCCTGAAATTACCTATTTAGGCATCGAAAATGCCAAACAGAGACCGAGCTTAATGGAGGCCTTTATTTAAAAACTTCAAAATTCAAACTTTTCAGTTTTAAAAAATTCTGATAATAAATACACATATACCTAGATACATTAAAATGTGAGCTACACAAAAAAGACAAATCTGAGCCTTTTTAGCGTATGTACTGTTCATCTTTAAAGTCCATGATTTTGTTTTTTTTTTGTGCAGCTCGCAATTCAAGGTATTTCATCC
Source organism: Aegilops longissima (assembly GCA_021605205.1). Lineage (NCBI taxonomy): Eukaryota > Viridiplantae > Streptophyta > Magnoliopsida > Poales > Poaceae > Aegilops > Aegilops longissima. The sequence continues at coordinate 681,641,426 of CM038682.1, read as the reverse complement.
TAAAATCTTTCACACATACACTTTACATCCTTGCATACATGTGTATTTTTTTTCAGAATTTTTTGAAACTGAAATTTACGAATTTTGAAATTTTTAAAATAAAAGGCTTCATAAAGCTCGGTCTCCAAAATGCCCTACTCTTTAGGCATTGACTATTAATTTTGTAGCAAGCATGGAACAATTTATGCCTTTAGACATGTCGGCGGAAATCGATAGACCTTTGTTTATTTTGGTTGTGTCCTGACAAATCCAGTCAAAGCATGCTTCCGTTCCCAACAACCTCAACAATTTATTTTGGGTTCAATGGTGGGATTTGGAGTGAAGGCACTATTAGGCAATAAGTCGCGGCGAGGTGTCAGAACGAGCCGGGCGTGTGTATGGGCGCGCGCCGGGCACGTTGGACGCGTCGGGTCCCGACGTAGGCGTGCGTGCGTGCGTGTAGGAGATGCATGGGCGTGTCCATGCAGGTGTGGCGTGTGTGTGTGTGCTGTCTGTTGGCGCAACGGGCGCGGGGTGGACCGTGTCGAGGCGCTGGACCTGGTCGCGCGGATCGCGTGCGTGTGCGGCGGAAGCGCGGGCCGGGAGCGCTGGGACGTGGGGGAGTGCGCGGGGAGGGCGCGTCGGGGGTGCAGTGTAGAGTGCCGATGGGCGCAGATATAAACCCCTCGCACCCCGTGTGTTGTAGCATGCGGTGTGGTGACGAGTACGAGCTCGTGGGAAGTGGCGTTGTTGCGCCGGAAAACCACCGTGTCCCCGTGTCTTTCTTCCTCCTCTGATGTTCTTCTTCCTCGGTTTTGTACCACGGCGTCAGAGAGAGCGAGGAGGAGCGAGGCGAGGGATGGCGGTTCCAACAATTGGCATCAGAGCCACGTTCTGGTCAGGGGGCGCCGGCGATGTCGATCGTCCCCTACGGCGGCGGTACGGGCGGATCGCTGACGCAAGCGGTGCCGCAGCTCACCGGTGACAACTACACGGCGTGGGCGATCAAGATGGAGGCGAACCTCGACGCGGTCGGGCTGTGGGAGGCGGTGGTCGTGCCGGAGGACGCGGCGGCGGCCGTGATCGCCAAGAAGGACAAGCCGGCGAGGGCGTACTTGCTCGGGGCGCTCGCGGAAAACCTACTCCTGCAGGTGGCGTCTAAGAAGACAGCGGCGGAGGTCTGGGCCAGCCTCAAGGCGCGCTTCGTCGGGGCTGATCGCGTCAGGGCGGCGCGGCTGGCGACGCTGCGAAGCGACTTCGAGCTGCTGCGGATGGGTGCGGCGAGACACTGGATGACTTCGCCGGCAAAATCAGCAGCATGGAGGCGAGCTACGCCGGGCTGGGATCGGAGCTGGAGGACGCGATGATGGTGAAGAAGCTGCTGGACTGCGTCCCGGATCGCCTATACGCGGCGGTCGCCAGGATGGAGCAGTTCTGCGACCTCTCGACGCTGCTCTTTGAGGACGCGCTCGGGCACTTGAAGGCGTTCGACGAACGGCTGCGTCGGCGCGGGCAGGCGGGCGGCGAGCGCACGGACGGGCAGCTGCTGTACACCGCGGCACAATGGTGGGCGCGCGAGGGGCGTCGGGGCGGTGCGCACAGAGAGGACGACGACGACGGGGCGCGCAGCGAGGCGTCGGGCTTCAGCGGGAACCAGCGCGGCCGCTGCTACAAGTGCGGTGAACGCGGGCATTTCAAGCGCAAGTGCCCGCAGTGGAAGAAGGCACCGGCGGCGGAGCGTGCGCTGCTGGTCGACGACGACGTCGAGGATGCCGGTCTGCTCTGAGTCGTGACTTAGGGCGTGAATGTTAGGCAATAAGTCGCGGCGAGGTGTCGAACGAGCCGGGCGCGTGTATGGGCGCGCGCCGGGCACGTTGGACGCGTCGGGTCTACGTAGGCGTGTGTGCGTGCGTGTAGGAGATGCATGGGCGTGTCCATGCAGGTGTGGCGTGTGTGTGTGATGTCCGTTGGCGCAACGGGCGCGGGGTGGACCGCGGGAGCGCGGGACGGGAGCGCAGGGACGTAGGGGAGTGCGCGAGGAGGGCGCGTCGGGGGCGCGGTGTAGAGCGCCGATGGACGCGGATATAAACCCCTCGCACCCCGTGTGTTGTAGCCTGCCGTGTGGTGACGAGTACGAGCTCGTGGGAAGTGGCGTTGTTGCGCCGGAAAACCACCGTGTCCCCGTGTCTTTCTTCCTCCTCTGATCTTCTTCTTCCTCGGTTTGTGCCACGGTGTCAGAGAGAGCGAGGAGGAGTGAGGCGAGGGATTGGCGGTTCCAACAGGCACATCTATCTATTATATATTATTATTATTAGGAAAAAGGCAAACAAGCGATTACGTCTGTCCACATAGATTAAATTATAGTGGCCGTTCATTTTCTTATCAACGACTGAGATTTAAGATATAAACTTACATACAATATTGACATGTGTGACCAGTGCAACATGTCAGGTAAAAATATCCTGCCATTAAATCTGTCTGATATAACCCAGAGTACAAGGATAGACCGGAGTGTATACAAGGAAACAGTCATGGTTTCCATCAAAGAGTCATTGGCAACCACGAATACGACTCGACATCCGTGCAATCATAAAAACGCAAGGATATGTAACTACACCACCCACAATTTCAAACTAGACGACACGCAACTAAACCAGCTACGATCAAAGCTTTACATGGCGGCCATAACAAACCATATATACAGATCCTGCTCAGCACACAAGCACACGTGCATGAAGTATAAGTCAGAAAGTGCAACTCCAACACGCCATCAAGAAAAAAATTGAAGTCTTTTTTTAAAAAAAAAACACCTATAATTTTATTCATACTCTTAACAATTACAGACACACTGATTTGGATCTAAGATCTAAAAAAATACTCCCTCTGTCCCATAATGTAAGATGTTTTTTGTCACTGCGACAAAAAACGTCTTACATTATGGGACGGAGGGAGTAGAAAGTAACTGCTATGACTAAGAATTACAATGAAATATCTTGAAAACACCTTCTTTGCGGTGTCAATCTCTGCTAGAAAAAATACTCCAAAGACTTCAGTAAAGAGGCTGCAACTGGACTGAAACAATGATGGTTTTTGAAAGCACCTTGAGTCGCCCATCCAAAAAGATGGAAAGTCTTGATCGATGAATGTACTTGGGCAGAGATGAACTCCTAGAAGTGCAGGCCGTCGGATCATAATATCTTCATCATGGTGTCGATGAAAGATTTCAACTCCACAAAGAATCAAACCAACAAAAAAAGGTTGACACACCAATATACTCTCTAATCTTTTGGCATCGCCCAAAAAATAAGAGTAAATTAATTCTCATAAAATACGATGACTAACTAGATGACGACAAACAGTGTAGAACTCTTCAAGATGTGAGGTCCCCTCGCCTCACAGCACCAAGATGGTAGCCGGAGGTGAGGGGACAAAAAATTCCTGGCTGAGGTTGCAGCCCTCAATGAAACCCTCAAATCAAAGTCTATTGGAGCGATGAAACTCGATGCCCCACAATTATCAACCAGCAAAAACTAACCCACCATGTGCAACTTGAAACCGGACAAAGCCACACCCAACTGCTTCAGGTGACGTGCTACTTGATGTCCGATGAAGCCACACTTAACAGCCAACAAGAACTACCACGCGATGTGCAGCTTGACGCCCGACAAAGCCACACCCAACTGCTTCACGTGAGATGCTACTTGATGTCCGACGAAACCACACTTAACTTCTTCTCACCTTAATCATCAAGTTTGTTCTTTCTGTTCTATTGAAGGAAAAATACTTTCGAAAAAGCCATGCTCAACTGCTTCATGTGGCACACAGCTCGACGAGCGACGAAGCCACGCCGAACTTCTTCTCACATGAATCATCAAGTTTGGTCTTTATTATTCAGTAATTAAACTCACTTATTCTGGATAAAAACTTCATACGTACCTCATCAATTGACAACTATCTTTCATTTATTTTGAAGGCAAAAGGCTATGGTTCACCCTGTGCAAAACCGAACCGAAAACCAAAAACCGAACCGAAAAAACCAAACCGAACTTAAATTACGGTTTTTTCAGGTTCTGGTTATGGTTTCAGTTTACAAAATAGCAAACCATATACAATATGGTTTTTTCGGTTTAAAACCGAAATAATTCGGTTAAACCGAAGAAAACCGAATAAGCCCACAGACACACCACATTCCCAGTTCCCCGGCCCAGCCCAACTGGCCTTTCCTTTCATTCGCCGATTCCCGTTCAACCCTAGACCAGTCCGGCAGTCCCTCTCCCTCACGCACGTGGTCAGGCACAGAGCAGAGCATGGCGGCGGCGCCCTAGCTCGTGGCTCCTCCCGACCGCAGGTTCTTCTGGTTCTGGGCTTCTGGTGCGCGCATCCATTGTCCCATCGACCATCGGGCCCGCGCGCTCCTCCCCGCCGGAGGTGAAGCTCCTCCTCGCCGGAGGTGAAGCCCCTCCCCGCCCCGCTCCTCCTCGCCCGGCCCCGCTCCTCCCCGACCCGCTCCATCCTGCCCCGCCCCGCTCCTCCCCGACCCGCTCCTCCCCGCCTGGCCCCGCTCCTCCCCGGCCTGCTCCTCTGCACTACAGCTGCCGTGGGAGCCCGAGGAGGACAAGATCCGCCGCGACGGGATGGTAAGAATCTCCCAGATCTCCCGTTACTGAACATTCAGCGGTGACTGAACATGTGTGTTTGCTATTTAGTTTTCCAGCAACTTTTTTAGTATTGGTTCTGCTGATGGTCACTGATACTGAATGAAAACTACCTGACTTAATTTTTTCAGGTGTCCTAGAGTGTTAGAGTTAACCTTGGCGCTGGTTCTGCTGCTGATCAACCTCTCTCAATAGATCCTGATGTTACCCCTGGTAGTGTGGGAGGGGGTGGAAGTCGGAAGAGGTCAAAGGCATGGATGCACTTCACAGTTCAGAAAGATGATCCTGATCATGCTAATTGCAACTACTGTGCTGCTGTACTGGGTTGCAAATCCGCATCGGCAGGTACTGCTTCTTTAGTCAACCATTTGAAGATTTGCAAAAAGAATCCTGCCCACATATGTAGCACTCAGTCCGAGCTTACCTACCAAGCTAGTGAAGATGGTAATTCGGTGATTCATTGGCAATACATTGAGAAAGAAGTTAGAGAAGCATTTGCTCGCATGATAGTGATAGATGAGCTTCAATTCATATTCGCAGAGAAAGAAGGTTTTAGGTTGTTCGTGGCTAAAGCTTGCCCAAGGTTCACTGTACCATCTAGGACAACTATGTATAGAGATATCATTGCTCTTTATGAAGCTGAGAAAGCTATGCTTAGAAAATATTTCATTGAATCACGTCAAACTGTTTGCCTCACCACTAATACATGGACATCAAAAAGACAACAAAGCTACATGGTCCTTACTGCACATTTCATTGATTCTGGGTGGAATCTTAGAAAAAAAATTATTAACTTTGTCTTGGTAGATGGACACAAAGGGGATGACATTGGGAAATCATTAGAAAAATTACTTATTTAGTGGGGAATTGAGCGAGTGTGCACTATTACTGTTGATAATGCAAGTTCTAATGACACTTGCTTAGCCTACATGAAGAGTTCTTTGACTAATAGGGGCTGTACACATGCAAGAAGTCAGTATCTTCACATGAGGTGTGTGGCACATATTGTTAATCTAGTGGTCCAAGATGGGCTAAAGATAATGTGCCATCCAATAAATAGAATTCGAAGTGCTATCAAGTTTGTGAGAGCCTCCCCAACTAGATTGGATTTATTTAAAAAGTGTGTGCAGCTTAGCAAGGTAGCGAGTAAAGGTTTGATTAATATTGATGTGGTTACTAGATGGAACTCCACATTTATCATGCTAGAGACTGCTGAGAAATTTGAGAGGGCATTTGAGCAATATGCACTTCAGGATCCCAACTACAAGACCGAGTTAGAAAAAACTGGTCCAGAACCTAAGCCTGATACTCCTGATCAGCGGGGTCCTCCAACTCAAAGTGATTGGGTGTATGTTCGTGAGTTCAAACAATTCCTCCAACACTTCTATCTCCTCACTAATAAGGTTTCTGGCACTAAGTACGTTACAGCCAACACCTTCTTGGAAGATATTGCTGATGTACATTTTATGTTGGGTGAATGGAGTGATCATGTGATCTGTGGTGATGATGAAATATTTAAATGCATGGCTACCAAGATGAAAACCAAGTATGAGAAGTACTGGGGTGATCCTGAAAAGATGAACAAGTTTATATTCATTGCTGCCATCCTTGATCCAAGGTATATGGTTGATTGGTTGTTGTTCATTTGTCAAATATATATAGCTGTTGTTCTTAATGCCCTTCTAACTTGTCTTGTCTTGTCTTAATTATTTATGCAAGGACCAAGGAATCTCATTTCTTTAAGGACATGATTGAAGACACCTATGGCAGTATAATAGGTAATAGAATCTTGACATCTTCCCACAATGAATTTATCTCTCTTTTTGGAGAATACAGAGTTATATGGAACCATTACTCCTAGGGAATTAGCATCACAAGCTCGACCTAGTGCAAATACTTCTGAAAATTCTCTAGTGAGGTCACGATACAACCAGAAAAGAATGAGAGTTTGCGGAGAGGGAGACACTAGCACAAATACCAGAACTGAATTAGACAAGTACCTAGCTGAGGACACAGAAGAGTTGACTGCTGAATTTGACATTCTTGAATGGTGGAAGTGCAATGCTCCTCGCTTTCCTGTCCTTTCAAAAATGGCTCGTGATATACTAGCAATCCCCATCTCTACGGTTGCTTCTGAATCAGCTTTCAGCACTAGTGGTCGTATTCTCGATGACTTTAGAAGCTCTTTAACACCAGCGACACTGCAGTCGTTGATATGCACACAAGATTGGTTGCGTTCTAAGTGTATCAATGTTGAAGCTGATCTTGCTGAGTTGACCAGGCTGGAGGAAGGTATTTAAATGAATGTGTATTTCTATTACTTCAATGATCATGCAACATTAATGCTATTTAATTGATCATGCAATATTTCTGTTGTTTTTGTAGAAGTGGGTGCCATTCATTTAAATGATAATGTGACAATATCGATTGATTGATCTTCATGCGTGGAGCTGGAGTGGAAAATTGCTGCTTGAAGCCTTGAAGTGATGAAACAAATGCCATTTTATCTTGATCTGCACCTTTTGTTTGTGTGTTTGTGTGTTGCACATGTACTGTACTACGCTGAACTATGGTTATTCCAGAGTTTGCACTTTGTACTGAAGTTTGTTATCTTCATGTATTCCAGAATTTCATGTGTGCTTGTACTGGGCATGTTTAGTTCTGCTTGTGCTTGTACTGGACAAGTTTTTGTTCCAGAATTTCTTCATGTGGTTTCACTGGACATGTTCTAAATTAGTGCTTGTAGTTGTACTCATAGTTCTACTAGATTGTTGTACTGGAACATAAATTCTTCATGTTTCAGAATTTCTTCAAGTAGGTAACCAGGTTGTAGTTTTGTTGGACAAGTACTAAATTTGTTTTTCCATGTGGCCAAACCATGTGTTTATTAAAAATTCGCGTCAACTTTGGTTATTTTGGTTATTACCGAAACCAAACCGAAAGCAAACGGTTATTACCGAAACCGAACCGTATCTATGTATAAAACCGTATAAACCGAAGTATAAAAACCGTATAAACCGAAAACCGTATAAACCGAACCAAATCAAACCGAAAAAACCGAACGCACAGGCTGAGCTATGGTATACAAGAAGTTGAACGACTTATCGACAAGGAGACAAAATTGGAACATAGAAGTGAAGGTAATAAGAATGTGGGATTGAGGCAATCCTATAATTGATTCGCTTATTAGCCTAGAAAAATGAGAAACGGTCTTGATGGACGAACAAGTATATTCTTTATATATATTTAATTATAAATTTGTTCGAGCATTTTGAACAAAACTGTTGATTGTTTTTACAGGGCAAAACTAACAGGAGTATATCTGAAGAAGGGTGACACATGGGTAATCATATTGCTAATATGAACAAAAAATGTTCTATTCACTCTTCACTAACATTAATGGTATGGTAAGTATCGTATTTTACTCCAAATTATTGACCGTACAACCACTACAAGTTGTAATTTATTTGTCGAGGAGGTTTCAAGAATACTTAATACACGTGTCTCTAACTTGCTGAACTCACTGGATGGGAAATCTAAGAAAGCACCAAAGATTATTTAAAAATTATGTGGAAGAAGACTTATCTTTTGATTCTCAACGATAATAACCTCACCTTTGGATAGCTGATAATATGAACAAACATGGCATATTTGATAGTGATGTTCTCATGTTTGATATTGGTGAGATACAATATATCCATCAACAGTGAGATAAAATAGTAGTGAATCATTTATTTGAAAGCTTTGCGACACATATAAACAATGTGTGAATAGATGTATGAGGTGGTGTGTACGTGCATACAAAGAGATATTACAATTTAAGTTGTTCAAGTAATTTAAAACGACGAGTGATGAGTTTGTGTGCGGATATACAAAGCATAGTGCACTGAAAATTTAGCCAACAAATGTACAAGAAAAGAATTACAAATTCTAGTTTCACATAATTGTTCATATTGACTACATAGACTCATAGAGATGTTACTTTATGTTCCATTTGGATGTGGCTCGGAAACATACACTAAAAGTTGACAAGTCAATCAAAAAACCATTTTGAAAAATATTAATCATGCTATGGACGAATTAGAAGAGATAATATGAAGGATGCATATCATCATTGATCAATACTAATTTAAGCCTATTTAACAACCAACGCAAAAGGGCATAATGTAAGCCTCTACAACAAAGCAATGAGAAGTCAGCATTTTCACATGGCTAATTTGGTATGTAAGTCTTAGCATTATAGAATACCTACCAGCTAGAAAGACATACCTATTACTATCAAAACCTTCGAATATATATATGCAGACACAAATGTACTATAATGACGGGCTCCATATATGTATCTAACTCTGTCGTCCCCATACCTCTCATGCATCATAGCCGCAGTGCCAACCTCTTTCATGGTCCTCAGATTCAACAATTCTCCCTCAGCCTCTCCATTAGGACAACCACTCTTTCGTGACATACGTTTCTCTAAAATTGGTGACCTGCTACCAACAAGCTCAGATCCAATCGCACGAGTTCGTCCAGAAAATCGCGAACTGGTGTTCCCTCCTCCGTGAGCTCCCTCACCGCCTCCTGCATGCCACCAACATCCGACACCTTCGGACCATCAAGCCCTCCTGGTGCGGATAATGGAGACGGCTCCTGTTTGTACAGGAGTGGGGGACAGACCGTTTAGGTTTGAAGAAGCTTGGACCCGACATGAGCAGTACGAGGCGATGATCGCAGAAGCCTGGGAAGCGGCGAGCACAGGCGAGGAAGGAGTGACAGCAGTTTGGGAACGACTTGGAAGAATGACGGGCTCTATTCAGCGTTGGGCGAGAGAGGTGTTCGGCTCTATCAGAAGGAAAATAAAACAGTTGAAAGCACAACTTTTGGAAGCTAAGGAGCGAGCGCTCAACTCAGGCTATCAGCACGAGGTCCGGGAATTGGAAGAGCAGCTAAGGAAGGTGTATGAGAGAGAAGAAATTATGTATAGACAGCGTTCGAGAGTGGATTGGCTTAGAGCGGGAGACCAAAACACTAAATATTTTCAGAACCGGGCTTCACATCGTAAGAGGAAGAATACGATCAAGGCTTTGAGACAGGAAGATGGAACAAGATGCACAGTGGATGAGGAGATGAGAGCTATGGCAGCAACGTTTTATGAGGATTTGTTCACTTCGGAGGGGTCAGCAGGAGCGGAGGCGGTGCTGCAGAACATTCAATGGGCCGTCACGGAGGAGATGAACACAGCGCTGTCTGCACCAATTTCGGATTCTGAAATAGAGACGGCTCTGTTTTAGATGGGTCCGACTAAAGCCCCGGGGCCGGACGGGCTGCCCGCGCTCTTTTATCAGCGACACTGGTCGTTGCTCCGGGATGACATTTGCAGGGCGGTTCGTGATTTTTTGAGTGGAACAGCTACACCGGAGGGTTTTAATGCCACAGTGATTGTCATGATTCCTAAAGTTAGTTCTCCGGATTTGCTATCCCAGTTTCGGCCGATTAGCTTGTGCAATGTGCTATATAAGCTTGCAACAAAGGTTCTTGCCAATAGGTTAAAAAGCATCCTGCCAGTTCTTATCTCGGAGGAACAGAGTGCTTTTGTGCCGGGGCACCTCATCACGGATAACGTTTTAGTTGCTTATGAGTGTGTGCATGCCATTCATCATAGGAAGAGGAAAAAACCTCTCTGTGCGGTCAAGATGGATATGATGAAAGCCTATGACCGAGTGGAATGGGAGTTTCTGCAACAGATGCTGGATCGGTTCGGTTTTGCCTCGGAATGGACAGCAATAATTATGCGTTGTGTGACAACAGCGAGCTTCTCGGTTACGCTGAATGGTGCCTCCTCTAGGTGCTTCTTTCCATCCCGAGGGCTTCGGCAGGGTGATCCTCTATCGCCATATTTATTCTTATTCTGCGTTGAGGGTTTTTCTGCGCTCTTGAGGAAAGCACTATCAGAAAATAAGCTAAAAGGGGTCACATTTGGGAGCACTGGCCCCCATATCACACATCTTTTATTTGCCGACGACAGCATAGTGTTTATCGAGGGATCCCCGGAGTATCTTCAGACTCTAAAGGAGATCTTGGTAACATATGAGGCAGCTTCGGGTCAGAAGGTTAATATGCAGAAGTCATCAATCTTTTTTGGCAAAGGATGTCAGGACAGCAGTAAAGAAGAGCTCAAATCAGTTTTGGGTGTGTCCTCTGAAGCACTAAGTGAACGGTACCTCGGTCTCCCAACACTGGTTGGACGATCGAAAGAGGGTACCTTTCAGTATGTCACAGAGAGTTCGAAAGGAAAATGCAGCGGTTGGAAAGGTATGGGACTGTCTAAGAAAGCAAGGGAGGTTCTCATCAAGTCTGGACTCCAATTAGTACCAACGTTCACCATGAGTTGTTTCCACCTCACAAACGTGCCGTAATCTGAATACAATCTCTTCGAAATTCTGGTGGGGAGCAAAGGATGGTGAGCGAAAGGTACATTGGGTCTCTTGGCGGAAAATGTGCACTTCCAAGCGGGATGGAGGTATGGGGTTCCGTGATCCAGTTGCTTTCAACCAAACCCTACTTGCAAAACAAGCATGGCGAGTGCTGCAATGTCCAGGGTCTTTGGTTGCGAGAGTGCTCAAGGCTCGCTACTACAAGGACGAGACCATCCTGAGTGCGACGTGCCCATCGACAGCCTCGTATACCTATAGAAGTATTCTGCACGGGAGGGACCTCCTTAGAGAAGGGTTAGTTTGGCGAATTGGGGATGGCTCAAAGGTTAATATACACCATAGTAATTGGATCCCGAGGAACGGTTCAATGAAACCGCTTGGTCAGATCTATATGCCAGGGGTGACACGAGTGGCTCGCCTACTGCAGGCGGATGGTAAAGCTTGGAACCGAGACCTCGTGTTACAAATGTTCTCCCCGGATGATGCAAACGATATCCTACAGATTGTGGTGGGTGGATTGGGGGTTGAGGATTATCATGCTTGGAACCACACGAAAAATAGTGTTTTTACGGTGCGCTCTGCCTATCATCTCAGAATGGCCATGATGAGAGCGAGCTCCGGACGGCCGGAGTCTTCTAGCTCAGTGGATAAACATAAGGGCTATATGGCTCTTTGGGACACGAACGCACCAGGGAAGGCAAAGGTTCACTTATGGAGACTGGTTTCAAATGGATTGGCAGTTGGGTCAGAGCTACATAGGAGAAGGATCAAGCCTGGAGTCTTTTGTGCTGTTTGTGGTCGTGAGGAAACCATTTTTCATCGCTTTTGGTCGTGTCAACACTCTGTTCTTTTTTGGCAGCTATTTCGCTCGGAATTGGGAGATATGGTGGCGATCCCACCATGCCAGTTTGACTCCCAGGGGGAAGTAGCACGATGGCTACTGCAATGGCTGGCTGGAGCCTCTGATGAAGCCAAACAGGCGATGGTGCATGCGTTGTACGGCCTTTGGCTTGCCAGGAACGAGACGCGAGATGGAAAGAGGATCAAGGCACCACATGAAATATTGGCCACGGTGTTGATGCACATGGAGGAATGGAGGCTGGCACATCCCACTTCAAGCAACAGTCAGACCCATGCGCCGCCACAACCTTGGGAACCACCGGCTGAGGGATGGACCAAGGTTAACTCTGACGGAGCAACGTCGAAAATGGGAAGCAAGGCGGGCGGAGGTGTTGTGCTTAGGGATCACATGGGGGCTTTCCGAGCGGGGGTCTGTCATCTCTTCTCCAGCGTGTCTGATCCCGAGGCCGCAGAACTTCTGGCGTGCAGGCGAGCTCTTGAGGTGGCGATGGAGATAAATGTGCAAAGAGTCCATGTGGAGCTAGACTCCAAGGGAGTGGTGCAAACCCTGAAGAATCAAGCAAAGGAGCTTTCGGCGACAGGGCCATTGGTGGAGGAGATCAAAACTATGCTGAGATCTTTCGATGAGTTTAAGGTTTCTTGGGTACGTCGTTCAGCAAATGTTGCCGTGCATAAGTTAGCTAGGGTGGGTGTGGGTGATGAACTTTGTAAGGTTTGGTTGGGGGCTCCCCCGGATTTTGTTCTTTCCGTTTTGTCGGATGAGATTCCAAACATCCTAAGTTAAATAAAGCGGCAACATACCGGACATGCGCTCTAAAGAAAGGGAGAAATGAGCGGAAGTCACGGATCCCCTGTCGGGGCGACTGGGAGGCGACTCCCGTATGAGGGTGAGACGATCTTGCCGCCGGCAAGATCCCATGGACAAATTGAAAAGGAATCGCCGGAGGATGGCGGATCGGAAGCGGTGAAGGAGATTGATCCGTTTGGCTTGCGGGAGGCATGGTTCAGAACCAGGAAAGCGATCAAGAAGATCGCGGAGAAAAGGAAAGCACATGAAGGAGACCAAAAGATCTCGGGGATGCAGATCTCGGATACAGATGATATGGCGTTGAAGAGGATCAAGGAAAGAATGCGTGTGATGAGAGAAAATCTGAGGAATGGCCTTGGAGAGGCCGAGTCTTTACAGAAGACACCGATGCCAGCGGGATCGCCGACGAAGGATCCTCCAGATAAGGGCGACGGGATAGCAAGATCGGGAATGGAGGAAATAGATCAGAAAGGTTGGGAAGAATCAACAATTGCTCTGGTGGAAACGGAACAAAAGGGATCTGATCATGGGCCGACTAACATAAAAGGAACAGAATATGGATGGACGACCACACAGTCCATCTATCCCATACCCACAAGTGCTCAAGCTCAGGCAATGGCAGGCCAAGAGAACCAAAAGAACAAGGCCATCATGGAGACCGGAGGAGAGGTACCGCGCGCTGGAGACGGCAGCAACACCGCGCGGGTGCTTCTTCGTGGCGACTCCTCCCGCTCCCAGGGAGGGAGAGCGTCCCTGAGGAGGCTGGGTGCCGGCGGCGACACCATCGCCCCTAGGTTCCCTGTGGACCTGGGGACGAAGAGGGACGGTGTGGTCGAGCTTGACCTCACCAAAGAGAGGGCTGCCATGAGTACTCGCTGGATTGCGGTAGGGCTTTACTTTTCGCCCCTGCCCTACAGCAACGAGGGCCTCTTCGGCAACCTGAAGAACAAGTGGGGGCTACGCGGTCACCTCGACTACAAGCCTCTCAAGAACAACCGATTCCTCCTGGAGTTCGAGCGGGAGGGGGACCGGCGCTTCATCCTCAACAATGGCCCGTGGACGTACAATGGTGACGCCTTCCTGATGGTGGCGTACGACGGCAGCTTGCCGCCAGGCGATGTGGAGGTCGCCTACATGCCTATATGGGTGCGCATCCACGACGTCCCCCCGATCATGTTGGATGAAGGGGTGGCATGGAAGCTTGGGGCCATGCTCGGCGAGGTTCTCGAGGTGGACACGAACAGGAGTGGTAAGATCTGGGGTGACTTTATAAGAGTTAGAGTGAATCACGATGTGGATGAGCCGCTCCAGAACAAAATCACGTCCCATGATAAACCTAGAAATGAGCTGTTTTTTCTAGAGGTGAAGTACGAGAGAGTTCCTAGGTTTTGTGGTTATTGTGGTTATCTTGGGCATGGCCAACGCGATTGTAAGTTGCCGGCGGACCTCCAAGAGATGAGGTACACGGCAACAATGCGCGCCTCCCCATTCAAAAAGAATAACAGCAAGGGAGGGTATATCGCTCCGGCTGCGAGCAGTGCTAGGCGGCTCCTTAGCTTTGGGAAGGAGATGGTCAAAGGTGACACGGCAAGTCTGACCATGCAGGCGAAGGAGAGGATCCCGGAAGAGGTCCTTGCAAACCCACTTGTGCAGGCGGCCATAGCTGCCGTTAGTGCGATAAAAGTCTCAGATGGAGGCCCCTCATCTCTGCCGCAGGTGGTGCTCCCTGCCCCGAAGCATGCAGAAAAGGATGTTGATGCAGCAGAGGGGGCCAAGATGCTCCTAGTCCCAGCAAGTACACAGGTTGGCGCGGAGTCAGTAGGGTGCGGCACACCACCTGCCGCAAAACAGGAAATTACAGAGTAGCCGAACCCCATGAAAGTATACGAGGAGGACCCGCTATTCCCACCGGGCTTTGGTCCGGTAGCTTGTTTTGCGAAGGCAGTGACGAACGCCCCCCCTCCAACTCTGGAGCCTGCAACAACCGAAGAGGCTGCTACTGAAACCAAAGCTCTGAAAGGCAAAAATATGGCAATGGCTGGTGCAGATCAGGCAATATCTGTACTTGGAAAGAGGGGTGACAGAGAGGAGTTCAAGGAACCAGCAGAGACGGAGATTGAGGAGGATAGCAAGGAACAGAAGAAAAAGATTAAAGGTACTGCTGAAGAAGAGGATGGGAAGAAACAGGGCGATGATGGTGGTATGGAAGCAACCGGAATAGGGGCTCCCGGTCTACTGGTGGGTGCTAATGATGGCGCCCGCCAGGAGCCATGACGATCCTCAGTTGGAACTGTCGAGGCCTCGGGCAGCCTCGCACAGTTCAAGAGCTCGTGTGCTTAGTGCATACGTATAAGCCCAAGCTCGTCTTCCTCACCGAGATACGGCAAAATAATAAGTACGTCAATAACCTCAAGTGGAGGCTGGGCCTCCGTCATTGTATCATGCAACCCGGCATCGGTAAAGGTGCCGGCATTGCTCTCTTTTATGATGAAACCGTGGAAATAAAGAAGATTGCCGTAGGGGCGAGATATATTGATGTGTTGATCCGTTTAAATCCGAAGGGCCTACAATGGCGTGGTACCTTTGTCTACGGTGAGCCAAAAGCCCATGAGCGACACCTTATGTGGACGTTGTTGAGAAGGATCAAGGATTCCACTAATCTCCCTTGGTTGATGATGGGAGACTTCAATGAAACTATGTGGCAGTCTGAACATTATTCAACGTCAAAGAGATCAGAAAGATATATGGAAAACTTTCGTAATGTACTCTCTGATTGCAACCTCTTCGACCTGGGCTTTAAGGGGCCGGGCTGGACGTATAACAACAAACAGAGGGGCTGCGACAATGTGCGTGCTCGTTTAGACAGAAGTGTGGCTTCTCCGGAGTGGTCAGACTACTTCAAAAATGCCACCGTTGAGCATATTTGTTCGTCAAGGTCAGACCACTTGCCAATCCTTCTTCGAGTGGGAAGTAGGACTGAATGGAGACCGGTGAATGAGAAAAAGAATAGCCTGTTTAGATACGAACAGATGTGGGAAAGAATGGAGTCTCTCCAGCCAACCATAGAATCATCATGGCACAGAGATGGGCCGGCTGTTGACCTGCAAAATATATGTGTGAAGCTTCAGAACATGCAAAAGGAGCTAAGGAGCTGGGCGCAACGAGACTTTGGGTCTGTCATTAAGAAGACAGCAGAGATTAGGAAAAAGCTAAGCAGACTTTGGAACGCACCTAGCACGGCTGAGCGACAGAGAGAAGAAAATAAATTAACAAAGGAGTTGGATGAGATGCTCCTGAGAGAGGAAATTATGTGGAGACAGCGATCGAGAGCTACCTATCTAAGAGAAGGAGATAAAAATACTAAATGGTTCCAATTGCAAGGCTACTTAGAGGAGAAAGAAAAACTTGATTGTGAAGTTGAAAGATGAGAATGGTGGCTGGTTGGAAAATATGAATAGTATACACGAAATGACAAATAAATTTTTCAGAAACCTGTATGAGAAGGAGGAAGGAGTGGATCCTACAGAAGTTTTGGAGTTAGTAACCGAGAGGGTCAGCGGAGACATGAACGATGCTCTTACTAAACCGTTCTCTGCCACGGAAGTTAGTGATGCTTTGTTCCAAATTGGCCCATTAAAAGCTCCCGGACCCGACGGATTCCCGGCACGTTTTTTCCAAAAAGCTGGGGAACTAAAGGATGAGGTCGTGCTTGCTGTTCTGGATTTTTTTGAGAAGGGCGTTCTTCCGACAGGAATAAACGACACGGTAATCGTCCTGATTCCTAAAGGAAAAGACCCTCAGTCCTTGAAGGATTACCGACCGATAAGCCTATGCAATGTCATCTACAAAGTCGTTTGAAGTGCCTAGTAAATCATTGCGACCCATTTTGATGAGATCATCTACGAGACCAGGCGCATTCATCGGCGAGAATGATAGCGATAATGCCATCATTGCGTTTGAATGTTTCCACAAGATCCAACATTGTCGGAATGTAAGAGACAATTATTGTGCATACAAACTAGACCTCGCAAAGGCCTATGACAGAGTTGGTTGGAGCTTCCTAGAAGGTGTCTTGCGTAAATCGGGTTTTTGCAAAAAGTGGACTGATTGGGTGATGCAATGTGCGGTGCATTAGATACTCGGTGAGATGCAATGGAGAGCTCTGGAGCCATTCTTCCCATCAAGGGTTTACGGCAAGGTGACCCACTCAGCCCATATCTATTTCTCTTTGTGGCAGACGGCCTAGTACATTTGTTGAGGAAGGAAATGGCAGAGAATAATCTCACACCCATTAAGATTGCGAGAAACAGCCCGGGTATTTCCAACCTCTTGTTTGCGGATGATAGTTTAATATTCTTCAAGGCTATCCCAGAGCAAGCCGAAGCCATCAAGAGAGTACTAATTTCATTCCAAAGGTGTACTGGACAGCTTCTAAGTGCTAGTAAGTGCTCTCTTCTTTTTAGTGAAGTGTGTCCAGTGCAAACAAGAGAGGAAATAAAGACCATTCTTGGGGTGCAATCAGATTTCTTTGAGAGCAAGTACCTGGGCTTACCTACTCCAGAAGGGAGAATGAAGGAGGAACAGTTCCAACCGATCATGGATAGGTTCCGGAAAAGGTGCAGCGATTGGTCGGAGAAGTTTATGTCCTATGCAGCTAAGGAGGTCCATGTTAAGTCGGTGGTCCAGGCCCTCCCAACTTTCATCATGAGTGTCTTCATGCTATCTAAAGGTTTTTGTGACAAATATGAAAGAGTGATCAGAGACTTCTGGTGGGGTGATGAAGAGGGACACAGAAAGGTCCACTGGATGTCGTGGGAGCGGATGATAAAACCAAAAGAGCAGGGGCATTGGGTTTAGAGATATGCACTTATTTAATCAAGCACTCTTGGCCAAGCAAGGGTGGCGCTTGATCTGAGAACCAGATAGCCTATGTGCTAGAGTCCTTAAGTCAAAGTATTATCCTCACGGCAATCTCTTGGACCTTTGTATTTGCAGCAGATGCATCCCCGTTTGGAGGGCAATTGAGTTTGGCTTTGAGCTTCGAAAAAGGCCTAATATGGAGGGTGGGAGATGGCAAGAAAATTCAGATCAAAGCGAGATCAATGGATTCGAGACGGAGGGTCTTATGACAGCATCTTTTATAAGGAGATCTCGGATTAGATGGGTTAATCAACTCATGCACCCCAATAGAAAGGAGTGGAACGAGGAATTAATAAGGCAGATTTTTCACCCTTTTGATGCAGATGAAATATGCAAAATTCATATTCCGTCCTCGGATGTGGAGGACTGCGTGGCATGGCATCACGAGAAAAATGGCGAGTTCTCGGTCAGAAGCGCCTACAAACTTGTTGCGATGAGCCTTCCCCAACTAGCCCAAAATGCCTCAAGTTCGGCTAGGGACCCAAACGACCGGAGCATTTGGGACCTAATTTGGAAATCCAAGGTGCCGGGGAAAGTACGAATCTTTGGATGGAGGGTGGCCACCAATACCCTAGCAACAAAAGAGAACAAATGGAAAAGAACACTTGAACTAGATGCTACCTGCAACATTTGTGGAAATGGGATAGAAAATGAACATCATGCAGTGGTTATGTGTACAAGGAGTAGAGCATTGAGAGCTGCCATGAGAGAGGTCTGGAACCTGCCTGCTGAAAATAAATTCTGGTTCACTGTGAGAAGCGGCTACAAGTAATCTTGGACACGAGAACGAGGAAATGCGCGCCAAAATCCTGCTGTTACTCTGGCGATGTTGGCACCACAGGGACGATTGCTTGAGAAATAATGGCAGGGAGACGATCAAAGGGTCTGTGCAGTTTCTGAAACAATACGAGGAAGATTTAAGAAAGGCAGAGGTTTCAACTGACCAGTATGGGGGGAAGGCTGTAGGAAACGAACAGGGGAACTGCACCCGGGCTACTGCACAACTAGTTTGTATGACCAAAAGGCTTGATAAAAAATGAATCCCGCCAGTTCAAGGTGTAGTTAAAATAAACACCGGTGCATCTTTTCTAGCTGAGACCGGAGAAAGTGCTGCAGGAGTTGTTGGACGAGACTACCGTGGTGCTGTCTTAAAGTCAGTCTGCAAGAGGCTACCAATGTGCCGGAGCGCTGCGGAAGCCGAAGCCCGAGCCATCCTGGTAGGTCTGCAGGCTATGCAAGGAAATTACAATGGCCAAGTGATTGTTGAGACGGACAACCAAATCATCGCGAACGAACTGCTAGCACTGAAGCCGACACGCTCGCCTCATTATGGCCTAATCACAGACATTAAGAAGTGCATGGCCGCTTTCTCAGATTGCAGTGTGCAGCATGTAAAAAGGAGCAGAAACACGCTGGCTCATGGACTGGCTGCGCTGGCCAGGAGCACAGGAGAGCAGGTTTGAATCGGGAACGTCCCGAGTAGTCTTCGATCTCTATTGATCTCTGAATGTACTGCTCCGTCTTGAGTAGGCTTTCTACTCTATTCTCAAAAAATAAAGCGGCAACATTGACCCTGAAAAAAAGACACCTTCGGCACCACAACTAGCCACCGTACATGACTAGGTTGAGCAGCGCGCCGCATTCTCCCCAGCCTTCCACGTGCCACGGCCACAGACTAACAAGGTTGGCAAGGGTCCACAGACCGGAGACAGCGTCAAACGCGTCCCCGCAATCTCCCGGCTACCTGCGCCACCACCCCTAGGGAAGAGGAATTCAAAGGAAAAAAAAGCATCAAGTAGAGCGGGGATAGCCTAGGAATTGGTTTCCTAATGGACACCAGTGGCATCTTCCTTCGCTAACAGCAAATCTGAAGAGATGACGCATGTGGGACGGGGAATCTGGGAAGATATTTGGTGATACGGCATCTGAGGTGATACAATACATAAGCTGTTGGTTAATATGGTCACTATATACAAGTCTAGATGATTACACGGTCACTGACCCATCGCATAGCTTCGTATTTTTATCTGAGTTGACCGGTCAAACATTGTGTCTGACAGCATTCTCTCTCCTCCTCATGTGGGTCCCACTTGTCAGTAAATAAGGGAAGAAACAAAGAAAAGAATGAAAATTCAGACGAGTGGGGATTCGAACGGGTGGCAACTTGCACGCGATAGCCAATTGAGCACACGATGCTTTAGGTAATAATGAGGAGCCACATTCTTTTATACAGAAGCACGCGGCACGTACTGTGCACGCTCACAGCACGCACTAGCACGGGTGCATGCAGCACACATGCATTGCAGTTGTCTCCACGCCCAAGTCCCTGCAGTGCCTCGCCATGCAGGATGCAGCCCGTGGTGTCTTGCTTCCCCGACGCGTCTGTCGTCCTTGAGGTCCGAGCCCTGGCACCGTGTCTTTCCCGTGGTCACCGTGACCATGTATCTCCCGGCCTTCAGCGTCTGCTTCACATGCAGCCTGCGCAGCTTCTCACCATTCACAACATTCACAACATGCAGCTGCTTCAAATCTGAACTAAAACCACGACGAGTAAATCGGAACGGAGGGAGTAGCTCAGTACGCAGGCACATCAAAGCAGCCGCCATCTGACTGCATGACTAGTGTGAGTGGACGGTACTGAGGTGTAAGTCGTGCTGCCGGCCATCTAGGAAATTTGGTTTGTTGTTTTATGCTACCATTTTCGGTTGGCATTTTAAATAACCGAATTACAAATAAACCGAATGGCACTAACCGAATTTTTGGTTTAAACCGAATTCCCAGGCCTCTTAGATATCATGAGCCCTTATTCTGCTACTCTGAATGAGCGTTTTCATTTAGCTCAAAGTATTTCGCACAAGCTTGCTAGGAATTCTATAATTCTAATTCTGTAATTTCTTGGCAGGGTGATCCTCCGCAGATTATCCTAGTTGAACTTGTTAGTAATGTAACAATTAGTATTTGATATGAATAAAGTGTGCCACAAGTTTAAAAACAAGATGACCTTAAAAGAATGCACCAGCATCCTTTTATCCATGGTTAGCAAAAACTATCACAGTGGTGTAGACAGTATACAAGAGGTCAACCTATGATTGTTCATGCGTAAGTTACAACTTATATGATAATCTAATACAAGGAGGGCACCTCTCATGTTTCTCTTATACTCCTACTTAGCTTCTCGGTACCAGGAACGACATAATTTCCATATTTCCGTAAGCAATGTTGTTGTGAACTCCTGTGTTCCTCTCATGCGCAGCTGTAGAAGCCAAGTGATGCAGATAATACAAAGAGTCAAGCCTGGAAGCTGGAACTTGCATAAAGTAAACCATTTTATCTAGAGCCTATACATGCATGCCGATGGATGTTCCGGGGCAGGTGTTGTGCTTGCATAGGTTTCCACACAAGTTTCATACACAGTTCAAGACTAATCATATATTGATGAACAGCTTAATACTATAGCATTCTATCTAATTTCATTGGTGTAATACATGTAAACAGCTGTTATATAAGAATAACAGGCAACTCCTTATGGAGCTACTCCATGCTATATTTCCCCCGTGGTTGGTTTCTTTCTTTCATATATGCTTGAGAGAAAAGTTTCATCTCGTTAATGAGTAATGAAACACAAAGAAGCCGTCCATACGCGGTAAAAGATTTTGGCTAACTGCTTGCTCAAGAAAGAAAATCAAATATGATCCTAACTCCCACAGCAAGAGGACAAATCAAACTGATGTATCGTAACATGTTCACAACATACAAAGAGGTTTCGTGTCCTCAGCTTACAAGTAGACACTGGTAAGGATCATCCCGCCATGTCTCCAGAGAACCTGCTCATCAATTTTGGGAAGGTCTTCATCGTCTAGCAACTTCCAGGTCTGTATCGAGTCGACTCCCATCTATGATCTCTGCCCTTTCATGAATTTGGTATACATTTCCCCGAGCACTCATCGGCAAATGAGGCCTTCAATAGGCACATGATATAAATTTCCCAAGCTCTCCTCACCCAATGAGGTCTTCCATAGGCACATGGTAACCAAAGCCACCACCACATCAGAACCATATCCCACTAAGGGCATCTTGGTTCGCAGGATTCTAAAAACATAGGAACAGGAAACAAAAAAATAGGATACGAAAGCATGCACAGAATAAAGAATCACAAACCACATGAATTTTGTAAAGTTGGGTGTTTGATTCATAGGAATAAGAAAAAACTAGGAACCCAGGAAATCATTAAGATGATCATGACCAAGACAACTTTACATCTCCCATGGAGACGAGGGTGCCAAGGACACCCGAATTTACTAATGAGCAAGCCACTCCCTCCTGATACTCACCTTTAAAATCTGTGTACCACAGTTCTCAGGCTTCTGGATTTGGGATGAGGCTTAAGAAATCAAAAAGGTAAGAACTAGCAATAACAATACCATATGGAAAGAAGCATCTCTCCATGTATGCTAGTTATCAGATAATGCCTTCAGTCCATACCAATCCTGCTTGCACAACTAACAAAGTAAACAAAACTGAATATCCCAGGAAAGAGACAAGCTAGACTAAAAAAAGCTAACTATATACTACGATGATGTGTAGACGCCAACTGCATGAAGTATTTGCAAGAATCGTGTTTCTTTTGTGGCACCTACTATGACATACTAGATCAATTAATTTCAAGCATAGCAATGATTCTCAACGGCTCAACGCATAGCTCCCAAATCCCACAGAAAGCATCTAAAATTTTGCTGGAAAATTCAAATACATATAAACCAATAGCAACAAAGTACATTGGCCGCTATTAACTTACTCAGCACTCGGCAGCAGACGGAGGTGGGATAAGTATATTTTTCGTCCTCGAACTCTTTCGAAAGTTGAGAAATCGTCCCTCAACTCCAAAACCACCCAAAGTCAGTCCCTCAACTATTTAAACCAGATACTTTTCGTCCCTCAACTATTTAAACCAGATACTTTTCGTTCCTCATAACACTTAAGGTGGTTTTATTATGGCGTGGACCCTGTTTTGACTGCAACGGGCCACATGCACTGGTTTTGACTGCCACATCAATTAAGTCTTTGTGCATGACGCAAATTGTATCCCACCAGTTGTGGTTTTCTATCAATAAAGTTGGCTTTATCCCTCAAAAAAAAAATTAAGTCTTTGTGCATGAGTGTGTGTGTGCGCATGTAAGGGAGACAAGAGAAAAGGAATGTGTTTGCACTTAATATAGTTTAACAAAATTTGAATATAACTGAAAATAGTTTGGACATTTCAAAGCATTGTACTGAATTTAGTTGAACATAATCTGAACCCAATTTAATTGAAAATAGTCTGAACATAGTCTCGACCCAATTTAGTTGAACATAGTCTGACAAAGTACTAAATGGGAAAGGGAAATAGTACTGAATATAGCTTAGAATCAATGACAAACATGAATTCTCACATGGTCTGACATAAGAACAGACTGCAGCAAACAAGCACTAGTCTGGTAGTTTTGCTGGCACTTTCTTTGCTCTTTTATCTCCGCCAACTTGGGAACTTGCCGGGCCGGAGGTAACATTGACAGTTAAGGATGAACTGGATTTCACAGCACAGCCGCTACCGTGCTCAACCAGCAACCGCGGAGCTCAATCACCGCCGCCCATGAGGGAATCGCCGCCGCCCAGAACTGGTCGTGCTCAAGGTCGCCGCCGCCGGGCCCTAGCAGCCACCACCACAGCCACCGTACTCAGCCAGCAACCACCGCGCCTCAATCACTGGCAGGCCACGCCACCACCGCCGCCGTAGCCACGCCTCACTGCCCGCCGCCGCGGCTCTATTTAGGGTTGTGAATGGGAAAAGGGATCGAGAGAATGCGAAAGCGAGCAAGAGAGACCCAGCGGGTGCCCTTAGTCCCTTGATTGACCTGACAGTCAAAACCAGCGCATGTGGCCCGTTTTAGTCAAAACAGGGTCCACATCACTGTAAAACCACCTTAAACGTTATTAGGGACGAAAAGTATCTGGTTTGCATAGTTGAGGGACCGACTTTTGGTGGTTTTGAAGTTGAGGGACGATTTCTTAACTTTCGGAAGAGTTCGAGGACGAAAAATATACTTACCCCGACGGAGGTCGACCCTCCACTGATCCCCTATTTGGGGAGCCATCTGGAGTTGCCAAGTTCTGATGTTGCTTCATCAGGTCTTGGTCTTGAAGATGTAAATTGGTCTCTATTGCGCTGCATCCTATAAATACAGGGAAAATCTGAAAACTGTCAATTGTATTTGTGCATAATGCGTGCAGAGGTAATTTAGACAAACAAGCAAAATATAATCTTGTCTAAAAAAAGGTTGTAGCATGAAAATAGTAGGTAGTGATCATTTTCTTTTGTCAGCAGTACCATATCATAAAATCACGATACTATTATATTTTTCATGAACTATAATTTGGCTTATAGAGAGGGAGCCTTGGCGCAGTGGTAAAGCTGTTGCCTTGTGACCATGAGATCACGGGTTCAAGTCCTGGAAACAGTCTCCTGCAGAAATGCAGGGAAAAGCTGCATACAGAAGACCCAAAGTGGTCGGACCCTTACCCAGATCCTGCACAAGCGGGAGCTACATGCACCGGGCTGCCCTTTTTTATAATTTGGCTTATACATCACATAAAAGGGTGCGGCACAATTGTAGAGACCATTGCCCTGTGTAGGTCCAACTGTGTGGCCGCCACAACTGCCGCTGCCATAGCAACAGCAGCCACCGCGGCCTCGGCATCCATCTGGACGACCTCCACCTTGCTCCCCATGCACATGTTGCCCATCCCCCTCGCCCTCCTCCTCCACCTCCTGCTCATGCTCCTCCTTGTACGCGTTCATCGCCTCCACCTCCACCTCCGCCGCCGTGACCGCAAGGTGGTTAATCATAGCATCCGCGGCGAGGCTGGTACAGCTTGCCATCGTATTGTGCCATGGCGAAGGATCAGATCGGACGATGGGGATGGAGATAGCCCGGAGGGGGTAGTAACCCTAGGATTTCAATCTGCTTTTAGTTTGGATGGTGGAAATGGAAACAGCAAAGGAGCAAGTGGTCCTTGCATTAATACCACAGTGATGGCATCTGAAAGAATTCTAAGACAGCCATCACCACAATTTACAAATAAAATCCCATATGCTTAAGAAGCCAGAAAGGTAAGATCTAACAATACCAAAAAGGAAAGAAGCATCTGTCCATGTATGCTATTCCCTCTGTTCCTAAATATAAGTCTTTTTAGAGGTTTAAATGGGCTACAACATACGGATGTATATAGACATATTTTAGAGTGTAGATTCACTCATTTTGCTCCGTATGTAGTTCCTTGTTGGAATCTCTAAAAAGACTTATATTTGGGAACGGAGGGAGTAGGTATCAGATAATACCTTCCAGTCCATATACACAACTAACAAAGCAAACAAAACTGAATATCCCAGGAAAAGTGAGCTAGAAAAGAGGTACTCCCTCCGTTCCAAAATACTTGTCATGGTTTTAGTACCACGACAAGTATTTTGGAACAGAGTACTATACACTATGATGTGTAGAAGCCAGCTGCACTAAGTATTTGCTAGAAATTGTGTTCCTTTTTTCACACCCACAATGACATACTCGAGCAATTAATTTCAAGCATAGCTGCCAAGTCCCACACAAAATCTCTTTTGAAGCATCTAGACATATTGCTGGAAACTTTAAATACATATAAACAAATAACAACATAATACATTCCATTACCTTACTCGGCAGCAGACAGACATCGAGCCTCCACTAATCCCCAATTTGCGGAGCCATCTGGAGTTACCAACTCTGATGCTGATTTATCAGGTTTTGGCCTTGAAGATGTAAATTGGCATCTACTGCGCTGCATCCTATGAATAAAGGGTAAAATATGACAAACATTAATAGTGTTTGTGCATAATCAGTCAGAAGCAACTTAGTCAACAAGCACCAACAAGCAAATATAATCTTATCTACAACAAAGATTATTAGCATCAAAATACAAGGCAGTGATCGATTTTTTGTTCAGCAGTACCACATTGTAGTATCATTATACTATTAGATTTTTCATAAACTATAATTTTGTTTATATATTATTTAAAATACCTGAAATGTATCTTCTAACACAATTTATAGGAAAACATAATACTGTTGTAGAATTATATTATCACTAACACTGTGCTAGGGATTAATTCCAAATCGATAAACGGGTAGAATTTCTACCTTATGCACCGCGACAAATTGTTTCAACAGAACGCGATCTAAACGACTGTTTTACGGAATGCAACATCCAAATTAATTCATAGATATTCCTTTCTGGGGGTATATTGATTCTTCTCATTCAAGAGATGGAGAAAGTGTCGTACAATGAATGCAGCCCAACCAAAAAATAGCTGCTAGGCGCACACTTAAGCGTTCCTAGACGCTAGGCAGAAGCAGAACTACTGTCTTTAAGAGTGCCTAGGCGTGCGCTTAGGCAGTATAGGCTCTAGGTAGAGGCAGAACTAGGAACTCAAGCCCAACGCACTTTTGAACCTTGCACGAATGCGATTTTGCTAAGAACTGAAGCCCAATGCCTCAAAGGGTCAACTAATTACGCAAGAGCAATAGATGACAAACTATCTAGAACTAGACGTACTTATAGGGTTTCATGTGGTCTCAAGGGTATATCTCTTGCTTAACCGACCCTTGCGAAGCATGGCCGACCCTAAGATTTTGTTCGGATAGAAAATGGTACCACACAGTTCATGTGCACCAAGCGATTCTAATAATGGTAACGCATTCTGACAATGAATACAATGGAATTGGGGTACATGATACGCTACAAATCATTTGGCTCTAGTAAGAATGCATTGATCCTAGACATTGTTTTAAAAGCTTCCCTAAGGCGTCGCCCACGCTATGGTGTCAGGTCGCCCTCAGATGGCAGGGCATCGACCTCGCTTTTGACTGCTTCGTAAAGCATCCGCCTTAGACAAAAGGGAGTCTGAATCGTCCGCCTGGGCAGGCAGGGCGGCACCTTGGGCCAGATCGGACGCCATGGGCTGCTCTAGGACCGGAAAGAGCGGCCCACATGGGAAACTTTCGCGTGAAAGACTGGCTCATGCGCGAACAGGTACAAGGCGGAGAGGGGGGAGAGAGAGGATTCCTTCTCTGCTCTCTGACCTTTGGCAGCGGTTCTTCCTCCACGGCTCCAATCTGTGCCACTCCTCCTCTCTGGGCTCAGGTCCTCCGCCCCCCCCCCCCCCCTCTCCTCCTGTGGCGCAACAAGGTGTGGCTCCCGTTCTCATCTCACTTCTCCCCGGCCCTCCTTTGCTCTTTCTTCCACCTCTCTCAGTGCTCTGTTTCTCCCAGCAGTGTAGCTAGATGTGCTTAACTGCTCCTTCTCTGCATCTGTTTCCTCCCAAATCTACAAGGCAGCAGCCCCACCACCGCTTCTCTCCTTCCCCATGCTTGATCTGGTTGCTCCAGTGATTTGTCTCTTCTCTCTTTTTCTTTGACGGCTGATTGGACCTTCTCTCAGTGTTGCTCCAGTAGCCAGGTGTCCCTGCTCTGATGGATCCTGTGGCTGATAATTCTTATGGTCTATCAAATGATCCCAGGAGAAGAGCTATATCCGACGATCCAGCTAGGACGTATGGTTCTGGCCAGATTTAGTGAGGAAGATCTAGCTTGACAGTCCATATGTTCGATTCAGAGAGCTACACCCGACGTTGGTAACAGTTTATTTATGTTAATGCTAGTTGTTAAATCGCCTAATTGGCTACCATATATTGTATATGTATGTGTCTAAGGCGTCACCTCGCCTTACGCTTTAGCGCTTAAAAGGTGATGCGCCCCCAGAGCCTCGCCTCACCTTACCGCCTTAAAAACATTGATCCTGGAAACCATGTCTAAATCAAGGAGTGCCACACTAATATTGCAACCGAGAAGAATCACATCATACTGGTAATGCTTGACACGAGACTAATAAAGCGACTAGAGGCAATTTATCAATGTTCATACTCCCTTCATTTCAAAATACATTGCATATTAGTTTATCCTAAGTTAAAGGTTGTAAAGTTTGATCAAATTTAAAGAAAAAATTATCGACATCCACAATACCAAATCAATATCATCACATCCACAATGACATCTATTTTCATATTGTTGACGTCGATGCTTTTCTATAAACTTGGTCAAACTTTACTAATATGCATTTTGAAATGGAGGGAGTACTGAACAGAGTTTTCTAAGAAAAAAGCTATGGTTGTGCAGATGTGGTAACACAATCTGATAATTATAAATTGCTATATATGATAAGCTACAAATCATTTGGCTCTAGTAAGAACGTAGTATCACAGGATACTGCGATCTATGTCGTGATCATGGAAACCATGTCTGAAGAAAGAAGTGTCACACTAGTATTACAACTGACGAGAATCGCAGCATAACTGTGATGTTTGGCATGGTACACACTAATCAAGCGACCAGAACAGCTAGAGGCAGTTAATCAGTCTTCATACTGAACAGAATTTGTTAAGAAAAAAGCTACGATGTGCATATGTTCCCAAGAAAATCATGGCAAAATAATATGCATAAGGAATGTAGCATATTCCAATGTATATTGTCAAATTTGGCGACTCCCAACACAACAAACTTAAAGTATTTCAGACATTTTCCCCAGACAACATTTGAGACATAATTACTGGAATTCCCAGTAAACAACTATACCAACCTTAGTGCAAGTTTCTTCCGAACAGTAGTATAACAGATCTTCTTAACAAAGTCCTGCTTTTTCAGCTTCTCCCTAAATCTCATCAATGGTGCCACCACTGTGGAAAATTCAACCTCTGAAGCAGGGTAAATTCGACCTCTGCCGCATGTGAATCATCCAGCACATAATCTTACCAAACATGGTTTATAGACTGTAAAAATAGTCTGTATGGAATTGATGGTGATGCTCCACCACCAATGCCTGGGTTGAGCTCGTTTCCCCCGAGCAGCGAAAGTAAAGCTTGCATCTGCAACAGCAATCAAAGAAACTACCACCTTGCAATATCATTCAAGGCTACTGAATCACGTACAAAAGGCAGAGAAGGAAAAATTATACTAATTGCAAATAGCAAGAGACGGACCTCATCAGGGAATACAGGGTCGAACACGTCGATCCAGCATATCAAGGGTTCAGTGAGCTGGTTGTTGGCACATGGCAGAGCCGTAGAGACCGTCAGCTCCATTCCCCCCAGCAGCGAAAGTACAGCTTGCAACTGCGACGGCAATCAAAGAAACTACTACCTTGCAATATCATTCAAGGCTAGTACTAAATCATGTGTGAAATAGGCAGAGAAGGCAATTTGCTAACTCGAGGGATGGACCTTATCAGGGGATACAGAGTCGAAGTCGTAGCTCCCGTGCAGGAACTCCATTTTGAGCTCAATCCTAGGGACCATCAGCTCCCTTCCCGCGAGCGACAAAAGTACATCTTGCACCTGCGACAGCGATGAAATACACTAGCACCTTGCAGCATCGTCCGAGACTACTGAATCACCTAAAAAAAGGCAGAGAAGACAGCTTGCAGAGCACAAGGGATGGACCTCATCAGGGGTTACAGAGTCGAAACTGCACTCCTGGCCCCGGAAGGTCATGGTGAGCGTGTTGCGCGCGGCGGGCGGCACAGTCGTAGAGTCCGCCGGATCCAATCGCCCCTGCAGCGAAAGTGCAGCTTCCACCTGCGACACCGTGTCAGGGGAGGCGGACATGAAGATGTGCACAACGCCCCGGAAGCACAGGGTGAGCAGGTTGCGGCCGCAGCCGCAGGAGAGGTGCGCCTCCCCCAGGTCCTCGATGTCCATCGGGACGACCTCCCCGTCGCTGCCGTGCTCATGCTGCTCGTCCCCCTCGCCCTCCTCCTCGTCCTCCTCCTCCATCTCGTCCTCGTACGCGTCCTCCGCCTCCACGGGCGCGAGGTCGTCGAACACCGCCGCCGGCTGCGGGGGGAACTCGGGGCCCCAGAACGACGGTGCCATGGCGAGGGACCGGACCGGATCGGGCGACGGGGATGGAGATGGGGGCGGATGGTTTGGTGGGGTTTGGATCTGATTTCGGTGTGGACTGTGGAGTGGCGGAAATGGAAACGTCAAGGGGGCGACTGGTCGTGGGCCTCAGCCGTCCCCGTCTCTCATACGGGTCGCGTGCGTCCCCACCCCGTCACCCCCACCGTCCCCCCCGGGTGTGCCAAAATGCAGTTGCACTTTTTGGAGGATGGAGCGCGCATGTCTCACGTGCTATTTAGCATTAATTATAAAAAATAAAGGCATTTTGAATTACGAGCACCAGTCCGAGGATATGGATGCGGAAGGCCGTCATCCAACGCTGTCCGCATACATCCGGACATCCGAGGATATGGATGTGGAAGGCCGTCATCCAACGCTGTCCGCATACATCCGGACATCAATTCAAACTAATTGGATGAAATTCCCTCAAATTGGGCGGATTTCATTGAAATTCGGACATAATTTTACATAAAAGGTTCATATTTCGATTGTTTAACAACAAAAAACTAAACCCTATACCAGATGACCACCTCATAAGCGTGGCCGCCCTACCTTGTCGTCTTCATCTTCTTTGTGGTCCTCGGTAGCGGAGCAGGCTGCGGTCGCGGCAACCTTGTCTTGGCGGTACTGCCGCCTCACGGAGGAGCCGCTCCGCCTCTGTTAGACGCATGCGTAGTGCCGCGTGTGCTATCGCCGACGTGGACTTTGGAGCCCTGGCGGCTACCTTGCCGCCACCGACATTGGCAGAGTAATCACTAAGCGACCACTCCTCTTCGATCTTGGTGAGCTCGCCGTCAAGGCGGCGGCGGCGCCTGACGGCTGTCTCCGCGGTGGTCACGGAGTGGTCGAGTGCCCATGTGGCGACGAGGTCAGGGTCGTTGCGGATCCAATCCGGCGCCACATCGCTCTTGGCGAATGCGAAGCGGCAATCGGCATTGCACCGGTTGTACCTCGCCTACTGCCTCGCCACGCACTCCACCTCGGAGACGACGACCCTCAAGCCCAAGGCACCGCCATAACCGCCTCCTCCGATGTAGTGGAGGAGGCGCCCACGCCTTCTTGATCGTAGGCAACAACTCCTCCTTGACGGCGAGGAGGTGGCTGCACGGCGGTGATGATGGCGCGTCCATGTGGCCATACCAGTTGCGCGGCCGGGACGCTGACTCATCCTTGACCCGGCATCCGATCTAGACGCCGCGGTGGTGGTGCGGGGGCGAGGTCGGCTCCTCCTTCACATGCTGGAGCATGGACGTCGAGTCGCGCTTCACGCGGTGGTGTGTGATACGTCTCCGTCGTATCTACTTTTCCAAACACTTTTGCCCTTATTTTGGACTCTAACTTGCATGATTTGAATGGAACTAATCCGGACTGACGCTGTTTTCAGCAGAATTTCCATGGTGTTATTTATGTGCAGAAACAAAAGTTCTCGGGATGACCTGAAACTCCACGAAGATTATTTTTGAAAATAATAAAAAATACTGGCGAAAGAATCAAGGTCAGGGGCCCACACCCTTGCCACGAGGGTGGAGGGCGCGCCTGCCCCCCCCCCCCCTGGCGCGCCCCCTGCCTCGTGGGCCCCCTGGAGCTCCACCGACCTCAACTCCAACTCCATATATTCGTGTTCAGGGAGAGAAAAATAAGAGAGAAAGATTCATCGCGTTTTACGATACGGAGCCGCTGCCAAGCCCTAAACTCTCTCGGGAGGCTGATTTGGAGTCCGTTGGGGGCTCCAGAGAGGGGAATCCGTCGCCACCGTCAACATCAACCATCCTCCATCACCAATTTCATGATGCTCACCGCCGTGCGTGAGTAATTCCATCGTAGGCTTGTGATACGTCTCCGTCGTATCTATAATTTTTTATTGTTCCATGCCAATATTCTACAACTTCCATATACTTTTTGGCAACTTTTTATACTATTTTTAGGACTAACATATTGATCCGATTGCCCGTGCGGTTCTGTCTATTGCATGTTTTTGGTTTCGCAGAATATCCATATCAAACGGAGTCCAAACGGGATAAAAACGGACGGAGCTTTTTTTTGAAATTTATGGAAAATCTGGAAGAAAAATCAACGCGAACCAGTGTCCGAGGTGGGCACAAGGTAGGAGGGCGCGCCCCTGACCCTCGTGACCCACCTGTAAGGCGGTTGATGCTCTTCTTTTGCCGCAAGAAAGCTAATTTTCGGGAAAAAAATCACGGCGAAGGTTTCAGGCCAATCGGAGTTACGGATCTCCATATATACAAGCGGTGAAAGCAGGCGAACATAACGCAAAAAGCAGAGATAGATCCAATCTCGGAGGGCTCTCTCCTCCCAAGCCATGGGAGCCAAGGACCAGAGGGGAAACCCTTCTCCCATCTAGGGAGGAGGTCGAGGAAGAAGAAGAAGAAGGGGCCTCTCCCCTTGCTTTGGTGGCCGGGAGGCTGCCGGGGCCATCATCATCACCATGATCTTCACCAATACCACAGTCATCTTCACCAACATCTCCATCACCTTCCCCCCTCTATCTACAGCGGTCCACTCTCCTGCAACCTGCTGTACCCTCTACTTGAACATGGTGCTTTATGCTTCATATTATTTTCCGGTGATGTGTTGCCATCCTATGATGTCTGAGTAGATTTTCGTTGTCCTATCGGTGATTGATGGATTACTATGATTGGTTTGAATTGCATGTTTTATTATTGGTGTTGTCCTATTGTGCCCTCCGTGTCGGCATAGCGTGAGGGATTCTCATTGTAGGGTTTGCAATATGTTTATGATTTGCTTATGGTGGGTGGCGTGGTGTGAAGCACTGCACCCAAGTAAGTAGGTTGTTTGCGTATGGGATAAAGGGGACTTGATACTTTAATGCTATGGTTGGGTTTTACCTTAATGAATCTTTAGTAGTTGTGGATGTTTGCTAGAGTTCCAATCATAAGTGCATATGATCCAAGTAGAGAAAGTATGTTAGCTTATGCCTCTCCCTCAAATAGAATTGCAATAGTGATTACCGGTCTAGTAATATAGTCAATTGCCTAGGGACAATTCCACAACTCCTACCACCACTTTTCCACACTCGCCATATTTACTTTAGTAGTGTTTTTATCTAAGCAGCCCCTAGTTTATGTTTACGCTCTCTTTATTTTCTTGCTAGCCTTTCCAAAAACACCTACAAAGTACTTCTAGTTTCATACTTGTTTCCGGTAAAGTGAACGTCAAGTGTGCGTAGAGTTGTATCGGTGGTCGATAGAACTTGAGGGAATATTCGTTCTACCTTTAGCTCCTCGTTGGGTTCGACACTCTTACTTATCGAAAGAGGCTACAATTGATCCCCTATACTTGTGGGTTATCAAGACCTTTTTCTGGCGTCGTTGCCGGGGAGTCATAGTGTGGGGTGAATATTCTCGTGTGTGCTTGTTTGCTTTATCACTAAGTAATTTTTATTTGTCGTTCTTAGTTGCTCTCTATCTTTAGTTATGGATATGGAACATGAAATACCAAAAAAAATTAGGTGTACTTGCTACTCATGGAGATGGGGAACCTCCTAAAACCCTCGATGCTCGTTATGTGACAGATATTATGTACTACTTTAATAATCCTGAGAAAACCCCATTCAATTATGTAACGGGAGTAACGTTGGATCAACGTGAATACTTTAGGGATTATCGCTTAACACAAAAAGGGAAACTATTATGGGATCAAATTCATATATTGAAGTGGTATGCTTGGCAACTATGCGTGAGTTATGATTATACTTGTTGCTCTAGGATGAAGGCTCCACACCTTCCCTTTTCTATGCAAATTTGCACTTATCATTGCACTTATCTTTTTGGATTCTCCCGATTATACTATATCGGAGAAGTTTGCACTTATTAAGGATCATATTGATGGGTTGCCTTTTACCATTGCATATGATGATTTTGATAAATATAATATGCATGTGCTTGCTGCTCCTACTTGCAATTATTATGAGAGAGGAATTATATTTCCGCCTCTTTATGTTTCCAATATGATGAAATTGCAAGAAACTGCTTATACTACGCATTGGCCTTTACTTGGTGTGCATGAATTGTTCTTTTATGACATGCCGATGCATAGGAAGAGAGTTAGACTTCGACATTACATGATATATGTTACTTTGTGCTCACTACTAAATTATAAATCATTGCTAATTAAAATCGGCTTTGATATACCTTGGGATCCGGGTGGATTCACTACTTGAGCACTATATGCCTAGCTTAATGGCTTTAAAGAAAGCGCTGCCAGGGAGACAACCCGAAAGTTTTAGAGAGTCATTTATTTCTGTTGAGTGCTTTCATATAGTTTAAAAACAACAAAAATAAAGAGGGGAACCCAAAACTTTTTCAAAAAGAAAAGCGAAAATGAGAAAGACAAGCATTGTTGAAGTGGGAGAGCTCCTTGAACTTTGTTCATGCTCACGGTAACTTTGTGAATCTTGATTACAGAAAATTTCAACAAAAATAATTATCCCCTTGTACAATTCCATTGTATTATAAAAATAATGTGCCAAGTTTTGCCTTTAGGATGTTTACAATGTTTGTTGGTTTGTGCGGTGCAGGACAGAAATTTTGGCTGTAGTGCGTGAATTTTAAATTTTTTTATTGGAACGTCAAATGGTTCTGATTCTTTTTGCACTGTCTTGCTGTAAAAATTGTTTATTTTTACTAATTTTTTCATAATTTTTCAAGTATCAGAAGTATGGTGAATGTTCAGATTATTACAGACTGTTCTGTTTTAGACAGATTCTGTTTTTGATGCATAGTTTGCTTGTTTTGATGAAACTATCGATTTTTATCAGTGGATTAAGCCATGAAAAAGTTATACTACAGTAGACACAATGCAAAAACAAAATATGAATTGGTTTGCAACAGTACTTAGAGTGGTGATTTGCTTTATTATACTAACGGATCTTACCGAGGTTTTACATTTGGAGTTTTGTGTGGATGAAGTGTTCGATGATTGAGAAGGTCTCGATGTGAGAAGAAGGAAGAGAGGCAAGAGCTCAAGCTTGGGGATGCCCGAGGCACCCCAAGTAAATATTCAAGGAGACTCAAGCGTCTAAGCTTGGGGATGCCCCGGAAGGCATCCCCTCTTTCTTCAACAAATATCAGTATGTTTTTGGATTCGTTTCGTTCATGTGATATGTGCAAATCTTGGAGCGTCT
The DNA here is from genome assembly GCA_021605205.1 of Aegilops longissima. Lineage (NCBI taxonomy): Eukaryota > Viridiplantae > Streptophyta > Magnoliopsida > Poales > Poaceae > Aegilops > Aegilops longissima. Next base: position 681,606,589 of record CM038682.1, on the reverse strand, counting down.
TTTGCATTTAGTTTTCATTTTTCTTTTATGCACCATGCTGGTATGAGATGGTCCTTGGTTGATTTATAGAATGCTCTATGCACTTCACTTATATCTTTTGAGTATGGCTTTATAGAATGCTTCATGTGCTTCACTTATATCATTTGAAGTTTGGATTGCCTGTTTCTCTTTACATAGACAACCGCCATTTGTAGAATGATCTTTTGCTTCACTTATATTTGTAGAAAGAATTAAACTCTCTTGCTTCACTTATATCTATTTAGAGAGATGACAGGAACTGGTCATTCACATGGTTAGTCATAAAATCCTACATAAACTTGTAGATCATTGAATATGATATGTTTGATTCCTTGCAATAGTTTTGCGATATAAAGGTGGTGATATTAGAGTCATGCTAGTTGAGTAATTGTGAAATTGAGAAATACTTGTGTTGAGGTTTGCAAGTCCCGTAGCATGCACGTATGGTGAACCGTTATGTAACGAAGTCGGAGCATGAGGTGTTTATTGATTGTCTTCCTTATCGATGGCGGTCGGGGACGAGCGATGGTCTTTCCTACCAATCTATCCCCTAGGAGCATGCGCGTAGTACTTTGTTTCGATGACTAATAGATTTTTGCAATAAGTATGTGAGTTCTTTATGACTAATGTTGAGTCCATGGATTATACGCACTCTCACCCTTTCATCATTGCTAGCCTCTTCGGTACCGTGCATTGCCCTTTCTCACCTCGAGAGTTGGTGCAAACTTCGCTGGTGCATCCAAACCCTTGATATGATACACTCTGTCACACATAAGCCTCATTATATCTTCCTCAAAACAGCCACCATACCTACCTATTATGGCATTTCCATAGCCATTCCAAGATATATTGCCATGCAACTTCCATCATCATCATATACATGACTTGAGCATTTATTGTCATATTGCTTTGCATGATCGTAAGATAGCTAGCATGATGTTTTCATGGCTTGTTCATTTTTTGATGTCATTGCTACGCTAGATCATTGCACATCCTTACACATCACGGAGGCATTCATATAGAGTCATATCTTTGTTCTAGTATCGAGTTGTAATATCGAGTTGTAAGTAAATAAAAGTGTGATGATCATCATTATTAGAGCATTGCCCCATCAAAAAAAGAGAGAGGCCAAAGAAGCCTAAATAAAAAATGGGGCCAAATAAGCCCGCAAAAAAAAGAGGCAATGTTACTATCCTTTTACCACACTTGTGCTTCAAAGTAGCACCATGTTCTTCATATAGAGAGTCTCTTGAATTATCACTTTCATATACTAGTGGGAATTTTAATTATAGAACTTGGCTTGTATATTCCAACGATGGGCTTCCTCAAATGCCCTAGGTCTTCATGAGCAAGCAAGTTGGATGCACACCCACTTAGTTTCAGTTTGAGCTTTCATATACTTATAGCTCTAGTGCATCCGTTGCATGGCAATCCCTACTCCTTACATTGACATCAATTGATGGGCATCTCCATAGCCCGTTGATTAGCCGCGTTGATGTGAGACTTTCTCCTTTTTTGTCTTCTCCACATAACCCCCACCATCATATTCTATTCCACCTATAGTGTTATGTCCATGGCTCACGCTCATGTATTGCGTGAAAGTTGAAAAGGTTTGAGAACGTCAAAAGTATGAAACAATTTCTTGGCTTGTCATCGGGGTTGTGCATGATGTGAATATTTTGTGTGGTGAAGATGGAGCATAGCCAGACTATATGATTTTTTAGGGATGAGCTTTCTTTGGCTATGTTATTTCAATAAGACATAATTGCTTGGTTGGTATGCTTGAAGTGTTATTATTTCTATGTCAAAGGATAGACTATTGCTTTGAATCACTCGTGTGTTAATATTCATGCCATGATTAGACATATGATCAAGATTATGCTAGGTAGTGTAAGTGCATCTAGTGCCCCTTAGTGATTTTGGTGTATTGAAGACTTATAGGTTAAGAAACTAATGTGTTTGTGAGTGTACACAGGTCTATAAGTATATGAGGAGTTTGATATTTACAGAGAAAGTCGACCCCTAAAAATGAAGTTCTTCAAGTGAAGACTTTGATATTCTGATGACTTTCTGAAGACTTTGAAAGTGAAGAAATTGGTGTGACCTTGAAGACTTGGTATTCAATTGAGGAACATGAAGCGTGAAGACTTTTGTTTTCGTAGTTTCATTTTCTCTTTCTTGAGTCATAGGAAACACCGTCTTTGTTAAAGGGGTCGAGGAAATACTAAGGAAAAATTTCCATGTGATGCTCAACTCAAAATCCTACACCTACCAATCCCTTGAGTGAAGCCTTTGGAAATCTCATACTGATTCAGTCAATTTCTTGATGTGATGAGACGAAGTTCTTACAGTGTTGAGAATTTGTTCGGACCGAGGAGTTAGGAATTCGCATGATCTTGGATTGCCTACGATGAGGAACATGATAGCCCCGAGGAATTTGAGATTCAAATTTCCGACCGTTCTTGTCTTCTTGGCGCCACCTGTCCCAAAATATCTTATCCACCTAACGGTCATATCATTGAAGGGCATTTATGTCTTATCATGTCGGGCTGCTCCCTAGGCTATAAATAGCCGCCCCTACAACCACTAGCTGGTTGGCTGCTCTGAGAGAACTTGACACTTGTCATTTGAGAGCAACCCATCCTCCGAGGACTTTGGCGAAAATCATCAAGTGAGGAAAACCCAAAACCAAACCCTACAAACCCAAAGTGATTGAGCATCAGAAGAAATTGATCTGCGTGGATCCGACGCTTTTACCTTTGAAGACTGTGCTTCTTCCAGACGGTTAGGCATCATGGTCTAGAGCATCCAAGAGGAATTGTGGATCGTTGAGTGACCAAGTATGTGAAGGTTTGGAAGTCGCTCAAGACTTACCACAGTGATTGGACGAGTGCATGTGACCTTAGTTCAAGGAGAATCTGGTGAGGACTTGGTGTCTGAGCTGCGAGCTCGGCGATCGGGTGTCCGGACTGTGTGTCCTCGAGTTTAAATACTCGGCCGCTCCAACCAGACGTACAAGCCGAGACAGCAGTTGGAACTGGTCTACCAAATCATTGTCTTCACCAACCTAACTGGTTCTATTTCCTCAACCCTTTCATTTCCTCATTACTGTGTTGAGTGTTTGTTCATATCTATGTTTGAAGACTTTCTCAATTTCCACAGTTCAATTTCTTCAGTCTGTTTGTCTTCATCTTGTGCTATCCTGTGTTTAAGCTTTCTGTACTCTTTGTTTTCCTTCATTTCATCATGATGACCATGCGTGTATTCTGTTATGCTTACTTCTGAGTACTTATTCCGCTGCAAGTAGTTCTTCGCTAAGGAATTTCCTCACCGACAAATTCCTCAGTGAAGAATTCATAAAAATCGCCTATTCACCCCCCTCTAGTTGATATAACGCACTTTCAATTGGTATCAGAGCAAGGTACTCCCTTGTTCTGTGTGATTTTGGTTTAACCACCTGGAGTTTTAGTTATGTCGACCGCAGGTATGATCAAGGTCTCACCAGGGTGTCCTACCTTCGATGGGACGGACTACCCCTCTTTGGAAGAACAAGATGCGAATGCATCTTGAAGCAATTGACAACGATCTACGGTATGTTGTGGAAAATGGTGTTCCTCGGTCACACCTTCTCACGAATCTTCTTGATGTGAAGAGATTCAAGCAACTCGGCTCTCAAGCGAAGAATATCATATGTGGCCATCGAGCAAAGGTCAATATGGAAGAGTGAGTGCTTTGGAATCGCCAAGCTCATCCGGGACAGGCTGTCCAAAGTAAATGAAGGTGTCTCAACTCAGCGTGACTCTCGAGTTGATGTTCTTCGAAATCTCTTCAACCGCTTCAAAAGACTCGACAACGAAAATGTTCAACAAACCTTCGATCACCTCACTGACATCTCAAATGAGCTTCAAGCACTTGGCGCCATCGACATCACCGACCATGAGGTGGTGAAGAAATTATTAAGATCGCTGATTCCTCATTTGATACTCGCAGCGATGATACAAGAACGAGTGACTACAAGTCTCTTGATCCTGCCGATATCCTCGAAGGCTAAATACTCACGAGTTCGACTTGTTGAAAGAGAGATCTCTATGGTTACGGCTATGGAAAACACGTGCCACGAAGGCCAAGGCGTGTCCGAATCTGAGTGTGAAGACTCGGTAGTAGCCTTGGAGATCCCAAGAATTAGGCCAGAGCTAGCATCGCTTTCGTGAAGAAATTCCAGAAATTCTCAAGACGTGGTCGCTTTGGAAAATCCTCAAGAAGCAAGTGATTCCTCATCTAGTGACTATAAGAGAAGACTTTGTCACAAATGCAAGAAACCTGGTCACTACATCCAAGATTGTCCTCGATGGGAAAAGGAATTAAAGAAGAAGAAACACAAGGATTACAGATTACGATGACGCGAAGAAGAAAAAGAAATCATCGAAATCTTCATCATCAAAATCCTCAAAGCCTTCTTCTCACAAGAAGAGCAGCTCCAAAAAGGCTCGGGCATTCATTGGCAAGGAAATGGACTCTGAAGCTGAATCTGAGGAACATGAGGAAGAGGAGGAGTCCAAGAATCCGAATCTGGTGTGGCTAGTCCGGCTCTTACTCTGCTTTTGTTAGCAAGTCCATCTTCAACACTTCAAGAAACCGACTCACCGACAAGCCTGATGAAGATGATGATGACTATGCTCCCACCTATTGCTTCATGGCAAAAGGAGCCAAGGTACTGAATTTCACCTCCTCTGAATCTAGTGAAAATGAATCTCATGAGGATCTCAAGCCCAGCTACTCTAAACTTGCTAAGATTGCTATAAAACAACAAAGGGCTTTTGAAAAGGTTCAAAACATGCTAGACAAAAGTGATGATATGTTGGGTGAAGAAATGGATCGCACTAAAGCCCTGACTGAAAATCTTCAGAGACTTCAGTCTAGGCTTGACAGCCTTCAAGGTCATCATAACACTCTCTTATCTGATCATGAGAAACTTTCTTATGAATTTCTTCAAAGAAAGCAAGATCTTGAGAAGCTAAGAGTGAGTTATGAAGATCTTCGAAGGAGCGCGATTCATTACTTGCTCAACAAATCAGCGCTTCTCAAGAAGAATTTGTTCTTCCATGCTTAAAGTGCATTGAGCGTGAATCGCTAATTCTTCACCGAATGTTCAAATGCTTCAACTGTTACAAATTCTTCACCTGCCTCTGCTATCACTAATTCCTCATCTAAGGACATTGCTAGTATCCTTGACGATGCAGGTTGAAGGAATTGTACATGACAGCATGTACAAAAGCCTCAAAGGGCATCGAGACTCTTTGTGATGTGCTTAAAAGCAGATCCTCAACAGAACCCTAGGAAAGAGGGTATCGCCTTTGAGAGGAAACTAAATGTTGATGGTACATTTGGAAGCCCGAGCGAGATCCGAAAACCTCATGGGTTGCTGCAAAGGGACCTCCAGTTGATCCATCTAACTTATCTGGCTTTACATGCGAATTTCCTCATTCTGCTGATGAGTCATTTGACTCAAACCATAAACTGTTCAAAAATCAGAATGGTGAAGTATTTGCTAGATATGTTGGCACTAACTGCAGGAACGGTTCCGCTATGAAGAAAATCTGGGTTCCCAAGAAATGCGTTGAAAGTCTTCAGGTGAATGTCCTCATGACACCACCAGTGAAGAATAGGAACCCCAGATCAAATTCTTCATACGGACCAAATTCCTCACGTGGATCAAATTCCTCAAAAGGACCAAAGTCCTCATATGATTATCATCGTGCTAATAACTCTGTTTCGCAGGGTAGAGCTAAGGGCTATGAATATGTGCATTATTATTCAAACCAATATGTTCATAAGTCCTCGAAGAATTTCTCTGCTTATTCATATGCTTACCCTAACCCCTCTTATGTGAAACGAAATGGATTGGCCTCTATGCCACCATTCTCGTATGGTGCTCGCAGAGTGATGAACTCTTTGCCACCCCTTGAGATGTGGGTGGTGAAGAAAAGAACTAACCGCTTCATAGGGTCAGGTCTCCAGACGTGCATTAAACGTCTGAAGAATTTGCTGGGGACCTGACAAGATGCCTGAAAGGACGCAGGCTAATCATGATGAAATGAACCTTCATTTCACACGTCCTCATACTACTTATCTGTTAATGCTGACTGATGAAATTCTTCTGATGAACTTGATATCATATTCTTCACTGATGAAGTATATGAGATCGTAAGATGTACTAATTCATCTGCAGGATGATCAACCCAAAGCCACTGAGTGGGTTCTCGATAGTGGATGTACAAATCACATGATTTGGTGATAAGAATCTCTTGATGGATGCTCCTTATCATCGTCACATCTGAAGCATATCATCTTTCTTGACAAAGGCAAAAGTCGTATTGGGTCTTGGTAAGGTTGCTATCTCTAAGGACATGCACATGGACAAAGTCATGCTTGTTGAGTCCTTAGGATACAACCTCATGTCGATCTCAATGCTTTGTGATCTTGATATGGTTGTTATCTTTGGCAAGTATCGTTGTGTTGTGATCATGGAAGCGACAATTCCAAAGTCTTGAAGGCTTTAGGAGGGAGACTTGTATATTGTTGACTTTTCCACAGGACCACAACCAGCCGTGTGTCTACTTGCAAAAGCTTGAGAAGGTGGCTATGGCATCGACGACTTGGTCACGCAGGCATGAGGAATTTGCACACGCTTGCAAAGAAGAAGCATGTCATTGGCATTGAGAATGTCAAATTCCTCAAGGATCACTTATCGGAGAACTGTGAAGCTGGAAAAATGACCAAGGCCAAGCATCCGGTGAAGACTATCATGACCACTACTCGTCCTTGAATTACTTCACATGGACCTCTTTGGTCCCAATCATTACTCATTGTCGTTAATGATGCATCTCTATATGGCTTTGTTATTGTTGATGATTACTCTCGTTACACATGGGTACACATTGTTACTTACAAAAATCAAGTGCAGGAAGTCTTCAAATGATTTTCCTCGAGGGCTTCAACTAACTTTGGTGTGAAGATCAAGCACATCAGGAGTGACAATGGAACTGAGTTCAAGAATTCCGGTCTTGATGACTATCTTGATGAACTTGGTATTACTCATGAATTATCTGCTCCTTATACTCCTCAGCAAAATGGCGTCGTGGAGCGCAAGAACAGAACTCTTGTTGAGATGGCTCGCACTATGCTTGATGAATACAAAACGCCTAGTCGTTTCTGGATTGAAGCAATTGATAATGCGTGCCACATCATCAACAGAGTATATCTTCACAAATTCTTCAAGAAGGCGCCTATGAACTCCTCACCGACAAGAAACCCAATGTAAGTTATTTCAAAGTCTTGATTGCTAAATGCTGGATTAGAGATCCTCATCACAACTCTAAATTTGCACCGAAAGCACATGAAGGTTTTATGCTTGGTTACGGAAAGGACTCGCACACCTCTGAGTCTTCAACATCACTCTTCACAAGATTGTTGACTTTGTAGATGTGCGGTTCGATGAAACTAATGGCTCGCAAAGAGAGCACCTACCTTCATGTTAGATTTAACCAGCACCGAGGATTCTATCAGGTTCAAGGCAACCGAGGATGTCATTCCAATTGAAGAAACTGCTGAAGAATTCATTACAAGACTGTGAAGAACGTCGGTGATGCACCAAGATAATCTGTGAAGAAAATGGTCTTGAGGAAAATGATCAAATTCCTCGGCGACAACCAGCTCATCCTCGCGTTGCAAAAGAAGTGCAAGTGGAGAAGATCATCGATGACATTAAAGCGCCAGGTCCTCTCACACGCTCAAAAGCTTCACATTTATCTAACTTTTGTGGGCACTATGCTTTTGTCTCTATCATAGAGCCCACTAAAGTAGATGAAGCATTTCTGGAGCCAGAGTGGATTCAGGCCATGCAAGAAGAATTACATCAGTTCGAACTCAACAATGTCTGGGAACTGGTCAAACGTCCAGATCCTCGCAAGCATAATATCATTGGCACAAAGTGGATCTACCGCAACAAGCAAGATGAAAATGGTCTTGTGGTGAGGAATAAGGCACGATTAGTAGCTCAAGGCTACACGCAAGTTGAAGGAATTGATTTCGATGGAACTTTTGCACCTGTCGCTAGACTTGAGTCTATTCGCATATTACTCGCCTACGCTAACCATCACAATATCACTTTATATCAAATGGATGTGAAAAGCGCATTCCTCAATGGTAAGCTTGAGGAAGAAGTATATGTTGCTCAACCCCGTGTTTTGAAGATCCAAAGAATCGACAAAGTCTTGAGACTCAATAAGGCCCTCTATGGCCTCAAGCAAGCCCTCGGTGTTGTATGATACATTGAAGGAATTCTTTGTGAAGAATGGCTTCACACCGGTTCACTCGATCCTACTCTCTTTACTAAATCTTATGATGGTGAACTGTTTGTGTGCCAAATATATGTTGATGATATTATCTTTGGCTGTCTTGACCAACGTTATAGTGATGAATTTGCCTACATGATGAGTGAAGAATATCAAATGTCTATGATGGGAGAGTTGAAATTCTTCTTAGGTCTTCAAATTAATCAACAACACAATGGCATATTCATATCTCGGAGAAATACCTCAAAGATGTCACGAAGAAATTGGCATGCAAGATTGCAAAGGCGTCAAAATTCCTATGCCCACAAATGGCCATCTATGCCTTGATGAAAATGGTATTGACTTGATCACAAGGTATACTTCTCCATGATTGGTTCTTTATTGTACTTATGTGCATCTAGGCCAGATATAATGCTTAGTGTTTGCATGTGTGCCCGATTTCAAGCTACATCAAGGAATCACACCATAAGGTGTGAAGCATATTCTTGATATCTAGCTCACACACCAACACTAGGATTATGGTACCCCAAGGGCTCTACTTTTGATCTCATTGGATATTCGACTCGACTATCTATGGTGATCGTGTGGACCGCAAGTCAACATCTGGTACTTGTCATTTCCTCGGACGATCTTTGGTCCGTTGGTCCTCGAAGAAATAGAACTGTATCACTATCTCTGCGGAAGCTGAATACATTCTCTGCTGGCTCATGTTGTGCTCAATTACTATGGATGAAGCAAACTCTCAAGGACTACGGCATCAACGTGAAGAATGTGCCTCTCTATTGTGACAATGAGAGTGCCATCAAGATTGCTCACAACCCGATTCAGACTCGAAGACAAAGCACATTCAAATTCGTCATCATTTTCTTCGTGATCATGTGTTGAAGGCGACATCTCCATCGAGCACGTGAAGATCGAAGAACAGTTAGCTGATATCTTCACTAAGCCCTCGGATGAGAAGAGATTTAGCAAGTTGCGGTGTGAGCTAAATATCTTAGAATCTTGAACGTTCTTTGAAAAACACACATCCTAACACTTATGCAAAATTGATGACTTAGATGTGCAACACATGAAGAAACGTTTTCTTCAATCAATGAAGAATAACACTCTAAATGTGAAGAAATTAATGAAGAATTTGATTCTCGAACCCTCGACAATTGTCGCGGTGTCTGAAATCATCATTCTTATACTGGTGGGTCACGCCACCACCAAAGTTGAAAATCTTCAATTTGAGTTTTTCTTGATTTTGAAATTCTTGTTTTTTTAAATTCTTCAACTTTGCAAAATCTTCACTGTTTCCGTAGTCTTTCTTCATTGGCTATATATATATATATATATTCCGTAGTCTTTCTTCATTGGCTATATATATATATATATATATGTCGTCATGACATTCACTTATGGCTATTTCTTCAAGTCGCTTTTTCGCTAAGTGAATGTGATCGGACCTTCCCCTCTATGCTATACTCAACCCAATCTATTCACAAATTCTTCATATGCGTTCTATTTTGAAACTCGTTCAAAATCTTCTTTGTGTCCTTGACGGTGAAGAAATTGCGAACGGAACTTTAAAACTGATCTTATCCAAACCGCGGTTTTGCCGCTCAAACCGCTCCGCATCCCACGATGCATTATTTTATTCACCCACGATCGACACGATCTCCACTACACAAGACGTGGGTGGCACATGTCGTGAGAAGGAAATGGTCAGGCATGTTAGTCCCTAAATCTTGAGCGATCCGTTTTTCACCGTGTCTATAAATACCCTCTCCCTTCCTCACTTCTTTTACTCCGCTCGACCTCTCTCTCCCGCTCGAGCTCCTCAAACCCTAAGCGCCGCTGCTACTCCATCGTCGCCGGTGAGGAAAAGCTTCATCGCCTCGACCTCGTCAGCCGCGTACTACAAGACCGATCGCTGAAATCCTCACTCCGCCGCCCGTAGCTGTCTTCTTCTCGCCAAGTTAGGGTGTGGAAGATCTGAGCAGACGAACTTCCCAACTGTTCTTCTCGGTTCGTCGTGTTCTTCACTTCGGGTAATTAAAAGTTACTTTTATTACTCGCTTTGATTCTCAAATCTTCTTGAAAATCTTCAAAGGTGTTTATTCTTCAAATCTTCACACATACGAACACCTCAAACCGCTTGATTCGTTTCTCTAAGCAATGATTTTCTTCAAGATTCCTCAATTGTGTGGATCCTCGATCTATACAACTCGAACCTAAGACAAAGAACGCTTAGTGAAATTCCTCAAGGCTCATCTGGTCAAAATCCTCAAAACCTGTTCTTTTGAAAAACCTTCGAGAACGATATGACCTCTCCAAATTCCTCGCAACTATACTCTGCTCACAGTACACATGTCATTCTTTGAATCCCTAGGTTCTCATCAACTTAACTCATTTGCAGCGTTCCTCGAAGAAAAACTGCATACTTCTTGAGAGAACTCAATTGTTCAAATTCCTCAATCAAGAACATGGCAAACGGTAAGAAGCCACGAGAAAGGAGGAAAGAAACACGAGGTTATGACTGCGTTTGAAATCCTCGAGGAAATCTATCTTGACTCATCGCACACCGGATGAAGAAAACAAAAATCAACGCAAGGTGCGATTCGGAAGATTGAACGGAGATGGGCACGGGAATGGAGGAATATGATATGTAACTCCTAAGTACATGAAGAAATTCGCTCTTAATCCTCCATGCCCAAGAGCTCCTTTGGCACTGCCAAGTAGCTGATCCCACAAGCATCAAACGAGGTGAGGACTTTCACGATGAATGGGCTAAACGCCAAGCAAAATTGGCAAAGCAAGCAAAGGAGGCGGTGAAGAAATTCAATGAGGATTCTGCATTGCACTGCTATCGCCACAGAGGTCTCGGTTAAACCGAGGAAATCCATGCAAAAGAAGCTGCTCATAAGCCAAGTGCTTCATCATCTGCGCCCTCACGGCCAAGTTCCTCAAAGCTGACACCCTCCAAGCAAATTCCTCACTCTGCTGCTACTCCACCAAAGTCCTCAACAGCTCCGTCAAAGTCTTCGTTCTGTGCACTGCTACATGTCAAAGGACTCTGGCTTCTCAATTGCCTCAGCGTTTACGCAAGTTCTCGGAGCTCCCATTTCTTCAATCGCCCGATTCATTTGAAGACCAAAGCAACAAATGGACGAGGTCCTCGGCCTAGCCCAAAGAAGAAACAGGTTGCATTCCACGTGCCTTCGATGATGAGGCATCGATGATGAACTTATGGAAATCATCGAGACCGTCAAGTAAAGGCCGCTAGAGCCAAAGGTACATCTGTGCCCTTCTTTGTTGGATCCAAGAAAATCCTCGACTATATTGATCTACGCACAAGGATCCCAATACCCCTATGCGACCTTCATCGACACCGGACAAAGTCATATGTTGACTCACTTCATAGCTGAAGAAAATGGAAGTTTGAGAAGGCAAGGAAATCAAAAGGCTCAATACAGAAGGAGAAGTTCTCAAGAAAACGTTGTCAAGATGACACCGAGGAGCTTCTCAAGGTCCAGACTGAAATTCAAGACCTCGTAAAAACTTGATTCCTATTATCTTTGATTGGCAAGGAGCCAAGGTCGATTTGAACTCGACGAAGAAATTCACAAATGTTGCAGTCCCAAATGCAACATGAAATTCCTCAGTGAAGCCTCAGCCCAACCGATTGAAGAACATGCCAAGACCACGATGACGTTCAGCCTGCCGATGAAAATGCTAGTTCGTGGCTGATGATCCCATTCCACCGAAGAAATTGCCGTGGCACCCACTAGTGGTGCGCTCAAGAAATCGCTCAAGACAGGCGCATCGATCTGGCCATACCAAGAAAGCGAACCACATTCCTCGGCTCCTCCTGCGCCAACTCCAACTCCAATTCTTCCATCGCCTCGATGTGAAGAAAACCAAGGCTGCAGAGCGAGCTGCTTTGAAGAAAAGGAAAGCATCACCTGCGTCGATTCTTTGGCTGCGAAGAAAATGAGGCCTATGACCAGCTCATACGAAAATCCAATTGATGCTGTTCCAATTTCCTCCATACCATCAAAGGACGTTGTTCTTTCACATGTCTACAGTGAAGAAGAACTGACATCAATGGGACTCAAGGAAGAATTTGGTGGTCCGCACCTCCTCCAAGAAATTCAAGAAGGTCAAAGTTCCTTCCTTGGTGGCCAGCTCCTATTCTTCATCTCGCGACATCGATGAAAATGAAGACTTGGAAGACACCGCTGCTGGTCCTACTTCAACCAACAACCCCAACAATCTTTGGCGCTCCGTCTTCAACTTGAAATTCTTCAGAGCGTTAGTCCTCGTTTCGATCCTTTTGGTCATTTGATGACAAAGGGGGAGAAATTTGAGTTAGTCTTCAAGCGGGTCTAGTTTATTGCCTATATTCAGTAAATTATTCTTGTTAAGTTACAACTCTCGTTCTTCTGAAACCTTTTATTGGATCGAGTTGTAATCTTAAACCCGATGGTGCTTTGATACTTTTGATGCATTATGCTCTTGCACTATGCTCTGATTCTCGTGAGCTCCTTGAAAATCTTCATAGCAAATTGATTTGGGCCTGATACTCTTGATGTGTTATTGTGCATACTCTGAATAACATCAAGCACCATATTTCATCATGCATTTCAAATTCTTCATATCATATGTCAAATGCGTGTATGAATTACAAGATATAGGGGGAGATCTCCATGATTCAATTCTTCAAATGTGCATTGCCTCAAAAGCAAATTCCTCACTATGCACATCTTCAGGGGGAGTTCTTCTATATCTTGCAATCAAATTCCTCATTGTCAGTATTTACAATTCATATGTTCATCCCCGTTGAAAACTTAACCTATATTGTCATCAATCACCAAAAAGGGGGAGATTGTAAGTGCATCTAGTGCCCCTTAGTGATTTTGGTGTATTGAAGACTTATAGGTTAAGAAACTAATGTGTTTGTGAGTGTACACAGGTCTATAAGTATATGAGGAGTTTGATATTTACAGAGAAAGTCGACCCCTAAAAATGAAGTTCTTCAAGTGAAGACTTTGATATTCTGATGACTTTCTGAAGACTTTGAAAGTGAAGAAATTGGTGTGACCTTGAAGACTTGGTATTCAATTGAGGAACATGAAGCGTGAAGACTTTTGTTTTCGTAGTTTCATTTTCTCTTTCTTGAGTCATAGGAAACACCGTCATTGTTAAAGGGGTCGAGGAAATACTAAGGAAAAATTTCCATGTGATGCTCAACTCAAAATCCTACACCTACCAATCCCTTCGAGTGAAGCCTTTGAAATCTCATACTGATTCATCAATTTCTTGATGATGAGACGAAGTTCTTCCGGTCACGAGGAATTTGTTTCGACCGAGGAGTTAGGAATTCGCCAGTCATGGATTGCCTACATGAGGAACATGATAGCCCCGAGGAATTTGAGATTCAAATTTCCGACCGATTCTTTGTCTTGCGCGCCACTGTCCCAAAATATCTTATCCACCTAACGGTCATATCATTGAAGGGCATTTATGTCTTATCATGTCGGGCTGCTCCTAGGCTATAAATAGCCGCCCCTACAACCACTAGCTGGTTGGCTGCTCGAGAGAACTTGACACTTGTCATTTGAGAGCAACCCATCCTCCGAGGACTTTGAGCGAAAATCATCAAGTGAGGAAAACCCAAAACCAAACCCCTACAAACCCAAAGTGATTGAGCATCATCAAGAAATTGATCTGCGTGGATCCGACGCTTTTACCTTTGAAGACTGTGCTTCTTCCAGACGGTTAGGCGCCATGGTCTAGAGCATCCAAGAGGAATTATGGATCGCCGAGTGACCAAGTATGTGAAGGTTTGGAAGTCGCTCAAGACTTACCACGAGTGATTGGACGAGGTCAATGTGACCTTAGTTCAAGGAGAATACGGTGAGGACTTGGTGTCCTGAGCTGCGAGCTCGGCCGATCGGGTGTCCGGACTGTGTGTCCTCGAGTTTAAATACTCACCGCTCCAACCAGACGTATAACCGAGACAACAGTTGGAACTGGTCTACCAAATCATTGTCTTCACCAACCTAATCGGTTCTATTTCCTCAACCCTTTCATTTCCTCATTCTTCGTGTTGAGTGTTTGTTCATATCTGTGTTTGAAGACTTTGACTGAAGACTTTCTCAATTTCCACAGTTCAATTTCTTCAGTCTGTTTGTCTTCATCTTGTGATATCCTGTGTTTAAGCTTTCTGTACTCTTTGTTTTCCTTCATTTCATCATGATGACCATGCGTGTATTCTGTTATGCTTACTTCTGAGTACTTATTCCGCTGCAAGTAGTTCTTCGCTAAGGAATTTCCTCACCGACAAATTCCTCAGTGAAGAATTCATAAAAATCGCCTATTCACCCCCCCTCTAGTCGATATAACGCACTTTCAGGTAGCATTCCACATCAAAAATTATCTTTTTTATCATTTACCTACTCGAGGACGAGCAGGAATTAAGCTTGGGGATGCTGATACGTCTCCATAGTATCTATAATTTTTTATTGTTCCATGCCAATATTCTACAACTTCCATATACTTTTTGCCAACTTTTTATACTATTTTTGGGACTAACATATTAATCCAGTGCCCAGTGCCAGTTCCTGTCTGTTGCATGTTTTTGGTTCCGCAGAATATCCATATCAAACGGAGTCCAAACGAGATAAAAACGGACGGAGCTTATTTTTGGAATTTATGGAAAATCTGGAAGAAAAATCAACGCGAACCAGTGTCCGAGGTGGGCACGAGGTAGGAGGGCGCGCCCCTGACCCTCGTGACCCACCTGTAAGGTGGTTGACGCTCTTCTTTTGTCGCAAGAAAGCTAATTTTTGGAAAAAAATCACGGCGAAGGTTTCAGGCCAATCGGAGTTACGGATCTCCATATATACACGAAACGGTGAAACAGAGCCGTAATGTAACGCAGTAAACAGAGAGATAGATCCAATCTCGGAGGGGCTCTCGCCCCTCCCAAGCCATGGGAGCCAAGGACCAGAGGGGAAACCCTTCTCCCATCTAGGGAGGAGGTCAAGGAAGAAGAAGAAGAAGAAGGGGGTCTCTCTCCCCTTGCTTTGGTGGTGCCGGGGAGCTGCAGGGGCCATCATCATCACCGCGATCTTCACCAACACCACCGTCATCTTCACCAACATCTCCATCACCTCCCCCCTCTATCTACAGCGGTCCACTCTCCCGCAACCCGCTGTACCCTCTACTTGAACATGGTGCTTTATGCTTCATATTATTTTCCGATGATGTGTTGCCATCCTATGATGTCTGAGTAGATTTTAGTTGTCCTATCGGTGATTGATGGATTGCTATGATTGGTTTGAATTGCATGTTTTATTATTGGTGTTGTCCTATTGTGCCCTCCGTGTCGCGCAAGCGTGAGGGATTCCCGTTGTAGGGTTTGCAATATGTTTATGATTTGCTTATGGTGGGTGGCGTGAGTGATGAAGCCTGCAGACCGAGTAAGTAGGTTGTTTGCGTATGGGATAAAGGGGACTTGATACTTTAATGCTATGGTTGGGTTTTACCTTAATGAATCTTTAGTAGTTGCGGATGCTTGCTAGAGTTCCAATCATAAGTGCATATGATCCAAGTAGAGAAAGTATGTTATCTTATGCCTCTCCCTCAAATAGAATTGCAATAGTGATTACCGGTCTAGTAGTATAGTCAATTGCCTAGGGACAATTCCACAAGTCCTACCACCACTTTTCCACACTCGCCATATTTACTTTAGTAGTGTTTTTATCTAAGCAGCCCCTATTTTATGTTTACGCTCTCTTTATTTTCTTGCTAGCCTTTCCAAAAACACCTACAAAGTACTTCTAGTTTCATACTTGTTTCCGGTAAAGCGAACATCAAGTGTGCGTAGAGTTCTATCCGTGGTCGATAGAACTTGAGGGAATATTTGTTCTACCTTTAGCTCCTCGTTGGGTTCGACACTCTTACTTTTCGAAAGAGGCTACAATTGATCCCCTATACTTGTGGGTTATCAGCTTGCTGGACGGTGATGGGTTGGATCAGATTTATCATGTAATCGAGTTAGATTTGTTAGGGTTTGATCCCTAGTATCCACTATGTTCTGAGATTGATGTTGCTATGACTTTGCTATGCTTAATGCTTGTCACTAGGGCCCGAGTGCCATGATTTCATATCTGAACCTATTATTTTTTCATGAATATATGTGAGTTCTTGATCCTATCTTGCAAGTCTATAGTCACCTACTATGTGTTATGATCCAGCAACCCCAAAGTGACAATAATCGGGACCACTCCCGGTGATCACCATAGTTTGAGGAGTTCATGTATTCACTATGTGTTCATGCTTTGGTCCGGTACTCTATTAAAAGGAGGCCTTAATATCCCTTAGTTTCCATTAGAACCCCGCTGCCACTGGAGGGTAGGACAAAAGATGTCATGCAAGTTCTTTTCCATAAGCACGTATGACTATATTCGAAATACATGCCTACATTACATTGATGAATTGGAGCTAGTTCTGTGTCACCCTATGTTATGGCTGTTACATGATGAACCACATCCGGCATAATTCTCCATCATCGATCCAATGCCTACGACCTTTTCACATATTGTTCTTCGCTTATTTACTTTTCCGTTGCTATTGTTACAATCACTACAAAACCCAAAAATATTACTTTTGCTACCGTTACTGTTACTTTCATATTACTTTGCTACTAAATACTTTGCTGCAGATATTAAGTTATCCAGGTGTGGCTGAATTGACAACTCAGTTGCTAATACTTGAGAATATTCTTTGGCTCCCCTTGTGTCGAATCAGTAAATTTGGGTTGAATACTCTACCCTCGAAAACTGTTGTGATCCCCTATACTTGTGGGTTATCAAGACTATTTTCCAAGCGCCGTTCGGGAGCATAGCTCTATTCTTTGAGTCACTTGGTATTTTTATCTCGCTGGTCACTATGAAGAACTTGAAAGACGAGAAAACAAAAATTTATCCCTCAACTACGAGTGTAGGTAAGGAAGCGCCATCTAGCTCGCACTTGATTCACCTTACATTTTGAGTAAGCTTGCGACACCTAAACCTGCTTCTGCTATTAATTCTGATATGTCGCATGTTATTGATGATGCCACTTCTGCTATGCATGATACTTATGATGAAACTACTTCTATGCTTGATACTGCTACCTCTTGAGCACCGCATTGGTTTTCCCTTGAAGAGGAAAGGGTGATGCAGCAAAGTAGCGTAAGTATTTCCCTCAGTTTTTGAGAACCAAGGTATCAATCCAATAGGAGGCCACACACGAGTCCCTCGCACCTACACAAACAAATAAATCCTCGCAACCAACGCGATAAGGGTTGTGAATCCCTACACGGTCACTTACGAGAGTGAGATCTGATAGATATGATAAGATAATATTTTTGGTATTTTTATGATAAAGATGCAAAGTAAAGAAAGTAAAACAAAAAGCGCATGTAAATAGCTTGTTGTCGGAGATTAATATGATGGAAAATAGACCGGGGCCATAGGTTTCACTAGTGGCTTCTCTCAAGAGCATAAGTATTAACGGTGGGTGAACAAATTACTGTTGAGCAATTGACAAAATTGAGCATAGTTATGAGAATATCTAGGTATGATCATGTATATAGGCATCACGTCCAAGACAAGTAGACCGACTCGCCTGCATCTACTACTATTACTCCACACATCGACCGCTATCCAAAGATGCATCTAGAGTATTAAGTTCATAAGAACAGAGTAACGCTTTAAGCAAGATGACATGATGTAGAGGGATAAACTCATGCAATATGATATAAACCCCATCTTGTTATCCTCGATGGCAACAATACAATACGTGCCTTGCTGCCCCTCATCACACCGGAAAGGACACCGCAAGATTGAACCCAAATCTAAGCACTTCTCCCATTGCAAGAAAGATCAATCTAGTAGGCCAAACCAAACTGATAATTCAAGAGACTTGCAAAGATAACCAATCATACATAAAAGAATTCAGAAGATTCAAATATTGTTCATAGATAAACTTGATCATAAACCCACAATTCATCGATCTCAACAAACACACCGCAAAAAGAAGATTACATCGAATAGATCTCCATGAGAGAGGGGAGAACATTGTATTGAGATCCAAAAGAGAGAAGAAGCCATCTAGCTAATAACTATGGACCCAAAGGTCAAGTAAACTACTCACACTTCATCGGAGAGGCTATGGTGTTGATGTAGAAGCCCTCCGTGATCGATGCCCCCTCCGTGAGCTCCTAACAGGCCCCAAGATGGGATCTCACGGGCATGAAGGTTGCGGTGGTGGAATTAGGTTTTGGCTCCGATCACGGTAGTTTGGGGTACATAGGTATATATAGGAGGAAGGAGTGCGTCGGTGGAGCAACATGGGGCCCACGAGGGTGGAGGGCACACCCATGGGGGTAGGCGCCCCTACCTCGTGGCTTCCTCGGTAGCTTTCTTGACGAGGGTCCAAGTCCTCGGATCATGTTCGTTCAAAATCATGTTCAAGGTTTCATTCCGCTTGGACTCCGCTTGATATTCTTTTTCTGCAAACTCAAATAGGCAAAAAAACAACAATTCCGGGCTGGGCCTCCGGTTAATAGGTTAGTCCTAAAAATAATATAAAAGTGTATAATAAAGCCCAATAATGTCCAAAACAGAAGATAATATAGCATGGAGCAATAAAAAATTATAGATACATTGGAGATGTATCAAGCATCCCCAAGCTTAATTCCTACTCGTCCTCGAGTAGGTAAATGATAAAAATAGAATTTTTGATGTGGAATGCTACTTGGCATAATTTAAATGTAATTCTTCTGAATTGTGGTATGAATATTCAGATCCGAAAGATTCAAGATAAAAGTTCAATATTGACATAAAAATAATAATACTTCAAGCATACTAACTAAGCAATTATGTCCTCTCAAAATAACATGGCCAAAGAAAGTTCATCCCTACAAAATCATATAGTTTAGTCATGCTCCATTTTCGTCACACAAGAATGCTATCATCATGCACAACCCCGATGACAAGCCAAGCAATGTTTCATACTTTAGTAATCTCAAACTTTTTCAACCTTCACGCAATACATGAGAGTGAGCCATGGATATAGCACTATGGGTGGAATAGAATATGATGATGGGGGTTATGTGGAGAAGACAAAAAAGGAGAAAGTCTCACATCAACGAGGCTAATCAATGAGCTATGGAGATGCCCATCGATTGATGTTAATGCAAGGAGTAGGGATTGCCATGCAACGGATGCACTAGAGCTATAAATATATGAAAGCTCAACAAAAGAAACTAAGTGGGTGTGCATCCAACTTGCTTGCTCACGAAGACCTAGGGCACTTGAGGAGGCCCATTGTTGGAATATACAAGCCAAGTTCTATAATGAAAAATTCCCACTAGTATATGAAAATGACAAAACAAGAGACTCTCTATCATGAAGATTATGGTGCGATTTTGTAGCACAAGTGTGGTAAAGGATAGTAACATTGTCCCTTCTCTCTTTTTCTCTCATTTTTTGGGGCCTTCTCTTTTTTATGGCCTTTCTCTCTCTCTCTCTCTCTCTCTCTCTCTCTCTCTCTCTCTCTCTCTCTCTTTATTCCTCACTTGGGACAATGCTCTAGAAAATTATGATCATAACACTTCTATTTATTTACAACTCAGTGATTACAACTCGATACTAGAACAGAGTATGACTCTATATGAATGCCTCCGGCGGTGTACCGGGATATGCAATGAACCAAGAGTGACATGTATGAAAGAATTATGAATGGTGGCTTTGCCACAAATACTATGTCAACTACATGATCATGCAAAGCAATTTGACAATGATGAACGTGTCATGATAAACGGAACGGTGGAAAGTTGCATGGCAATATATCTCGGAATGGCTATGGAAATGCCATAATAGGTAGGTATGGTGGCTGTTTTGAGGAAGATACAAGGAGGTTTATGTGAAAGAGCGTATCATATCACGGGTTTGATGCACCGAAGTTTGCACCAACTCTCAATATGAGAAAGGGCAATGCAGTGCATCAAGAGGCTAGCAATGATGGAAAGGTGAGAGTGCGATAATCCATGGACTCAACATTAGTCATAAAGAACTCACATACTTATTGCAAAAATCTACAAGTCATCAAAAACCAAGCACTACACGCATGCTCCTAGGGGGATAGATTGGTAGGAAAAGACCATCGCTCGTCCCCGACCGCCACTCATAAGGAGGACAATCAAAGAACACCTCATGTTTCAAAGTTGTTACATTACGTTTACCATACGTGCATGCTACGGGACTTGCAAACTTCAACACAAGTATTTCTCAAATTCACGACTACTCAACTAGCACAACTTTAATATCACTACCTCCATATCTCAAAACAATCATCAAGCATCAAACTTCTCTTAGTATTCAAAACACTCATAAGAAAGTTTTTACTAGTCTTGAATACCTAGCATATTAGGATTATTTAAGCAAATTACCATGCTATTTAAGACTCTCAAAATAATCTTAGTGAAGCATGAGAGATCAATAGTTTCTATAAAACAAATCCACCACCGTGCTCTAAAAGATATAAGTGAAGTACTAGAGCAAAAACTATATAACTCAAAGATATAAGTGAAGCACACAGTATTCTAATAATTTCTGAATCATGTGTGTCTCTCTCAAAAGGTGTGTACAGCAAAGATGATTGTGGTAAACTAAAAAATAAAGACTCAGATAATACAAGATGCTCCAAGCAAAACACATATCATGTGGTGAATAAAAATATAGCTCCAAGTAAAGTTACCGATGGAAGTAGACGAAAGAGGGGATGCCTTCCGGGGCATCCCCAAGATTTGGCTTTTAGGTGTCCTTAGATTATCTTGTGGGTGCCATGGGCATACCCAAGCTTAGGCTCTTCCCACTCCTTCCATAATCCATCAAATCTTTCACCCAAAACTTGAAAACTTCACAACACAAAACTTAACAGAAAATCTCGTGAGCTCCGTTAGCAAAAGAAAACAAAACACCACTTCAAGGTACTATAATGAACTCATTCTTTATTTATTTTGGTGTTAAACCTACTGTATTCCAACTTCTCTATGGTTTATAAACTATTTTACTAGCCATAGATTCATCAAAATAAGCAAACAACACACGAAAAACAGAATCTGTCAAAAACAGAACAGTCTGTAGTAATCTGTAACTAACGCAAACTTATGGAACTCGAAAAATTCAGCAAAAATAGGAAGACCTATACAATTTGTTTATTGATCAGCAGCAATTGGAATAAATATTTTATCACGTTCTGGTGATTTTTAACAATTATTTTTGTGAATAGAAATTTTCTGGAATTTTCAGCAAGATCAAATAACTATCATCCAAGAAGATCCTATAGGTTTAACTTGCCACAAACACTAATTAAAACATAAAAGACATCTAACCAGAGGCTAGATCAAAGATTTATTCCTAAACCGAAGCAAAAAGCAGAAAACTAAAAATAAAATTGGGTTGCCTCCCAACAAGCGCTATCGTTTAACGCCCCTAGCTAGGCATAAGATTTCAACGATGCTCACATGAAAGACAAGAATTGAAGCACAAATAGAGCATCATGAAACACGTGACAAACACATCTAGGTATAACATACTTCCTATGCATAGGCATCTTATAGGCAAATAAATTATCATAGCAACCAAAAACTAGCATATGCAATGAAGTGGAAAGAAACAATAGCAATCTCAACATAACGAGAGGTAATTTATTATCATGAAAATTTCTACAAACATATTTTCCTATCTCATAATAATTACATGTGGGATCATAAGAAAATTCAAAAAAATAGCTATCACAATAAATATTTTCAACACGATACACATGCATGCAAAGTTGACACTCTTCCAAAATAGTGGGATTAACATTAACTAAAGTCATGACCTCTCCAAACCCACTTTTATCAAAAATTTCATAAGATTGAATATTCTCCAAATATGTGGGATCTAAAGTTGATACTCTTCCAAACCCACTTTCAATATTATTGCAAACACTATTATCATCATCATGGGGCTTAAATAAATTTTCAAGATCAAAAGAAGAATCACCCCAATCATGATCACTGCAACAAGTAGTAGACATAGCAAAACTAGCATCCCTAAGCTTAGGGTTTTGCATATTATTAGCATAATTGACATCAAGAGAATTTATAGTAAAATCATTGCAATCATGCTTTTCATCGAAGGAACTACCAAGTATGGGTGCAATAGCAACGATCTCATGTTTATCATAAGGAACTATAGCAAATTCATCTTCATAAATATTGGCATCATGGCCACAAGAATAGCAAGCATCATGTTCATCAAGGGATATTTCAATCAAATCATCGGAATCATCATTATCTATAGATTCATGCATATCATTATTTCCTTCCAAAGCAACGGTCGTTCTCTCAATAAATTATTTGACATAGACATTATGAGCATAGTTTTCATAGCAATATTTAAGTATGTCAACATTTTCAGATTCGTAGAGAGTAATATCATACTTTTCAATCAAAGAAGCAACTTCATAAGCACCCTTAAAAGCAACAAATTCTTCAATTTGTTCGATATCATTGTAACTATAAACACCCTTTGCATAAGAAGATAAGATTTCATTTTCATTAAACTCACATAGGTAAGGAAGGTGTTTTTTAGGGTTCTTAGAGCAACAAGTAAAATCATAAATTTCACAAAGATTCCAAGCATAACACAACAATCTGTTTATTTGATTCCATAAGAGTCTCCCTTTTTCAGACAAATAGTGACGCACAGAATGAGCATGCTCATCTAAAGATTTCCCATCAACTAGGCTAGTTGGGGTTTCAACACGAGCGCATTAGGATCGAAGATGATCCGAGTAGAACACTTTAAGTGGATCCATATCAACAGATTTTTAGCAAGCAAAGATGCAAGCAAATAGAAGGCACATGGAAACACAAACAAAAAGACATACGGGAAGAAGGTGAAGAAAGGGCGAATAAAACGGCAAGGATGACGTGGGGGAGAGGAAAACGAGAGGCAAATGGCAAATAATGTAATGAGGGAGATAAGGGTTTGTGATGGGTACTTGGTATGTTGACTTTTGCGTAGGCCTCCCCGGCAACGATGCCAGAAATCCTTCTTGCTACCTCTTGAGCACTGCGTTGGTTTTCCCTTGAAGAGGAAAGGGTGATGCAGCAAAGTAGCGTAAGTATTTCCCTAAGTTTCTGAGAACCAAGGTATCAATCCAGTAGGAGGCCACGCACGAGTCCCTCGCACCTACACAAACAAATAAATTCTCGCAACCAACGCGATAAGGGGTTGTCAATCCCTACACGGTCACTTACAAGAGTGAGATCTGATAGATATGATAAGATAATATTTTTGGTATTTTTATGATAAAGATGCAAAGTAAAGAAAGTAAAACAAAAACGGAGACAGAAATAGCTTGCTGTTGGGAGATTAATATGATGGAAAATAGACCTGGGGGCCATAGGTTTCACTAGTGGCTTCTCTCAAGAGCATAAGTATTTATGGTGGGTGAACAAATTACTGTTGAGTAATTGACAGAATTGAGCATAGTTATGAGAATATCTAGGTATGATAATGTATATAGGCATCACGTCCAAGACAAGTAGACCGACTCCTGCCTGCATCTACTACTATAACTCCACACATCGACCGCTATCCAGCATGCATCTAGAGTATTAAGTTCATAAGAACAGAGTAACGCTTTAAGCAAGATGACATGATGTAGAGGGATAAACTCATGCAATATGATATAAACCCCATCTTGTTATCCTCGATGGCAACAATACAATATGTGCCTTGCTGCGCCCCTCATCCTTTGGGAAAGGACACCGCAAGATTGAACCCAAAGCTAAGCACTTCTCCCATTGCAAGAAAGATCAATCTAGTAGGCCAAACCAAACTGGTAATTCGAAGAGACTTGCAAAGATAACCAATCATACATAAAAGAATTCAAAAGATTCAAATATTGTTCATAGATAAACTTTATCATGAACCCACAATTCATCAATCTCAACAAACACACCGCAAAAAAGATTACATCAAATAGATCTCCATGAGAGAGTGGGAGAACATTGTACTGAGATCAAAAAAGAGAGAAGAAGCCATCTAGCTAATAACTATGGACCCGAAGGTCTGAAGTAAACTACTCACACTTCATCGGAGAGGCTATGGTGTTGATGTAGAAGCCCTCCGTGATCGATGCCCCCTCCGGCAGAGCTCCGGAACAGGCCCCAAGATGGGATCTCACGGGTACAAAATGTTGCGGCGGTGGAATTAGGTTTTTGGCTCTGTATCTGGTAGTTTGGGGGTATGTAGGTATATATAGGAGGAAGGAGTACGTCAGTGGAGCAACGTGGGGCCCATGAGGGTGGAGGGCGCGCCCAGGGGGGGTAGGCGCGCCCCCCTACCTGGTGGCTTCCTGGTAGCTTTCTTTACGTAGGGTCCAAGTCCTCTGGATCATGTTCGTTCCGAAAATCACGTTCCCGAAGGTTTCATTCCGCTTGGACTCCGCTTGATATTCTTTTTCTCGAAAACTCAAATAGGCAAAAAACAGCAATTTCAAATTTGGGCCTCCGGTTAATAGGTTAGTCCCAAAAATAATATAAAAGTGTATAATAAAGCCCAATAATGTCCAAAATAGAAGATAATATAGCATGGAGCAATCAAAAATTATAGATACGTTGGAGACGTATCAGATACTACTGTGCCACTTGGTGAATTTCTTGATGAACAACTTGCTAGGGCTAGAGAGAATGAAATTATTGAAACTTATAATATTGATGAAAGTGATGATGAAGACTCTCCCAATAAATATGAATTGCTCACAGCTCGAGGGCTATGTTATGGATGAAGAAACTGCTAGAGACTTTCTTGCTTGCAATGATAGGAGTGATCTTAAGAAATTATTAGCTAAGCTTAAACAAAAAACTCTAAATGCTAGAATGAAATATGATCCTGCTTATGCTACTTCACCTATCTTTGTTACTGATAAGGATTATGAATTCTCTATTGATCCTGATATAATTACTTTGGTTGAGTCTGATCCTTTTTATGGCTATGAATCTGGAACTGTTGTGGCACATCTTATTAAATTAAATGATATAGCCACCCTGTTCACTAATGATGAGAGAACTCGCTACTTTTATATCCTTAAAATATTTCCATTTTCATTAAAGGGTGATGCTAAGATATGGTTCAACTCTCTTGATCCTGGTTAAAGCGTAGTCCCCGTGATATGATTTATTACTTCTCTGCTAAATATTTCCCTGCTCATAAGAAACAAGCTACTTTAAGGGATATATATAATTTTGTGCAAATTGAAGAAGAGAGTCTCCCACAAGCTTGGGGGAGGCTTCTCAATTACTTAATGCTTTTCCTGATCATCCTCTCAAGAAAAATGAAATACTTGATATCTTTTATAATGGACTAACCGATGCTTCGAGAGACCACTTGGATAGTTGTGATAGTTCTGTTTTCAGGGAAAGAACACCAGATGAAGCTGAAATTCTATCGAATAATATGTTGACCAATGAAAATAATTGGACACTTCCTGAGCCAATTCCTGAGCCTATTCCTAAACCAACTCCGAAGAAAAGGGGTGTTCTATTTCTCAATCCTGAAGATATGCAAGAGGCAAAGAAATCTATGAAAGAAAAGGGTATTAAAGCTGAAGATGTTAAGAATTTACCTCCTATTGAAGAAATACATGGTCTTGATTTACCGCCTGTTGAAGAAATATATGATCTTAATCCATTACCTATTGAAGAAACTCATGGTCTTGATAACCCGACATATGTAGTAAGGGTAAATTCTCTCTATAGATATGATAAAGCTGAAATCCCTCCTACTAAGTTTGCTAGCCAATGCTTGGATGAGTTTGATAACTTTATGGTTAAGAAAGAAGATTTTAATGCTTATTTTCGTAGACAATTAAAAAAATGCTTATATGATTGGACACTTGGGTGATTATATGTCTAGAGTTAAAGGTGAACTTAAACTCATTAGTAAACATGCTTCTATTGTTACCACTCAAGTATAACAAGTACTTAAAGGTCAAAATGATTTGCTCAATGAATTAAATAGTAAGAATAATGATTATGCTGTTAGAGTGGCTACTAGAACTAGTAAGATGACTCAGGAACCTTTGTATCCTGAAGGCCACCCTAAGAGAATTGAGCAAGATTCTCAAAGACCTAATATAGATGCACCTAGTCCTTCTAAAAAGAAGAAAAAGAAAAACGATAGGACTTTGCATGCTTCTAGTGAACCTATTCCTGAACCACCTGAGAAT
This sequence comes from Aegilops longissima, assembly GCA_021605205.1. Lineage (NCBI taxonomy): Eukaryota > Viridiplantae > Streptophyta > Magnoliopsida > Poales > Poaceae > Aegilops > Aegilops longissima. Next base: position 681,579,893 of record CM038682.1, on the reverse strand, counting down.
CCAAATGATATTTCTATTTCTGATGCTGAAACACAATCTGGTAATGAACATGAACCAAGTGATAATGTTAATGATGATGTTCATGCTCAACCTAGTAATGATAATGATGTAGAAATTGAACCTGCTGTTGATCTTGATAACCCACAATCAAAGAATCAACGTTATGAGAAGAGAGACTTTGTTGCTAGGAAGCATGATAAAGAAAGAGAACCATGGGTTCAGAAACCCATGCCTTTTCCTCCCAAACCATCCAAGAAAAAGGATGATGAGGATTTTGAGCGCTTTGCTGAAATGATTAGACCTATCTTCTTGCGTATGCATTTAACCGATATGCTCAAAATGAATCCTTATGCTAAGTATATGAAAGATATTGTTACAAATAAAGTAAGATACCGGAAGCTGAAATTTCCACCATGCTTGGTAATTATACTTTTAAGGGTGGAATACCAAAGAAACTTGGAGATCCAGGAGTACCCACTATACCATGCTCCATTAAAAGAAACTATGTTAGAACTGCTTTATGTGATCTTGGAGCCGGTGTTAGTATTATGCCTCTCTCTTTATATCGAGACTTGATTTGAATAAGTTGACACCTCTTGAAATATCTCGCAAATGGCTGATAAATCAACTGCTATACACATCGGCATTTGTGAGGATGTGCCTGTTGTGGTTGCAAACGTTACTATTTTAACGGTCTTTGTTATTCTTGATATTCCCGAGGACGATAGTATGTCTATTATTCTTGGAAGACCCTTTTTGAATACTGCATGGGCTGTTATTGATTGCAACAAAGGCAATGCCACTTTTCATGTTAATGGTAATGAGCATATGGTACACTTTCCGAGGAAACAACCTCAAGTCCACAGTATCAACTCTATTGGAAAAATTCCATCGATTATTTTTGGAGGTTTTGAATTTCCTCTTCCTACTGCCAAGAAGAAATATGATATTCTTATTATTGGGGATGTGCATATCCCCGTTGAGGTAACATAGTGTTATTCGAAATTTCTCCGGTCCCATCTTATTCGGAATGAGTTTGTTAACAAGACTTGATCAACCTTGTTAGTGGATTCCTTTCGATGAGCATGAGATGGATGAAGTTAGAAAGCACAACTTTCTGTACCCTCCTTTTACTTTCTGTTATTTAGTTGAAATAAAGTAAAAATAGTATTTTTCTGTCTGTTTTCTGAATTATCCGTGCAATAAAAAAATACCCTGAAAATAAAAGTTCACCAAATGCCCTGCCAATTTAATATGATTTTTTCTGGAATATTTGAGAATATTTGGCACTGAGAACACAGCAGGGGGAGCTGGCACCTGGCCACGAGGGTCCAGGGCGCGCCCACCCCCTGGGCGTGCCCCTTGCCTCGTGGGCCCACAGTGGCTCCCCTCCACTTATTCCTGCACCCACACACTTCCTCTTCCTCCCAAAAAAATCACCAACCAGCTCAAGCACGAGTTCTAGCTCATTTTGCTGCGATATTTGATCTCCTTGATCAAAGCACCTCTCACAAAACTGCTTTGGGGGATTGTTCCTTGGTATGTGACTCCTCCAATGGTCCAATTAGTTTTTGTTCTAGTGCTTTATTCATTGCAAATTCATGCTACCTAGGTGACCATGTTCTTGAGCTTGCATGGCAAATTTATATGGTTCCAAGTAGTTCTAATGCATGATATAGGCCCTAGGAACTTGTAGGAGTAGTTGCTATCAATTTTGTTGAGTTTGGTTCACTTTTATTTGAAGTTACTAAAAATTTCAGAATTTTTCAGAAAATGATGAAGAGATTTTTGAGGGGCTCTTCGAGCCGAAGCTCGAAGGAAAAGCAAAGTGAAGAAGTAGAGAGGCCCAAATATAATCTGCCTCGCACCGCGGAACTTCGGCCGTGTGAATGGCCTTGTGATGATTTCTTGAGAGCAGCCAGGATTTGTGATGATTTTTATGAATTGGTTGAGAATGCGGGCCTCACCAACTTCCTCCACGGCCAGATCGAACAGTATCTCTTACTTACCAATACTTTTGTGCAAAACTTCTACTATTATCCTAAGGAATCACCTCCTCCAGTAGAGTTTCATTTATATGATGTGGTTAAGAAGATGTCACTATATGAATTTTGCAGGGTTTGCAAAATACCTTTCAAGGGTAGCTTAGAGGAACCACATCGTAGAGATGTGGATGGGTTTATTGATACTATTACTGTAGGGGAAACTAGGAAGGTTTCCGATGCAAGAATCACTATCATACATTTTCCTGTTTTACGCTACTTTGCAATATTTGCTAGCCGTTGCTTAATTGGTCGCGGAAATTGTGGAAACCTTAGTGTTCCTGATATTTTTGTTCCATGCTTTATTCCGTGATGACTCTATTAGTATGGGCGCTATTATTGCCAAACGGTTAAGTCTGAACCGTACAAGGAGCCCCATCTTTGGAGGTGTCTATGATTCGTGCCTCACTGCATACTATAACATACCTATTAGGCACTATGAGAAAGAAGAAAAATTGCTGCCTATTGTTTATTTATATTATAAGAGTATGGTAGCGCATGACTTTATTGTTAAGAATAGGGAAGGGGCGCTTAAATACAAATTGTTATTTGATAAAAATCACCCTGAGACCATTACCTTGCCTGCTCCTTCCTTGTTTGATTTATCTGCAGGCCAGTATCTCGTTCCGCTGGAGACCATCCAAGCCTACCGGAACCCTACATCAGCTACAAAACCAGAGCCGGAACCACAATTTGATCCTCCACGACAGTCTGATTACAAGTGGGATCCGGAGATGACTGCCAATCAGTGGCAATCCGAGGCTTCTTCACAGTACGACCCCAGTTATAACTATGGATATCCGCCAGGCCAGCAGTGGTAATAGACCAACTTAGGCCAAAAGCCTAAGCTTGGGGGAGTACGTATTTCTCATCGACATTACATTTATGTTCACACACTCATTGCTAGATTTCGGTGCTCATACTCTTTCACTGTAATATCCATGCTAGTTTATTTTCCTTTTTATACTTTCTTCTAGTGTGTTTGAAAAACCTTAAGAAAACTAAAAATATTAGTAGTAGCTTTTAGCTAGTTTACTTTTCTTGCTTGTAGTAGTAATAATTAAAAGAAAACCCAAAAATATTTCCTGTTCTTCTTTTGCTTGTTGGGAGCTTTCCCGTGTAAATAGTTTTATTTATTTTCTTTTCTTTGGGGGTCATTAGGAGAAGACCATGATGAAATTGTTAAAGTAGATCTTATATGCATTATTGTTGATTTAACCAAGAGCCCATATTGCCTTGTCTTCTCCTGTTTATTGAATGCTCGCAGATTCCAGCTTAGTCCAATGCATGTGCACTATTATTTTTATTCACATCGTTCAGTCGTGCAAGTGAAAGGCAATTATGACAATATATGATGGATTGATTGAGATGGGAGAAGCTGGTATGAACTCGACCTCTCTTGTTTTTGTAAATATGATTAGTTCATCGTTCCTGATTCAGCCTATTATGAATAAACGTGTTTGCAATGACAATTAGAGATTATAGTTGCTTATGCCATGCTTAATTAGCTAGGAGTTTATAATGGTTTACCTTGCATGTCAACATGCTATTAAAATGGTTGTGATGTGGTATGATGGGGTGGTATCCTCCTTTGAATGATTCAAGTGACTTGACTTGGCACATGTTCACACATGTAGTTGAAACAAATCAACATAGCCTTCATGATATTTATGTTCATGGTGGATTATATCCTACTCATGCTTGCACTCAATGTTTATTAATTTTAATGCATGTTCATGACTGTTGTCGCTCTCTAGTTGGTCGCTTACCAGTCTTTTTCTAGCCTTCACTTGTACTAAGCAGGAATACTGCTTGTGCATCCACTTTTATAAACCCCAAAGTTATTCCACATGAGTTCACTATACCTTCCTATATATGTGGTATCTACCTGCCGTTCCAAGTAAATTTGTATGTGCCAAACTCTAAACCTTCAAATGAAATTCTGTTTTGTATGCTCGAATCTTCATGTATCAACTAGGGCTGTTCAGATTGTAGCGACTGGACCTCAAATACCGATCTCGTGCTCGGTGTCATCCCCGGATCGATAATCTTGACACCACACAAGACTTGAAGGATTTATAACAGAGTAGCAATCACACACTTATTACATCGAATGTCTCAAGAGAGAACTTATTACAATAAAATGGCTTAAGGCCATCTAAAACGATAACAATGGAAGGCTTGGAAGATAAGCGAGTCCATCAACTCCAACGGCATCACCGAGTATAGAACCACGACCTAAAGGCACCTTCCTCGTCGTTCGAAAAGTCTCGCAACATGAACGTTGCAGCCCAAAACGGGTCAACACATGGAATATCTTGGCAATGTAACACATAGAGAGTAATGAAAGAATAAGCTATACTACATGCATATATGGCTGGTGGAAAGCTCTATGGTTACAGATTTTATGTAAAGCCAATTTTTTCCCTACGCAAAGGAATAAATTTTATTTAACTATCATGGTGGTTGTTAAACATTGAGAATGGTTGACAGCATCCTCAATCCCAATTAAGCATCATCATTAAAACCCAACAAAATTAATTAAAGTAACATGATGAGATTCACATGATAATCCAAGTACTAGATACTCAAAACGTCCATAACCGGGGACACGGCTAACCATGATTAGTTTGCACACTCTGCAGAGGTTTGCACACTTTTCCCCACAAGACTCGATCTCCTTCGTTGGATTTCTTGCACTACATGGTGTTTCAGAAAATGAATGACCGAGACATAGTCTTTCAGAAGCGCTAGCACCTTACGATCGGGTAGACCGTACCAACCTACATCCCCTACATCAGCTAGTCTACCACTGTAAGAGTTCGCACGACTTAGTCAACTATGCTAGAGCCCATAGTAGCTTGTGGCTGCACACGGAAGTTTCTAGTATGAATAGTCTCATGATCCCTTTGAGCCTGGGTGGCGGTCCAAAAGAAACAGGCAATCCTGGAATACCCAGGTACCTCAATCCACCCAGATGTGTGTTTAAGTTGCCACCTTAGATAAACCATTTATTAACAATCTCACATCTGTCATGGATATCACTCACCCAATCCACGTCTACTAGCATAACATGGCATAAGAAGCAAACGTAGAAGTAACTCCCAAAGGTTTAATAGTAAAACGGGTAATAGGTACTACCTCATCTACTTCCCATCCCACAATTTAATTAGATCCTAATCATGCAATGTTTGAGGATTGATCTAATGCAATAAAAAGCTGGCAAGTAGAAAGGTATGATCAAAGTGTTACTTGCCTTGCTGATGATCCGCGAAACCTAGAGATTCGAAGTAACAGGCGGCGCACTCCGGGCACTCTATCGCAAACAAACAAACAAGCATACAATAAGTACTCATCTAATGCATAGGTAAAACTCAAATAAGAGATCTAACCAGAAAGTTCAATTAAGAACTCCGGTTTGCAAAAAGAATCAAATCAAACGAAGCAACGAAAGTCAAACGGCGAAAGAAAACAACTTCGTTTTACTAAACTGGACTTAAGTCAAATTTTACAGAAGCAAAAACTTGTTTAAGTTGGTTAAACGGAAAGAGGGTTTCGAGACGAAACTCCAGGCACTTGAATCGCCTGATTCTGACAAACAAGCGAAAAGTTATACTAAAACGAAAATCGGATCAGAAATCGCGATCAGAAATAATCGCGGAAAATCCGAGAAAAAGAAAAACGACGAACAGATTAACGAACGAATGTTCGTTATCTAGATCTAAACGATGACGCGTTCGTTAAAACGAACGAACGAGCGAACGCTCACTAAATAAATAAACCGAAAAAACCGATCTATAAAAAACGAAACTTAAAAAAAATAAACCGCAGTTAAATAAAAAAACCGGGCGGTTTCTGAGGAAAACCGCCGGCGACGGCGGCTACCTCGGCGGCGGGTCCGTGAGCATGAAGCGGCGGCGGCAAGCAAGAAGAGGGAGCAAGGGCCATGGCGGTGGCGCGCAAGCGGCGAGGCGGCGAGGCGGCGTGGTTAGTGTTTGGGCGCGGGCGGTGCATGGCTGGTGGGCTGGCTCGGGGCCCCGGGCGGCGGCTTATAAAGCCCCGGCTAGGCGGAGTCCTGGCCGGTTACGACCCAAGGTCGGTTCGTACTTTTTTTAAAAAAAAATTAGTTCCGCGCAGAAAAACTAACGAAAGAAATACTAAACTGACTCCAAAACTCCCGAAATAATTTTTCCCCGACTTCTAAAATCAAGCCGGACAAAGTGAACATTTATTTGGGGCCTAAATGCAATTTTGAAAAACGCATATTTTTCCTAAATTCAAATAAAATAGCGAAAAACTCCGAAATAAAATCTTATTTGATTTTATTATTAAATCCTCAATATTTCTTTATTTCGGAAAGTCTTTTATTCCCTCTCTCATATTTTTTGTAATTGAATTAATTGAAGATAAAATAATTAAAATCAAATGATCCTATTCTCAAATTTTGAGAAAACTCAAATATTAAAATAACTAAATCCCCAACTCTCTCCGTGGGTCCTTGAGTTGCGTAGAATTTCTAGGATCAAAACCAAAAGCAAACAAAATATGATATGCAATGATGATCTAGTGTATAACATTCCAAATTGAAAATTTGGGATGTTACAAACCTACCCCCCTTAAGATGAATCTCGCCCTCGAGATTTGGGTTGGCTAGAAAATAGGTGAGGGTGGTCTTTCAGCAAATCTTCCTCTCGCTCCCAGGTGGCTTCATCCTCTGTGTGGTGGCTCCACTGAACTTTGCAAAGCTTGATAACCTTACTGCGGGTGACTCGGCTGGCAAACTCAAGAATCTTAACTGGTTTCTCCTCATAGGTCAAATCGTTATCCAACTGAATTGCCTCCAACGGCACGGTATCCCTCAGCGGTATATCAGCCATCTCCGCGTGGAACTTCTTTAGCTGAGAAACGTGGAACACATCATGAACTCCTCGACAATCCTTTGGGCAATTCCAACTTGTAGGCCACTTCTCCCATCGCTCCACAACTCGGTATGGTCCTACAAAGCGTGGCGCTAACTTTCCTTAACACCAAAACGCTTAATTTCAAGTGGAGATACTCAAGATAAACTCGGTCTCCGACTTCGTAAACTGTCTCCTTGCGTTTAGAATCTGCGTAGCTCTTACATGCAGGACTGGGCTACCTTGAGCCTATCGCGAATCAACTTCACCTTCCGTTCGGACTCCTTAATCAAATCCGTCCAAACAAGCTGGCGGTCTCCAACTTCGCCCCACGACAACGGTGTCCCGCACCTCCTTCCGCATAAGGCTTGAAGGGGACATCTTCAAACCGGATTGATAGCTATTGTTGTAAGAGAACTCTGCATATGGCAAGTTGTCATCCCAACTTGATACATAATCTAGCGCATGTGCTCTTAGCATATCCTCCAAAATCTGATTGACTCTCCGGTCATCCATCCTGCATGCGTGGATGAAAAGCTGTCTTGAACTCTAGCCCGGTACCCAAAGTTTCGTGCAACCGATTCCGAACTTTGAGGTAAACTGGGTTCCTCTATCGATACGATGCTCCTCGGAACTCCATGCAAGCCTCACGATTCGGTCATGTATATCTTTGCCAACTTAGCTTGGTGTAAGTGGTCTTTACCGGATGAAATGAGCTACCTTTGTCAATCGATCAACTACAACCCAAATTGAGTCATAGCTCTAACGAGTCCCGGTAATCCGTGATAAAATCCATGCCTAACTTATCCCACTTCCATTCGGTATCGGCAATGGTGTAATAATCCTGCCGCTTCGATGCTCTGCCTTTACTCTCGCATACATCACAAACTGCTACATACTCCGCAATATCTTTCTTCATTCCGGTCCACCAGAAAGTATCCTTCAAATCCAAATACATCTTGGTATTTCCTGGGTGAATCGAATATGGTGAATCATGGGCCTCTTGCAGAATTAACTTCCTGATCTCTGGGTCATTTTGCACATAAACTCGGTCCTCAAACCATAGGGTATCGTGTTCATCCTCACGAAATCCCTTAGCCTTTCCTTTGCTCATTTTCTCCTTTATAGAGGCAATCTCCTTGTCAGTCTTCTGAGCTTCTATGATTTTATCCATCAAAGTTGACTAAATCTCCAATGCTGCTACATAGCCTCTCGGAACTATCTCCTTTGTCTGAGGTTTAACTCCTTCTGAGTGAAAATGTACTTCAAACTCTTGTGATCCGTGTACACCTCACAATGGTTTCCAATGAGGAAATGTCTCCATGTTTTCAATGCGTGCACTACGGCTGCTAACTACAAATCATGCGTGGCATAATTCAATTCGTGAGGTTTCAGTTGTCGTGAAGCATACGAAACAACTCTTCCCTCTTGCATAAGCATGGCTCCAAGTCCTCGACGTGAAGCGTCGCAATACACCTCATAATCCTTGTTCTAATCTGGCAGAATCAACACTGGTGAGGTAACCAAACGTTTCTTCAACTCCTGGGAACTAGCCTCACACTCCTCAGTCCATATGAACTTGGTATCCTTCTTCAACAACTCCGTCATAGGCTTTGCAATCCTTGAGAAGTTCTCAATAAATCTCCGATAGTATCCTGCGATTCCAAGGAAACTCCGGATCTCTCCAACTGTTGTTGGTGCTTCCCAATTTGTTACAGTGATAACCTTTGTGGGATCAACTGCTATTCCTTCTCCGGATATAACATGTCCGAGGAATCCCACTTCCTTCAACCAAAACTCACATTTGCTTAACTTGGCATACAACTGATGTTCTCTGAGCTTCTCAAGTACCAATCGCAAATGTTCTTTATGCTCCTCTTCATTCTTCGAGTAAACCAGAATATCATCAATGAACACTACGACGAACTTATCCAAAAACTCCATAAACACTTTGTTCATCATGTTCATAAAATAGGCAGGTCGTTAGTCGGACCAAATGACATAACGGTATACTCATACAGCCCATACCGTGGTAAAAGCCGCCTTAGGTATGTCCCGCTCTCGAATCTTCAATCGATGGTACCCGATCGCAAATCGATCTTGGAGAACACTTTAGCCCCTTGCAATCGATCAAACAGATCATTGATCATCGGTAGTGGGTACTTATTCTTGATTGTTACTTCGTTCAATCCACGATAATCAACAACCATCCTTAATGTTCCATCCTTCTTCTCCACTAGAAGTACTGGCGATCCCCAAGGCGAAGAACTTGGGTGAATATACCCTTTATCCAATAACTCCTTAATCTGCTTCTTAATCTCCTCCAAATCTTTTGCGGGCATCCTGTATGGTCTCTTAGATATTGGTCCTATGCCTGGCAAAAGCTCAATCAAAAACTGGATGTCTCTATCCTGTGGCATGCCTGGCAACTCTTCTGGAAATACATCCGGAAAATCCTTTACTACTGGTACTTCCTCCTGCAAAACTCCTGATAAGGAATTTACTTGAGTCCTTTTTGGCACATGCCGTGATACATACTTGATCCTTCTTCCTTCTGGCGTCGTAAGCAAGATTGTCTTACTAGCGCATTCAATGTTCCCTTCATACTTTGATAACCAATCCATGCCTAATATCACATCCAATCCTTGAGATTCCAATACTATTAGGTCCGAGGGAAACACATAGTTACCAATCCTTAATGGTAATCGATCACACCATCGACTAGCCATATACTCTGCTCCAGGCGAGGTTACTAACATGGGTGACCTAAGGGCTTGGGTTTGTAGGTTATACTTATCCACAAATCCCCTTGAGATGTATGAATGCGATGCACCAGTATCAAAAAGAATGAGTGCAGTAAATGACTTAACCAAAAATTTACCTATTATCGCATTAGGTTGAGCTTCAACCTCCTCCACGTTAACGTGGTTCACATCCCCTGTTGAAAGGGTTGGCTTCTTCCGGATCTTCCATTGCCATTCGGCCTTCGTGACATTCATTGGCATAATGTCCGGTCTTCGACACTTAAAAAGCAGATGACTTGGCTTAGGTCTCTCTTGGTGGGGTTGATGGGGTGGTACGGTTCGGCCGTTGCTTCCTCCATTCCCATTACCATTCTTGGGGCCATTATGGTTGTGCGAGCTACCTCCTCCATGGGTATCTTGAAAATGAACTCCGGTTTAGGGGTAAGCGGGGTTTCACGAGCTCAATTGTACTTCCCTGTCCATACTTCCTCTTGTGGTTTTCAATTTGCTTCGCTTCCTTCAATCATAAAGCACGATCTTCCAACACCGGTAGTTGTTGAGGCTTGCTACCATCAAGCGCATGCTCACTCGTCATTCAGTCCTTCCGAAATTTCTCTGCTTAGCTGCATCCGTAGTAACGCTAATCTGGGGCATAACGTGCTAGCTTACTAAAGTCATCCACATATCGCCAACTGTCAGTCCTCCTTGGCGCAAGTTGCGAAACTCACGCTTCTTCATGGCCATAGCTCCTGCTGAAACATGGGCAAGACGGAAAGCTTGTCAAATCGATCCCATGTGACAAGATCCACAGGTAAGTGGTGTGAAATTCCCCACCAGTGGGTCCTTCAAGCCGATGAGCGCAAATTTCACCTTTTCCCCATCTCGTACATCCTGCGGTGGTCAACTCCTCCCTGTCTTACTGAGCCAATCATACGCCACTATCGGCTCGGTGCTCTTGGAGAACACCGGTGGATTCAGCCTAAGAAAACGGGTTAAGTGATCAGCGGTGGTGGCGGTGGTGGGTTGTTGTTGTTGTTCCCCGGTTCAGTTCGGACTAGCAATCGCATCAAAGCATTCTCGCTTTGGATCAATTGAGTGAGCTCCAGTGGGAAAGCAAATCCATTGTCACGTCTCGGAGGCATCCGAGGGTTTAGAAAAGATGAGAATTAAGAATAGAATGAGGTCTAAAGATAAAACACTACCCAAATGCACATGAGGCAAATGCACACAAAATCACTTCATTCAATCAAACAAGGCATACAATCGGTCTAGAACTATCGTAAAAGTGCTTGGACTATGCTATGTACATGGTGGAACACTACTATTGTTATGGTGGTCTACTAGAAAAACTGCTCCGATGAAGACTCCATGATATACGCTCCCCCGTCTTGAAGTCATCATCACTAGGATCGAATCGGTGTCATCGATGATGATGTAGTTATGCGGACAAGTGCAATCGTCATCTTCTCCTCCGGTCTGAATTCCCCATGAGTTCTTCAATCTTCTCCTTAAGGTCGCCGTTTTGTCTCACTAGAGCGATGATCTCCTCCATGTAATCCTTGCGAGTGGCCTTCAGTTCTCCTTCTAGCTCGATAATTCTAGCCTTTGCTTTCTTCAACTCCATCATGTCTGCGCACATCTGGTTCTCTTGGCGTCGAATGTGCTGGTTTAACTCCTGGATGAAGGCTGCAATGGATCTATCCTTCTTGGTGCTAACTATCTCCCATTGTTCATCTAGGCGCCCACAAATCTGATAGATAGTATCCTTGAGGTCATTTTGGTAGACTTATCCAATGCGTACCATGGTGATGTGAGCTTCCATGCTCTTTCTCAAACTCCAGGTTGGTGCATTAAAAGTACATTCTATGGGTTCCGTGACTGGCGTGAACGTTCTTCCTGGAACTTGAGCTTGAATCCTCCAACGCTCCTCTTCGGGTAAAGTGGCTTTGTAGGTCCCGGTGAAGCTTGGTATTTCGATGTTCAGGTACTTAGTGACTTCCTTCAGGTGTCGTCCAAAGGGTGTATCTTCATCCGGCTGCGTGAACTTGATCCTCGCTTCCGTCATCCTAAAAGAGTAGAAAAGATGAGGAGTCAGAAATGAGAAGAGAGTAGTGATCTAGCGCTTTAGCTTAGTGGCCGTGTCCTACAGTCAGCGTGTGCTTTGATACCATCTTGTAGCGACCGGACCTCAAATATCGATCTACGTGCTCGGTGTCATCCTGGATCAAGAATCTTGACACCACACAATACTTGAAGGATTTATAATAGAGTAGCAATCACACACTTATTACATCGAATGTCTCAAGAGAGAACTTATTACAATAAAAATGGCTTAAGGCCATCTAAAAGCGATAACAATGGAAGGCTTGGAAGATAAGCGAGTCCATCAACTCCAACGGCATCTTGAGTATAGAACCACGACCTAAAGGCACCTTACTGTGCGTCTAAAAAGTTCGCAACATGAAACGTTGCAGCCCAAAACGGGTCACATGGAATATGCTGGCAATGTAACACATAGAGAGTAATGAAAGAATAAGCTATACTACATGCATATATGGCTGGTGGAAAGTTCTATGGTTACAGTTTTGCGTAAAGCCAATTTTCCCCTACTGCAAAGGAATAAATTTTATTTAACTATCATGGTGGTTGTTAAACATTGAGAATGGTTGACAGCATCCTCAATCCCAATTAAGCATCATCATTAAAACCCAACAAAATTAATTAAAGTAACATGATGAGATTCACATGATAATCCAAGTACTAGATACTCAAAACGTCATAACCGGGGACACGGCTAACCATGATTAGTTTGTACACTCTGCATAGGTTTGCGCACTTTTCTCCACAAGACTCGATCTCCTCCGTTGGATTTCTCGCACTACATGGTGTTTGAGAAAACGGATGACCGATACATAGTCTTTCAGAAGCGCTAGCACCTTACGATCGGTTAGACGTACCAACCTACATCCCCTACATCAGCTAGTCTACCACTGTAAGAGTTCGCACGACTTAGTCAACTATGCTAGAGCCCATAGTAGCTTGTGGCTGCACACGTAAGTTTCTAGTATGAATAGTCTCATGATCCCTTTGAGCCTGGGTGGCGGTCCAAAAGAAACAGGCAATCCCGGAATACCCAGGTACCTCAATCCACCCAGATGTGTGTTTAAGTTGCCACATTAGATAAATTATTTATTAACAATCTCACATATGTCATGGATATCACTCACCCAATCCACGTCTATTAGCATAGCATGGCATAAGAAGCAAACGTAGAAGTAACTCCCAAAGGTTTAATAGTAAAACGGGTAATAGGTACTACCTCATCTACTTCCCATCCCACAATTTAATTAGATCCTAAACTAACTGGAATAAAAGAATTAGTAGATCTGTTCTGCCCAAAATGGGAATGGGCGCAGACCGAGCAAGTTCAAATTGGCGTAACATGAAACCTATTAGTGCAAAAGCCCCGTGGAGAGCTACAAAAGTCCATAGACCGCCTAATTGACACCAACGAGTAAAATCTCCTTGTGCTTCGGGCCCATGCAATGTTTGAGGATTGATCTAATGCAATAAAAACTGGGCAGTAGAAAGGTATGATCAAAGTGTTACTTGCCTTGCTGATGATCCATGAAACCGTAGATTAGAAGTAACAAAGTGAGCACTCCGGGTACTCTATCGCAAACAAACAAACAAGCATACAATAAGTACTCATCTAATGCACAGGTAAAACTCAAATAAGAGATCTAACCAGAAAGTTCAACTTAAGAATTCCGGTTTGCAAAAAGAATCAAATCAAACAAAGCAACAAAAGTCAAACGGTGAAAGAAAACAACTTCGTTTTACTAATATGGACTTAATTCAAATTTTACAGAAGCAAAAACTTGTTTAAGTTGGTTAAACCGAAAGAGGGTTTCGAGAAGAAACTCCAGGCGCTTGAATCGCTTGATTCTGATAAACGAGCGAAAAGTTATACTAAAACAAAAATCGGATCAGAAATAATCGCGGAAAATCCGAGAAAAAGAAAAACGACGAACAGATTAACGAGCGAGCGTTCGTTATCTGATCTAAACAACGAATGCGTTCGTTAAAAGCGAGCGAACGAGCTTAACACTCACTAAATAAATAAACCGGAAAAACCGATCTATAAAAAACGAAACTTAAAAAAAATAAACGCGGTTAAATAAAAAACAGGCGGTTTTCCTCGAAAAACCGCCATGGTGTGGCTACCTCGGGGCGGGTCCCGGAGAGGCATGGGCGGTGGAGGCGGGCGGCGAGGCGGAGGCGGCGGAGGCGAACGAGGCGGCGGCAAGGCTAGGGTTTGGGGCGGCGGCGCTGCGAGCTGGTGGGTTGGCTCGAGGCCTCGGGCGGCTTATAAAGCCTCGGCAAAGTGAGTCTGGCGATTCTGACCAAGGTCGGTTCGGACTTTTGTTTAAAAAAATTAATTCAGCAAGAAAAAAAAACTAACGAAGAAATACTAAGCGGACTCCAAAAATCCCGAAATAAAATTTTCCCGACTTCTAAAATCAAACCGGACAAAGTGAACATTTATTTGGGGCCTAAATGCAATTTTGGAAAACGCATATTTTTCCTAAATTCAAATAAAATAGCGAAAAACTCCGAAATAAAATCTTATTTGATTTTATTATTAAATCCTCAATATTTATTTATTTTGGGAAAGTCATTTTATTCCCTCTCTCATATTATTTTGTGGTAGAAATAATTGAAGATAAAATAATTAAAATCAAATGATCCTATTCTGAAAATTTGAGAAAACTAAAATATGAAAATAACGAAATCCCCAACTCTCTCCGTGGGTCCTTGAGTTGCGTAGAATTTCTAGGATTAAAACCAAAAGCAAACAAAATATGATATGCAATGATGATCTAGTGTATAACATTCCAAATTGAAAATTTGGGATGTTACATGTATCTTCCATGCTAGGCGGGTTATTCTCAAGAGGAGTGGACTCCGCTCCTCACTCACGAGAAAATGGCTGGTCACCGGGATGCCCAGTCCCATGCTTTATGCAAATCAAATCGAAATAATTGCAAACAAAACTCCCCCGGGACTTTTGTTAGTTGGAGGCACTCGTTGTTTCGAGCAAGCCATGGATTGATGCTTGTTGGTGGAGGGGGTTTATAAACTTTACCATTCTATTTGGGAACCGCCTATAATGTGTGTAGCATGGAAGATATCGCCATCTCTTGGTTGTTATGTTGACAATGAAAGTATGCCACTCAAAATATTATTCATCTCTATTTCAAAACCGAGCTCTGGCACCTCTACAAATCCCTGCTTCCCTCTGCGAAGGGCCTATCTATTTACTTTTATGTTGAGTCATCACCCTCTTATTAACAGGCACCAACTGGAGAGCACCGCTGTCATTTGCATTCATTACTATTAATTTATATTGGGTATGACTATGACTGGATCTCTTTTACCATGAATTACAATGTTTAGTCAGTCCTTGATCTTTGAAGGTGCTCTGCATTTATGTTTTGCGGTCTCAGAAAGGGCTAGCGAGATACCATCTTATTATATCATATCATGATTGTTTTGAGAAAGTGTTGTCATCCGAGATTTATTATTATTGCTCGCTAGTTGATTATGCCGTTGATATGAGTAAACATGAGACCTAAATGTTATTGTGAATATGGTTAGTTCATAATCTTTCTGAAAACTTGAATTTGGCTTTACATATTTACAACAACAAGAGCAAACGAGTTTGTAAAAGTTTTTCTTTATCACTTTCAGTTTGTCAACTGAATTGCTTGAGCACAAGCAAAGGTTTAAGCTTGGGGGAGTTGATACGTCTCCGTCGTATCTACTTTTCCAAACACTTTTGCCCTTGTTTTGGACTCTAACTTGCATGGTTTCAATGGAACTAACCGGACCGACACTTTTTTCAGCAGAATTGCCATGGTGTTATTTATGTGCAGAAACAAAAGTTCTCGGAATGACCTGAAACTCCACGGAGATTATTTTTGGAAATAATAAAAAATACTGGCGAAAGAATCAAGGTCAGGGGGCCCACACCCTTGCCACGAGGGTGGGGGCGCGCCCCCTGCCTCATGGGCTCCCAGGAGCTCCACCGACCTCAACTCCAGCTCCATATATTCGTGTTCGGGGAGAAAAAAATCAGAGAGAAAGATTCATCGCGTTTTACGATACAGATGTGACGCCCGGGTATTTAAGCTACAGTGAACCTCTGCTAATGATGCCACGTCACCTCGATTACTGTTAGTAATCTTGCGTTAGTTCGAAACTGGTTCGAATTCAAATTCAAAATTAAGCAAACAATAAGAGTTTTCAAATATTAAAACTAAAATGTGCGGAGTGTGCCAAATAATGAATAGGTAATTATGGTGAAGAAACCACACTTTTATAAAATGTTTAAATACTCTAAAATGATTTAAACCATAGTAAAAACAATTATATAAATGCCTTTGGTATTTTTTTAATTGTAAACTATTTTAATTGAGGTAAAACTTTTTATGACGATGGTTTATTATGGAACATTATTTTAGGGGCTATTGTTATATTTTACTGAACTAAAATTAATGTGTAACTAAAAGAAAAACAGAAAAGAATGAATAAAGCAAAAAGAAAACAACTAAAAAAAGGGGCATAAGCCCCCCTCCTCAAGTGGGCCATTTGGCCCGGTGGCCTCCACCAGGCCGCCCATCTCCCCTCCTACAAACCCCCACTGTGACCTAACCCCATCCCACGATCCCCACTTCTCCCACGTCTCCCTCGTCCTCCCACACCCGCCGCCACACAATGCACACACAGGGAGAGGCTCCTCGTCCGATCCCCATGGCATAGCGACCGCCTCGAGCCTCCTCGCGCCCTGCCGATCACGGTGGAATAAGCTGACCAACGGATCCCGCGCCTGTTTCTCCATGCCACGGCCGATGCCGCGCAGCAACCTCGACCTCCAGCCATGGCGCTCGCGCCTCCTCTTGCCCATCGACTTGGCGCCGCCGTCTTCCTCCGGCCTCCCGAGCCTCTCCCCATCAACGATGTGGTGTCGTGCTTTTCCCCTCTGTCCTCCCTCGTCTGCATCCTCTAGGTGCCGTGATCACCATTGCCGTCTCGCTAGAAGTCTCCATGGTTGGCACCTGCTCACCTCGCCTCTGGCGCCGCCCCCTCCCTCACCCACGCGCCCCGAGCGTGACGGCCGCATCCGCTTCGCCCGGCTGGCCGCGCCTCCTACCTCCCGCTCCCGCCTAACGGTCTGCCGCCCGCGCTTGGGCCCGCCCACCACGGTGGGCCCGACTTGCTGGCCAGCCACTGGCAACCGCTGCCGGGCCGGTCGCTGTGGCCTGCACCCCCTTACGCACTGGTCTGGCGCTCGTCATGACGCCTTCTCAGTGCAAGAGCGCACAACAGAGAGGCTTGGCTGTGTGCCAGCACCGCCAATGGGGCCGTCCCTAAAAAAAAGAGAAAGAAAAGATTTGGTAAAAAAATAGCTATTAAATAAATAAAATAATTAAATAAATTTAATTAATTAACTTAGTAAATCTTGTTTAATCAACCTAATCACCTTATTGAACTAACTAGTTACATTTAGGTAAATTAGTCAATGACAATCGGGCCCCACCGTCGGTTTGACGGTCAATGGTCGGGGTTGACGGCGACGTCATCTTGACATCATGTTGACGCAATAAATGAATTTCCAATTAAGCGAATTTAGTAATTCCGAAATTAATTAAAATCTTAAAAAATAATATAAAATAAACCGTAGCTCGGATGGAAAAACTTTCTACATGAAAATTGCTCGAGCAGCGAGGCGAATCCGAATATGCAGCCCGTTCATCCGCCACACATCCCTAACATAGCAAACACGCAACTTTCCCCCTCCGGTTCATCGTAGAAACGCGAAACACCGGGAATACTTTCCCGGATGTTTCCCCCCTTCGTCGGTATCACCTACTACGCGATTGGGCACACCTAGCATCGTTACTTGTCATGTCATGCATCGATATGCATCTGTTTGCATGGTATTCATTGTTTCTTCCCCTCTTCTCTCGGTAGAGACTACGAGACCGAGCGCTGCTGCTGCCCGATTCGACTACGGAGTTGGCGACCCCTCCTTCTTGCGAGAGCAACCGGGCAAGCCCCCTTGATCACGGATATCGCCTATTCTTCTCTATCTGCTTGCATTAGAGTAGTGTAGCATATTCTTGCTTTCGATTAATCCTATCTTCGCTGCATAGCTGTCCTTGCTACTCTTGTTGTTACCTTTACCGCTATCCTACTACTTAGTATAGGATGCTAGTGTTCCATCGATGGTCGTACACTCTTGTCCGCCCCGCCATGCTATACTCTTCGGGCTGTGATCACTTGGGAGGTGATCACGGGCATATCTATATACTTTACACTAGTACATTACCTGTGATATTGTTAGGAGACGGGCTGAAAGGACGGTGGCTCCATCCGGTAGAGGTGGGCGTGGGTTCCCAGCGGCCCCGATTGTTACTTTGTGGCGAGCGGCAGGGCAGGTTGAGACCACCTAGAGAGAGGTGGGCCTGGTGGCGTTCACGGATACTTAACACGCTTAACGAGATCTTGGTATTTGATCCGAGTCGGCCATTTGGTCTATACGCACTAACCAGCTACGCGAGAACAGCTTATGGGAACTCGGCGTCGTGGTATCACCAAGCATTTCGTGATGTCACGGCGCGGCGTAGCCGGATTGGACTGGGCGCCACTAGGCTAGGTGCGCTTTGGGCCGCCCGCAACGCAAGTGTGTGCTATGGGCGATGGGCCTGCACCCTGGCGCTTAGGTTTAGACCGGCGTCTTGACTCTCTGTTATGCCTAGGTGGGGCTCCGGCGTGTTGATCTTCCGCGGCGGGCATGACCCGAAAAGTGTGTCCGGCCAAATGGGATCAAGCGTGTTGGGTTATGTGGTGCACCCTGCAGAGAATTTAATCTATTGAATAGCCGTGATCTTGATAACAGGACGACTTGGAGTTGTACCTTGACCTTATGACAACTAGAACTGGATACTTAATAAAACACACCCTTCCAAGTGCGGATATAACCCGGTGATCGCTCTCTAACAGGCAATGAGGAGGGATCGCGGGTAGGATTATGCTATGCGATGCTACTTGGAGGACTTGATCTACTCTCTTCTACATCTTTGCAAGACGGAGGCTGCGAAGCGTAGTCTTGACGAGGATTAGTTATCCCCTCTTATTTTGGCATTCTGCAGATTCGGTCCACCGATATGGCCCTTTACACATATACCCATGCATATGTAGTGTAGCTCCTTGCTTGCGTGTACTTTGGATGAGTACTCACGGTTGCTTTTCTCCTCCTTTCCCTTCTACGGTTGTCGCAACGGATGCCGGAGCCAGAGGCAGACGCCACCATCGACGCGACTCCTACTACACCGGAGGTGCCCTCTTGCTACGTGCAGCCCGGCGACAACCGGGGAGTAGTTTAGGAGGATCGAGGCGGGAGGCCTGTGCCTCTTCGATCTGTATCCCAGTTTGTGCTAGCCTTCTTAAGGCAAACTTGTTTAACTTATGTTTGTACTCAGATATTGTTGCTTCACGACTTCGTCTATGATCGAGCACTTGTATTCGAGCCCTCGAGGCCCCTGGCTGGTATTATGATGCTTGTATGACTTATTTATGTTTTAGAGTTGTGTTGTGATATCTTCCGTGAGTCCTCGATCTTGATCGTATACATTTGCGTGCATGATTAGTGTACGATTGAATCGAAGCGTCACAATTTAATATCGAGCCGATTGCTGTAGGGAATCCCCTTCCACACTCCTTTGAGCTTACTGCCTAGCAGTTCTTTGCCACATGAATACCCCTTCAAATAAATCCTCGCACTTGCCGAGTATCCGCTCATCCCCAGTTGTTCATGTGTTTCACAAAAATCCTCGAAATACCATTCAATTTTCTGGAAATCCTAAGCAGCCTATTGCTCTTGAATTTCTTGCTTGCTTGCATTATGGTTAATCCAATAAGTCTCGTAATCTGATTGACATCACTTGTCATTATCATTTAGAGCCTATTGATTCGATATGTTGCGGATGCTTGCAATCCTAAGGATTTATCCTTCCGGCTCAGACATCATTTTAAACATGAGCTGGTTCTCGACCATTCGGATTGCCATCAATTGTACCCCTAAGCCTATGCAACTTATCCATTCTTAATCAGAGTGTTTGCTTCTGGTCCCTTGGAGAGAAATCATAATTCCTTTACATTTGAGATTTGAATTAGTCAGTTGTTTCTATACTCCGATGCCCGTGCATTCTTCTTTCTCTGGTTGAGTACCGATGCTCACCTCAGATCCCTTGTGGACCATCGGTTCCTTTGTTGGATTTTATCCAACAGTGTCCTTCATATTGAATAACCTTGAGAGCCTTTCCATGGGTATATAATGCCTTTGGTAAATTGTATCATCTGCTTTTGAACAATGCTCTACTTTCGAGCTTGTATTATTTACCCCGAAGTTTGTGGTATATGTTCGTAAGATGCCCTGATGGGTTGAACCTATGCCTTCCTTACTATGTGTGAACTCGGAAGTTTTCACGGGTCATACTCATCGGTATTTCACCAGGTAAAACTTTCAACACTAATGCCATTATCGAAACGAGAAGTGAATGTAAGGTTATGCTTTGGAGAGGTGGGAGTCGACCTTGAACTTTGTGTTCATGCCCATGGACCCAAGGTGGAACTTATCATGGAAGCTTCTCGTAGTAATAATAATCCCCTTGTTATAACTTCTTCTCTTATCTATGCTTGGTCTTTTGTGACCGTGGTTTCGACCATATTGCTCTTATTTGATCCCATTTCTTGGACAAGTTTAAGTGCCTGCCTTCTGCAAATGTTTTGACTTGTCCAACCTCTATCCCGCTCTACCCTTGAGTATACCCTCTGGTACCGCGAGAATATCATGGAACTACATAACTTCTTATGGGTTCTTCATCAACTGTTATTTCTCACCGATTCCAATTTTCCTGGGTTCTGGGTTGTCGTCAACCGAGAACACTGCTAAGTGAATCAATTCCGCACTTCGATTCAATAAATCTAAGTAATTCTTGTTGCTTACGAGTTTAATAATACTTCAAGTCATTCCTAGCCTTATCGGCCATATCATTATCGTGCAAACTTCGAACTGTGCTACCTGGTCCTTCTTCCCGGAGCACAAAATTTTCGACGATGAGCTAAGCTTACGTCGATCTTCCTCGTCATATCAGTTCGCCTTGAACATCAAGCTTGATTCCGAGTGTGTGTCGTATCCATGGTTCCAATGACCCTTTGCTTCACCATTGCTTTTTCTTGATGCCGTCGCTGTTCGATTGCTTCTTCGTGAAATCTCTCGACAATTGTGTCGTGATCATCATCAACATTTTGACTCCTTCCAGGATTCCAATCAAATTCATGATGTGAAATAGCATCCTTTGCCCCCGATGATTTGAGTTATCATCCACAACATTCTTGCATTCCCTCCAACACAAAACTTGTTCTTGTTTTGTTTTATACCTTGAGTTCCTGGCAATCCAACCTGTCGTATGTCCTACCTTGGAGTATTACCATCTTATATATCAAGAAGGCTGTGAGAATTTCACCACCTCTTGAGAATTCTTGATATAAGTGATACTTCACCATCACCATTCTTTTCTTGGTCCCCGTGTTGTTACTAACAGGAATACCGACAGATGGACTAGTAAATTTTTTTTAAAAAAACTTCTAGCAACCTTATTGCTTTGAAGTTAATGGTCAACATTTCATTCTTAGACTATTGGTTATCGAATCGCCATTCTAACATTGTTTGTGCTACCTAAGTCCGTATGCGGGTGCACCGTCAACCAATGTTTAATCGTGTATGTTTCTTCGAGCATACCTCATTATATCATTTGAACTGACAAAAGCTATCTCCTTGTTCACATAATTGTGGAAATACATCTTTTGGAAATCTCAATGTATTGTCGCTGAGTCCATCAGCCACATCCTCTTCTTCTCCTTGGTTTAATGATGAACTCATGATTCAGTACTTGCTTCCATAATTCATTTACCGAGGATCTTGCAACGCCATCTCGTCAAATTGTGTTGCACCCCATCCTTCTTAGACATCATGAGTCTGAGGTATCCTAACGCCAATCGAATCTAAACCTTGGTCAGATGTGACGGTTGGAACATATTTCCAAGAGTTATAACATTGGTGTTTATATGACCCGCTAAGGTGATGTCATGCCTAGCGCACCTGGCCGGAGAACCTATTGATATAGTTCCCTTTTTAGCAAGGTTAGCAATTCTTTCATGAGGAAATTGTAAGACTTATTTTATAAGTTGTTCCTGATGGATCCTTTGTGCATCCAAATTCTGACCCTTACTTGATGACCATGTCAATGCTATCTTGAAGCATGTCTGTGGTACTCCGACCTTCAAAAAGGACATTTGAAGGTCAATACTAAATATTCTTTGTCCATTATCCAAACACCGTTGTATGGATAATGTCATGAAAATTTCTCTCCCCTCACCTAGAGGCTTTTCTACTTAATATCATGTCATGGTTAACATGCTCTGTTTGTCCTCGGGAAGGAAATACCCCTGAAATATGTGTTTTAACACATTTTCCTTTCCGTTGTTGTTTAATCTGATGATCACATTTTCCCTTCCATTGGGCTATTTAACCTTTCTTGTGATCTATATGATCTAAGCAGTACTATTCTCCTACTTATGTAAACCCCTCGGTGTACAGTTCTGTCATCAAGACCCTGTTACTATTGTTGATGACATTCTGGTAGCCACCGATGGACGAGAACTTTGCCTATTGGTCCGTCTCGTTTAACGAGCAGGAAAATGGTTCTCTTCGTCCCTCGCCCTTGGTACCGACATTGTTGCCGACATAACTGACAGGCTATCCTCTGACATGCCTTGCTTACATGATTGTGCAAGACGTCACTGCCTTTCCTACTTTTAACCCACATGGTGGGCCCATAACCCATAGTTCCACATGATCGAAACCTGACCCTCCTGTACCCCCCCTTTCCCAAAGTCAATACTCATGCTTGGCTTCGTGTGTAATTCACGAGCCACCTTCCTAATGATCTGTTCCGGTATCAGATGCAATACTTAATCTTGATGCTTTGAACCCCTTTCACACTCTTTTCAGGCATCGAACGATTGTCTATCCGCTTGGAAATCCTTGTTGTACCTTCTTACTTTGCTCTCGATATATTCTTAAGTTTTAGTTCGAGAGTTACTTTCCGCCATCTTCCCTATTGTTATCTACCGGCTAAGCAACCTTGTAGAGGCCTGTTCTTCCGAAGTTACCCCTTATAATTTATATGATGGAGTTCCTGAAGGAAGGACGACAACCTGATCATGATGTATTGATGCATAGGAATGAAGACATCAATGCTATGGATCTACCACTTCAAGAAGAGCAACCAAGACCGAGAAGATTCGTTAAAATTTCGTAACCAAATCCATTCCCCCTTACTCCCGCTCCTAAATCTCGGGACGAGATTTCTTGTAGTGGAGGAGAATTGTGACGCCCGGGTATTTAAGCTACAGTGAACCTCTGCTAATGATGCCACGTCACCTCGATTACTATTACTAATCTTGCGATAGTTCGAAACTGGTTCGAATTCAAATTCAAAATTAAGCAAACAATAAGAGTTTTCAAATATTAAAACTAAAATGTGCGGAGTGTGCCAAATAATGCATAGGTAATTATGGTGAAGAAACCACACTTTCATAAAATGTTTAAATACTCTAAAATGATTTAAACCGTAGCAAAAACAATTATATAAACGACTTTGGTATTTTTTTAATTGTTAAACTAATTTAATTCGGGGTAAAACTTTTTATGACAATGGGTTATTATGGAACATTATTTTAGGGGCTATTGTTATATTTTACTGAACTAAAATTAATGTGTAACTAAAAGAAAAACAGAAAAGAATGAATAAAGCAAAAGAGAAAACAACCAAAAAAAGGGGACGCAAGCCCACCTCCTCCCTGGGCCATTTGGCCCAGCTGGCCTCCCACCAGGCCGGCCCATCTCCCCTCCTACAAACCCCCACTGTGACCTAACCCCATCCCACGATCCCCACTTCTCCCCACATCTCCCTCATCCTCCCACACCGCCGCCGCCACACAACGCACACACAGGGGAGAGGAGCTCCTCGTCCCGATCCCCATGGCCGCCAGCGACCGCCTCGGGCCTCCTCGCGCGCGCCCCTTCGACCGCCGGCGGGCGAAGCTGACCCAACGGATCCCGACGCCCTGTTTCTCCGTGCCACGGCCGATGCTCGCGCTGGCAACCTCGACCTCCAGCCATGGCGCTCGCGCCTCCTCTTGCCGACCGACTTCGCGCCGCCGTCTTCCTCCGGCCTCCCCGAGCCTCTCCCCATCAACGATGTGAGCTGTCGTGCTTTTCCCCTCTGTCCCCCCTCGATCTGCATCCTCTAGCCGCCGTGATCACCATTGCCGTCTCGCGCTAGAAGTCGCCATGGTTGGCACCCTGCTCACCTCGCCTCTGGCGCCGCCCCCTCCCCTCAGCCACGCCGACCCCGAGCGCGACGGCCGCATCCCGCTCGCCCGGCCTGGCCGCGCCTCCTACCTCCCGCTCCCCGCCTAACCATCTGCGCCGCGCTTTTGAGCCCGCCCACACGATGGTCGCGACGTCTGGCCGCCTGGCAACCATTGCCGGCTTGGTCGCCGTGTACAGCACCCTCTCACTTTGGTCTTTGGCGCTCGTCGCCGACGCCTTCTCAGGTAAGAGCGCACAACCAGAGAGGCTTGGTTGTGTGCCAGCGCCAATGGGGCCCGTCCCTAAAAAAAAGAGAAAGAAAAGATTAGGTAAAAAAAATAGCTATTAAATAAATAAAATAATTAAATAAATTTAATTAATTAACTTAGTAAATCTTGTTTAATCAACCTAATCACCTTATTGAACTAACTAGTTACATTTAGGTAAATTGAGTCAATGACAATCGGGCCCCACCGTCGGTTTGGCGAGTCAATGGTCGAGGTTGACCGATGGCGTCATCTTGACATCACGCCGACGCAATAAATGAATTTCCAATTAAACGAATTTAGTAATTCCAGAAATTAATTAAAATCTTCAAAAAATAATATAAAATAAACCATAGCTCAGATGGAAAAACTTTCTACATGAAAATTGCTTAGAACGACGAGACGAATCCGAATATGCAGCCCGTTCATCCACCACACATCCCTAGCATAGCAAACACGCAACTTTCCCCCTCCGGTTCATCTGTCCGAAAACGCGAACACCGGGAATACTTTCCCGGATGTTTTCCCCCTTTGTCGGTATCACCTACTACCGCGATTGGGCACACCTAGCATCGTTATTTGTCATGTCATGCATCGATATGCATCTGTTTGCATGGTATTCATTGTTTCTTCCCCCTCTTCTCTCCGGTAGACTACGAGACCGACTGCTTGCTGCCCGGTTCGACTACGGAGTTGATTTAACCCTCCTTCTTGCGAGCAACCAGGCAAGCCCCCCTTGATCACGGATATCGCCTATTCTTCTCTATACTTGCTTGTATTAGAGTAGTGTAGCATATTCTTGCTTTCGATTAATCCTATCTTTCTTGCATAGCTTGTCCTTGCTACTCTGTTGTTACCTTTACGCTATCCTACTACTTAGTATAGGATGCTAGTGTTCCATCAATGGCCCTACACTCTTGTCCGTCTGCGCCATGCTATACTCTTGGGCTGTGATCACTTACGGAGGTGATCACGGGCATATACTATATACTTTACACTAGTACATTACCGTGATCTTTGTTAGGAGATGAAATTTGAAAGGACGGTGGCTCCATCCCGGTAGAGGTGGGCCTGGATTCCCGACGGCCCCCGACTGTTACTTTGTGGCGGAGCGACAAGGCAGGTTGAGACCACCTAGGAGAGAGGTGGGCCTAGTCGGCGTTCGCGGATACTTAACACGCTTAACGAGTTCTTGGTATCGATCCGAGTCGGCCATTTGGTCTATCGCACTAACCAGCCTCTGTGAGGACAAAGTAATGGGCACTCGATGTCGTGGTATCACCGAAGCATTTCATGGCGTCGGCGGCGGCGAAGGCGCGCGCCGGATTGGTGGAACACCACTAGGCTAGGTCTGCTTTGGCCGCCCTGCATAGCGTCTTGGTGTGCTATGGGCGATGGGCCCTGACCCACTGTGGCGCTTAGGTTTAGGCTGGCGTCTTGACCTCTCTGTTATGCCTAGGTGGGGCTGCGGCGTGTTGATCTTCAGCGGCGGGCATGACCCGAAAAAGTGTGTCCGGCCAAATGGGATCAAGCGTGTTGGGTTATGTGGTGCACCCTGCGGTGAGTTAATCTATTGAATAGCCGTGATCTTGATATGGGACGACTTGGAGTTGTACCTTGACCTTATGACAACTAGAACTGGATACTTAATAAAACACACCCTTCCAAGTGCGGATATAACCGGTGATCGCTCTCTAACGAGGCAATGAGGAGGGATCGCGGGTAGGATCATGCTATGCGATGCTACTTGGAGGACTTGATCTACTCTCTTCTACATCTTTGCAAGACGGAGGCTGCGAAGCGTAGTCTTGACGGATTAGTTATCCCCCTCTTATTACGGCATTCTCGCGATTCGGTCCATTAATATGGCCCTTTACACATATACCCATGCATATGTAGTGTAGCTCCTTGCTTGCAGTACTTTGGATGAGTACTCACGGTTGCTTTTCTCCCCTTTTCCCCTTTCCCTTCTACGGTTGTCGCAACCGGATGCCGAACCAGGGCGGACACCACCATCGGCGGCGACTCCTACTACACGGAGGTGCCCTCGCTACGTGCAGCCCGACAACGACCGGGAGTAGTTTAGGAGGATCCGAGGCGGGAGGCCTGCGCCTCTTCGTCTGTATCCCGGTTTGTGCTAGCCTTCTTAAGGCAAACTTGTTTAACTTATGTCTGTACTCAGATATTGTTGCTTCCGCTGACTCGTCTATGATCGAGCACTTGTATTCGAGCCCTCGTGGCCCCTGGCTGGTATTATGATGCTTGTATGACTTATTTATGTTTTAGAGTTGTGTTGTGATATCTTTCCGTGAGTCCCTGATCTTGATCGTACACATTTGCGTGCATGATTAGTGTATGATTGAATCGGGGGCGTCACAACAGAGCCGCTGCCAAGCCCTAAACTCTCTCGGGAGGGCTGATCTGGAGTCCGTTGGGGGCTCCGGAGAGGGGAATCCGTCGCCATCGTCATCATCAACCATCCTCCATCACCAATTTCATGATGCTCACCGCCGTGCGTGAGTAATTCCATCGTAGGGTTGCTACGGTGATGGGTTGGATGAGATTTATCATGTAATCGAGTTAGATTTGTTAGGGTTTGATCCCTAGTATCCACTATGTTCTGAAATTGATGTTGCTATGACTTTGCTATGCTTAATGCTTGTCACTAGGGCCCGAGTGCCATGATTTCAGATCTGAACCTATTATGTTTTCATGAATATATGTGAGTTCTTGATCCTATCTTGCAAGCCTATAGTCACCTACTATGTGTTATGATCCGGCAACCCCGAAGTGAAAATAATCGGGAGCACTCCTAGTGATGACCGTAGTTTGAGGAGTTCATGTATTCACTATGTGTTAATGCTTTGGTCCGGTACTCTATTAAAAGGAGGCCTTAATATCCCTTAGTTTCCATTAGGACCCCGCTGCCACGGGAGGGTAGGACAAAAGATGTCATGCAAGTTCTTTTCCATAAGCACGTATGACTATATTCGGAATACATGCCTACATTAGATTGATGAATTGGAGCTAGTTCTGTGTCACCCTATGTTATGATTGTTACATGATGAACCGCATCCGGCATAATTCTCAATCACCGATCCAATGCCTACGAGCTTTTCACACATTGCTTATTTACTTTCCCGTTGCTACTGTTACAATCAGTACAAAACCCAAAAATATTACTTTTGCTACTGTTACCATTACTTCCATATTACTTTGCTACTAAATACTTTGCTACAGATATTAAGTTATCCAGGTATGGCTGAATTGACAACTTAGTTGCTAATACTTGAGAATATTCTTTGGATCCCCTTGTGCCGAATCAATAAATTTGGGTTGAATACTCTACCCTCGAAAACTATTGCGATCCCCTATACTTGTGGCTTATCAGTGTGACGTGGATGGCGGCTCCTCCTTGACGTGCGTCGGCGACCGCATCGTAATTATCTCGATCTGACGGACGAAATCTTCGTCCGTCAGAGCGGACTCCTTAAGGAGTCAGGGCAGCTGCTGCGGCGGCGCCTGGTGCTCCTCGTCATCGGAGGAGATGACGATCTCCTCCTTGACAAAGGGGTCGGCCGCCGGGGATGCCAAAGGGCCCAGAGAGCAACGGCGACGGTGCCAAGAACCACCAAAGGAAGAGCTTCCGCCGACGCCGCCTGCCGCCGCGGAGCATCAAGACTTTAGGAAGAGCTCGACGAGGTGGGTAACGGGGAGGCAGAGTGCGATGTGTTCGGGGAGGGAGATTGTGGCTCTGTGCTTCGCTGGAGCACGGCTTAAATAGTCGCGGCCAGGCCAGGCGACGGGGCGGTCAGCCCGCTTCAATACGGCGCATCGGCCGGAGTTGGTTCCTCGGGAAGCTGCATCTGCATTGATGTGACACCCCCGATTCGACCGTACACTAATCATACACGCAAATGTGTACGATCAAGATCAGGGACTCACTGGAAGATATCACAACACAACTCAGGCACAAATTGAAATAATACAAGCTTCATATTACAAGCCAAGGGCCTCGAGGGCTCGAATACAAGCTCGATACACAAGAGTCAGCGGAAGCAACAATATCTGAGTACAGACATAAGTTAAACAAGGATGCCTTAAGAAGGCTAGCATAAACATCAATGATCGAAGAGGCAAGGCCTCCTGCCTGGGACCTCCTAACTACTCCTGGTCTTCGGCGGCCTCCATGTGGTAGTATCCGTCGGCGGTGGCATCTGGCTCTAGTGATCCACCATTCATAATCCCCAAGTGCAGGGAATCATCATAGAAATTCCCAAAGGTGGAAGTGATAAGTATGGAGTGTCGAACCCACAAGGAGCTAAAGGTAAGATCAATATTCTCTCAAGTCCTATCTGCCAGCGACACGACTCTCATTACACGAGCGTTTGCTTCCAACTAAAGCGAGAAATAAACTATGTTACGGGTATGAAGAGGATAACTTTGCATGGTATCGGAGAGCTAAAATACAAAAGTAGGTGTTGTTATCATAAAGTTAGAATATATTAATAAATATTATAAATAGCGAGTGTGGAGTAATGATGGGTCGGTGTGCGGAATTATCCTTGGCAACTGTTAATAAGACCGGTAGTCGTCATTGCAATTTCATATGAGGGAGAGGCATAAGCTAACATACTTTCTCTTCTTGGATCATATGCACTTATGATTGGAACTCTAGCAAGCATCCGCAACTACTAAAGATCATTAAGGTAAAACCCAACCATAGCATTAACATATCAAGTCCCGTTTATCCCATACGCAACAACCCCCTTATTCGGGTTTATGCTTCTGTCACTCAAGCAACCCACTATAAGTGAATCATGAACGTATTGTAACACCCTACAGTGGGAATCCCTCACGCTTGCGCGACACGGAGGGCACAATAGGACAACACCAAAATAAAACATACAACTCATACCAATCTAGATCATCAATCAACCCAAAGACAAAGGATATCTACTCAAAACATCATAGGATGGCAACACATCATTGGATCATAATATGTGGCATAAAGCCCATGTTCAAGTAGGGATTTATAGCGGGGTGCGGGAGAGTGGACCGCGTAAAAAGATGAGGATGGTGATGATGATAGTGATGTTGATGAAGACGATCACCGCGGCGATGATTCCCCTCCCGATGGCACTCCGGCGCCACCGAGAGAGAGGAGGAGAGGTTCTCCCCCTTGTGCTTCCTCCTCCATGGCCTCCCCCCTAGATGGGGAGAGGTTCTCCCTCTGGTCCTTGGCCTTCATGGCGATGATGGCCCCTTCGGGATCCTCCTCCATGGCCTCCGGTGATGATGGCCCCCTCCGGCAGGGTACCAGAGAGGGCCTAGATTGATTTCTCGTGGCTATAGAGGCTTGCGGCGGTGGAACTTCTGATCTAGGGTATTTTCTGGAGTTTTGGGTATTTATAGGAGAGGTTGGCGTCGAGAACAAGTCAGGGGGCCCCACGGGAAGTCCACGAGGCACAGGGGCGCGCCCTCCACCCTCATGGGGCCCACATGCCTCCCCTCCGGTAACTCTTCGTTCCAGTATTTTTTATATTTTCCAGAAAAATTCTCCGGTGATTTTCATCGCATTCCGAGAACTTTTATTTCTGCATAAAAACAACACCTTGGTAGTTCTGCTGAAAACAGCATCAGTCCGGGTTAGTTCTAATCAAATCATACCAAAATCATATAAAATATTGTAAACATGGCATGAATACTTCATAAATTATAGATACGTTGGAGACATATCAACCATCTGGTTGCAACAACCGGAAAGAAGGAAGAAGGGGGGAAAGGGGTAGCAAAGCAACCATGAGTACTCATCCAAAGTACTCGCAAGCACCAAATCTATACTAAGTATGCATTGGTATCAAATGGAAGGGCTGTATCTGTGGACTAAACTGCAGAATGCCAGAATAGAGGGGAAGGCCTAGCCTATCGAAGACTAGCATCTTCAAGCAGCTCCAAGCATCTTGCAGCGAGTAGAAGAGTAAAGAATAGCAGTTTATATTTAACAAACATGTTGTAAGATTAATGCCCAGAGTTCCTTCCTCGACTCCCTGCGAGAAAGTAATCCCGGAGCCACATATCTCAAGTATCCATTTCTAGTTGCAAAAGATCAGGATATAAGTCTGAACGTCCATTGCCGTGGACACGGTATTCAAATAGATAACTTCCCTGCAGGGGTGCACCACGTTACCCAACACGCTCGATCACTCTGTCCGGACACACTTTCCTGGGTCATGCCCGGCCTCGGAAGATCAACATGTTGTAGCCCTACCTAGGCTCAGCATAGAGGTCCCCGCCGGTCTACATCCAAAGCACTCCGGGTCTGGGCCCATCGCTCGTTACACTCCGGATCGTTGCGCTCAGGGCGATGCAGGCCACCTCCACTGGGGCGCCGACCAGGCCGTGCATAATCTGAACTAGGCGTCGACAAAGCTTGGCCGATCTTTGCGGCGTCGAGGCCCATAACTATTCTCGCGTGGTGGTTAGTGCGTAAAGGCTAAAGGCCAACTCGGAACAAATACCCAAACCTGTTAGTGCATTATTAAAAGAAGTGACGGCTTTCGGGACAAGTCCGGAGCTATCACCCCCTCCTGGGTGATACCGCTAAACAGCCAGCCACCACCGTAACTCTTTGGGTGCTCTCCGAGCCCGCCCGACTTTCACCAATGTCTCAAGTAAAGTCAAGGTAACCGTGTGTCCAAACATCAAGGGGAAACCCTGAGGAATCACCCTCGGTGGATTCCACTCGATGTAATCATCAAGGTGAACGTAAGAGGAACCACCCTCGAGGTTCACACTTGAGGGGTTGCATGACAGAGTCGTGTCGGAAGTGGTTAAGGAGGAATCACCCTCGATGACCACGACCGAATAGCTACACTGCAGAGAACTCATCAGGAGTGATGTATGAGGTACCACCCTCGGCACTCGATGGTAACTCTGTAGAGTCGAGAAACAAAAGGGGCGTGATGTGATGTGAGGTGTCAGGCTCTGGTCGCCGATCACGTTGATCAGGTCATTGATGATGAAGCAGGGCAACAAGGACAAGGTGGGGGTCACAGATGGATCACTAACCAACCTATACTAAGCAGTTTAGGATAAGCAGGTAAGGTACAACAGTAGGTTACAAAAGCAGGCTATGCATCAGAATAGGAGCAATCAATTACAGTAGCAAAATCTAATGCAAGCATGAGAGAATGGAATGGGAGATATCGGGATGATCAAAGGGAGGGCTTGCCTGGAAGCTCCGCTGAAAGGGAAGAAGGGTCATCGATGACGTAGTCGATCAGAGGGGCATCAACAGTGGTCTCGGGGTCTATCGGAGAAGAAGAGGGGGAAGAAACAATAAATATAAGGCACACAAATGCATGACATGACAATAAGCAGCACTAGGCGTGTTCTAATGCGGTGTCACGCGATACCGACGAAGGGGGATAACATTCGGAAAGTATTCCCGAAGTTGGGCATTTTCAGACAGACGAATCGGAGGGGAAAGGTTGCATGTTTGCTATGCTAGGGCCGTGTGGCGGACGAATGGACCGCGTATTTGGATTCATCTCGGTCGTTCTGAGCAACTTTCATGTACAAAGTATTTTCATCCGACATCGGTTTATCTTATATTATTTTTTCTAAGTTTTAAACAATTTCTGCAGTTATTTTAATTCGCAAATAAACAGAAAATACTAAGTGTACCCGGCCATGTGCTAGCCACAAAGGCTGACTGGTGGGGCCAGGTCAACTGTTGACTCAGGAGTCAACAGTTGACTGGTCAAAGGTGAACAATTCTGTGGGGCCTACATGTCATAGTGCCAGCTTTTAACTAGAGTTAAATTAAACCTTTTATATTACCCAGGGGGCCACATGTCTTGACATAGTTTTAGTAAACTTATTTTGCCACGTTTTATTAGCAAGAGGACCCACATGTAAGTGAAGGGTTAGTAAAAGGTTAAGTTAATTGAGTTAATTAGGCCCCCTAATCTAGTTAGGTTGGCCCACTAGCAGAGGCACAACCGGCCTCCCAGGCAGGGCATGCACGAACGCACAAGGCATCGGCGCCCAGAGGCCTGCTCGGGGCCATGGCAGGGCGGAGCCCAGCTCGATGCAGCCGGCCAGCAGGGTCGCGGTGGTCGATGGCGACAGGGCGGAGGCGTGGGGTGGCGGGTGCGTGCCGGAAACAGTGGCGGCAACACAGCGTACAGCAGCCGGCGGGAGCTACGGCGGGTGCATGGCTGCGGCTCGCAACGAGCGTCGCACGAGGCCTTGGGGCCGGCCGGAGGCGGAGCAGATGGCAGCGGCAGGCATAGGTGCTGCGGGACATCGACGGAGGCGGGCCGGGGAAGCAAACACGACAGCGGGAGGCGAGCCCATGGCCGGAGCGGGATGGCGCGGGGCGCGACTGGGCTAGCGGGGAGGCGCGAGTAGAGATGCAGCAGCACGTGGGCGGGCACGGTCGAGGAGGCGGGCGCGCAGGTGCGACCACAGCGTCGCCGCGGCGAGGCCGCGACCCGGACGCGCTGGGGCGTGGGGAAGCGGCGACCATGAGCTCCTCGAGGCTCAGGCGTGGCAGGAGCGCCCTATGGCGTCAACATAGAGGGGAACAAAGGGGGTTTGACAGAGGCTCACCGTGGGAGCACACGGAGGCTCAACGACAGCTTAGGAGCAGCAGGGGGCGGCTAATCCGACACGGCGGAGCTCGGTGGTCGGAGGTTGAAGATGACCTCGTCCTCGGTGTTGCGGTGGCACTGAGCTTGAATGGGGCGAGGTAGTCGACGTAGCCGAGGAAGAGGGGGCTCCTGGATGCATCGTGTGGGACG
Source organism: Aegilops longissima (assembly GCA_021605205.1). Taxonomy (NCBI): domain Eukaryota; kingdom Viridiplantae; phylum Streptophyta; class Magnoliopsida; order Poales; family Poaceae; genus Aegilops; species Aegilops longissima. The sequence goes on along the minus strand of CM038682.1, from coordinate 681,546,627 downwards.
GGGAGCGACGGTCGCCGCTGCGGACGACGACGTCAGCGACAGGAGGCGCTCGGGTGGAGAAGGGCGAGGGGAAAGGGAGGACTGGATCTGGGGGAGAGGAAGCGCGACGAGGGAGAGAAGGGGCAAGTGGGCGAGTGGGTGGAGCAGGAGGGGAGGAGCCCGAGGGGACGGGGGTCCTTATCCTCCCCCGTCAATGCTGGCGAGGGGGTTTGGCGGCGACCACGCCCCTTGTTCGGTCATACAGGGAGGCGACCGGAGAGGGGAAAAGGTTTGGGACGGCGAGGGAGTTTAAGGCCCATAGGGAAACATGGGGGGGGGGGAGCTCTCTGCTCTTTAGTTTTTTCTATTTTCTTTTATTGGTTTTTCTTTTTTATAGTTTCTGCTTTCTTCTAGTTTCCTTTTATTTTAGGTTTTATAAAACACAAACTTAGTCCCTAAGTTAGTGTTTATACTTACGCTACTGACCTAAACGATTTGGCACATTAATTAAATAGTTTTATATATGTTTAGTATTTAAAAACATTTAACAATTGTTTTAAGCCCCTGTTTTAATTATTATAGGGCATGAAAACACTTTACAAAAATGTTGGGTCAGCACCATAATTGGTTATAAAATATTTGCCACACTTTGAACATCTTGTTTGCATGTTTGAGAAATTTGAATTTTGGACTTTTAAATTGAATTTGAATTCGACTTATGCCTTGGATCAGATGAGGATTAGCAACAGTAAGAGTGATGACCTGGCATCATTAACATGAGATTATTGTAGCTTAATTATCCGGGCGTCACAATTGAAGCGGTGGTTGCTGAGAGGTCGCGTCGGTCAGCTCCGCCCTCCATCGATCACATAACACGACATCAATGTCGGCCACTCCATGCTCTGGGGCAGCATGAATGCGGCGCGGTAAGAAGCACGTGCATGTGATGGAAAGCGCGGGAGGGGCGGGTGGGGGTTTATTGTGGGCTAGGGCGGTCAGAAGCAGGCTTGTGAGCGGTCCGGACGGCGCAAAGCTCCCCCACATTTGTCTCCCGTTTGCAGGAGAAATTACGTCCGGACCGACCGATACAAGACCGCATTGGTACCGACTATGACACGTAGCATTCCGGAGTGCCTCATGTCCACATGAGTACAAACGGCTTGTGAGATATAAGATGGGTGGATGGTCAGACCATGCATGCAGATAACACTCAGAGCACGAATCATCAAAAGATGAACAAGGGTCATATGATCGGCAAAAGTTTGCCTATCGGTCAAAATTCTCGTCATTAGTGATGTTCACATCAATGACTGAGAATAAGATCAGGATCTTGAATCACTCACTTTCAATTATGACTTTATTAGAGATATTGATTTGAGTGCGAGTGCATTTTTATTAAAAATGTTTAAACACTAGTGCAAATTAAAAAAAAGTTCATCACTAAATAACATTCATGGACCTCTTGGCTCGGATACCATATTGAATTCATGTTCCAATCAGTTGCTCCAAAAGTCTGAACTGATGGAGAGAGGTGGACAATATATTTCAACACCCCCATCATGTCTGGAGTACTTGATTTTGGTAGAAAAGGAAAGCTATTGAGTAGGGCAAGAGCTAAGGGAACTTCAAGATATATACATTGTACTTACTTTTCACGGAACCTCGTCAAGAGGGCAGGGTACTTCTGCAATTTCATAAAGAAGAATAGAGTTGACCTGGTTTATAAGGAAAACTAGGCTAAAAACCACACAATCGCTTGATTAATTAAGGGATAATCAAGCGAAAACCCCGACCAAGTGTCCAAGCCACAACTGGCGAACTCAAACTCCAGTGCCTACTTGTCCGCTACCCAGAGAGAATTGAACTACCTCTTCGGAGACACCTTCAAGATGGGAACGCGACGCCGTCGTCACCGGCATCGACCTCTGTTGATCAATAAGGCTTTCACCCAGAAAACCGCTCAACACTCCCCGCCGAAACCTGGGGAAGGGTCTGGCCACACCACAATAGCTACCGTGACAACCCAAAAGACGATCAATCACAGCCTAGTAGAGAGGAACCCTTTGACGATGACCCCAAAGGAAAAGGCGCCACCATGCCATCATCGCCAGTAACCGATCCCCATCGGAAGCAAGGCTTTTGCCGAGAGCCCTTCGCCCTCCACTCCACCTCAGCGAGCCCAGGGGAGGGGGCTCAACCAGGTTTCTCACTTTATTAAAATACAAAAGCTCTAATAAAAACATAGAAGAGAAATATGGGAATTAGGGACACAAGATTGAGGCGATTGTTTGTGAAGCAAAAAAAACAATGAACATGCTATCTAAATAAGTAACCCAATCGCAGGCAAAAACTGATTAAATATGAAGTATGTCATGAAGCAATGATAATAAATATACCTACCCTAAATATCCAACAATCCACCAGCAAAGTCAAACGGCAGCCCTTCAAAATGCTATTCATTGTATTTAATGGACTGAATCTCCGGCAAAATGTGAAATGGTGTGAAATGTCATTTAATCGTTCCTCCACAGTTGGCTCTAGATGAAATCCAGAATAATATGTCGGAGGACATAAACCTTTTTATGATGGCGACTACACGGCTGGAGCGTACAACCAGGCAGGTTTTCTGTCTTCATGGATGGCGGTGTAATCTCCATATAGGATCTGCCCCATCCTAGGCTGGATTGATTTTTTTGGGTTTTTATCATTTATGTCACTGGCTGTGTTTCACTACTCGGTTTTGCCACTAGGAATTTCAACTGCTCAAAAATGCCATCGCTTCGTTAGGCGCAGGCTAAAAAATGCCACGGACACCATTATTGGCAGCTCAAATCCCGTTTGCCATGTCATAATGACCAAAATACCTATAGAACAACATGTCAGCTCTCCCGTTATCTCACTACAATAAAGTGTGGGTCCCACTTGATCCCAATAGCATTCCTATTTTCTCTAAAATTATTCGCTTGCTTACTCCTGACAAGTGGGGTCCACTCTTATCATTGTGAGATAGAGAGAGCTGACATGTGGGTATAGGGGTATTTTCATCATATAACATGGTCAACGAGTTTGACCTGAAAATAGCGATGTCTAATGGCATTTCTGAGCAAACATCTAATGGAACAATGGCATTGAGATATCTAATGGCATTTTTGAGCAAGCATCTCACGAGACGATGTCATTTTTGAGTAGTAGTAATTTCTAATGGCAAAACTGAGTAATGGGACATAATTAATGGCATAAATGATAACAACCATTTTTAGTGCAAAACTATGTTTATTTTTTGATCGTTTGAACTTGTTGGTTGTGTATGTTATGCAAAGCCGGGCATTCTTTTGATGCGGTTGTATCACCTTAATAAATCAATGCAATGAAATGTCCTTTATCGAAAAAAGTATACTTGCACTCCATGGCCAAGGGTTTCAGAGGTGGAGGCAGTAGATTGTGTACGGGGCACGCCACCGCACACCGGTGCGCCTCCTCCTCCTCGCATCGCTGCACGAGCCACCCGACGCTGCCCTCCATGGCTCCATTGCTCAGTGCGGAGACACATATAAAGGAATAGGGTCAGATAGAGACACACAGGAGGAGGGGAGGAGGTAAGGTGGAAGCCACCATAGGTAACTGGTCTCGCTCGCTCTGGGAATGTATCCGGTGCACCCACACTTGTGGTGCTACCGATGCACCGAATGCCGTACAACATCTTAAAAAATCTAAAAAAAAATCTAGCACATTGACACAACATCAATATATGTCGTCACAAAATTTCGTATCAAAATTTGAAACATTTCCTGAGATACAAAAATGACAAAATTAACATCAGTGTGATAATGGGCCAAATCTAAAGCCCAACTTATGTTACGTACTATTCAGTGCTGAGTTTGTCATTTTCATTTTAGGAGATACGTTTCAAATTTTGTGACAATCTACATTAGTGTTGTGTGAATGTGCTAATTTTTTCAGAATTTTTTGAACATTTAAGATGTGCAACGTGAGTTCAGTGCACCGGTAGCACCACAAGCACCGGTGCACCAGATATCCCCCCCGCTCGCTCTCGCACAACGCTGTGGTCGCCCGATGCAAGGGATCACCCCAGGTTTTATTCTCTCCAATTAGATCCTTATTGCGAAGTGATTTTGGCTGATAAAAAAAAGGATCTTTGATAATCAATAGATGATGCAAATCCATAAGATAATGGCAAAACAATATCCATGAGCAGTTAAAATTGACGAGAAAGGAACAATCTTTGTGAATAGAGAATACACAAAATGGCAAAATTCTTCAGATGGAAACACTGTGCTATCTATCTATATAACACAAAAATTTCAGCAATTTTCAAATTGAAAATGAAAAAGTTGTCGTCTTCCATTCATGAGAAAGAAATTTGCAATATGTGCAAGACATAACCATAACCTTATCCTAAAGCATACACTGATCTTGGAGAAGGACAAATCAAAGATATTTAAACACATAAGTTAGCTCTAGATAAAAGGACATCATCAGTGAAGGCATTAACTAGCTCGGGATCAAAAGAGCACTTTCGGCCATTGAACTATATATAATGCTTCCACTATATAATGTGTTTCTGCTCTAGGGGTCTAAAAAGAGTTATTCTCCTATACTGGTTATGTTATTTTCTTTGTACATGAGCATATTTTGATTCTTTTTTTTTTCTGCACAAATTGAATATAGCTGATGTGTAGAACTCGATGTCCGAAAGAATGTGCCTTGTTGTCTAAAACCTGGATTACATGTTCATTCTGCACCTATTTTTGAAGTTCTTTACGTTGCAAAAGAACTATAGCATGAATCCGCCTGAAGTTATTCAAGTTGTATTATGAATTTTTGCTTTGGTTATTGCATTAAATATGGTGCCTTGAGGCTACACTACTACAAAAGGGACATGTAAATCAACGCTACCCAGCTAGAGCTTGCTCACTGAATTGGCAAACAAGCACCTAACAAATATTTTTCACCACAAACTGAATGAAAACTCATATGGTCAATCTAAATAGTTTTTCACACAGGTAATAAACGGACATTTTGTTCAGCAAACCAAGTAATCTAAATAACAAAGTTTAGTTTCATGTGTAGATGATTTGTTGAGCATGCACTAGTAGAAAAACCCCCATTCGTCCTGGTTGGTTAGGGCCTTTTGTCCCGGTTCTTGAACCGGGACTAAAGGGTTGTTACTAATGCCCTAGATCTTTAGTCCGGTTCTTACGAACCGGGACAGATCAAACCTCCACGTGGCGGTCTTGCCGAGCCCGAGCAGGAGGCCCTTTGGTCCCAGTTGGTGGCACCAATCGGGACCAATAAACATCCAGCGTCGACATTTCGATTGGCTGGGGTTTTGTTTTTTTTAGGGGGGGTTGGGGGTTTTGGGGGTTAATTTAGGTGTTTCATATATTGTGTTAGCTAGCTAATTAATAGAGAAGTGTCCTCTCTTATGTCCGTGCTTGAGTCGGCCTTCGTACTATACATAGAGAGGCCCTCGACACGCTAGCTAGTAAGAAATTGAAGGAAACCTTTAAGTACGAAGTTAAGTCATGCATACCGAGAGAAGTGATCGACCTCTCCTTCTCCGAGAGATTGGTCAAACAACAAGTTTTCAGTATTATCTATCCGGCGCTCGGCTACATACATATACAATATGTAAAATCTCTTACAATCCCTAGCATTTGAAATCAACTTCCACATGGTATTCTCGGCTTTATTGATGGCGTGGTCAAGAAAGAATCCGCCAATTCCTCTTGAATTGCTTTAATGCGATCTTGTGGTAGGAGTTCATTCCGCATCTGCCACGTCTAATTTGAAGAAGGGGGTTAATACATATGTATGAATGAAACTCAACAAAAATGATGGTGTCATAAAATAAAATTGTGAATATTATTGCTTACGCACTTCATATTGTCTTTTAGTATAGCCCCGCTTATTTTTCAAAGTCGTGTTGTAGATGAACTCGCACACGTAGTATCCACAGTAATCATTCCCTTGATCCTGCCACAAGCAATTTACGAGAAATAGAGGTTAATCAAACTGATAATGAAGTAGTATAAATGGCATTGATGAAAGTATAGCTATAGTATCAACGGGAGATGCGCGCAACTAGCTAGCTAGCTAGTAGTACTTACTTTCGGGTATGTATATCCCAGCTCCTTCGGCAGTCCTGGAGCTTCTGTGGTGAACTGTTTCCAAACCCTGCAAGACAAAGAAAATAATTATTATTACTTGAGATATCAGGAAATGAACAAAAAGTTGTCGATATGGTGCGATAATGATCGATTGAACTTACTTGCTGAGCATTTTAGTCATGCCGCATAGGTTTCGGGATCTTTTAGTCTCGAGTCTAAGGCGGTTACTAGTCCCGCTCAAGCTTAATCTCCGGAGAATATAGTGGAAGCTGCGCATGCATGCATAACTCATCGGTTACATTACTATAACCTCGCTCGAGTAATAAGGGAAACCGAATATGCACACGACAGTAACACTCACTCGAAGTTGTAAGGAAAGAGTATTAAATCTTTGTTTTGATTTTTGATCAACGATTGTAGCAAGTAGGCCTCGGCCTCTTCAGCGTCCTTTGTAACCAGAAATTCATCTATGATATTTGTGTTAATGAACCCAATAGCATACATCTCTGCTTTTCTGCACTCGACGATTTTCAATCTGCAAAATATAGTGAGGATAATTAATTAAAAATACATGCAATGAAAGAGCTGAGCTATATATAGAGACTTAATGACAGAAATAGTACTTACAGACAGGAGCAAAAGACCGTTAATTTATCGAGGGCCTTTTGATTGAAGAACTCAAAGAACTCCTCAAATGGAACATGCAGCAGATCAGTTCCAACGAGGTCGTGCTCCTCTTTAATTCTCAGATACAAAGTATTCGTCCCCCCAGACTCTCTGCAGGTTTTCATGAACCAATTATGGAATCTTCGCGTCATCGTTGTTAGAGATTTTTCATCTTCGACAAGAGGCTTCCCGTACTCGTATCTGTGTTCGTCCACCTCCAAGAAATCAAAATGTACATCATCGGGCAGGTAATCTCCAAGATTGCTATAACCGGGCACCAACCCTGAAGCATTAGCGACGATGTCGCTAGACACATTGAGCGAGGGGCACGATTGCTTTGCTTGTTCGCCGAGCTGGGCAATTTTTTCCCAGCTGCTCGTTCTTTTAACCTTTGATCAGCAGCAGTACTTCCGACCGCTCCGCTTGAGATATGCCTTTTCGATGTCGCTCATAGTTGGTTTTCGGTGGAGACTTTGGTGGTTTCCTCAGGGCATCGATAGTGCACTTTGCTTTCAGCGGATCTACATTCTCCTCCGGAGGTGGATGTCTCTGCACTTTCAACCCTTCAAAGAAGTCCTTCACTTCGGTCTGCAAGATCTTCCTGTTTTCCTCCACGGTCATCTCGTACGGTAACTTCTCTAGAGGCTTGAGAGGTGGACCGTATGTGTATTGCCTCCGCCTCTGGCTGTCTTGCTAGATGCGGGGAGCAGGCGGGCTGCTGCGGCTGTCTTCTTCGTGCTTGCTTCGAGGTGGAGGAGAAAGGGCTACGACTGCCAAGCGGCGGGCGGCAGCGGGTCTCTTCCGCCCTTCCGGGCGAGGCGGAGATGGAGGATCTGCTTGGCTGCTCAGGCCTTGGCCAGCGGAGAAGGAGGCACAGTGCCACGCCTTTGGAGAAGGAGGCTGAGTGCCCTGATCGTCACTCGCCGGAGGAGGAGGCGGTGGAGGAGGCGGAGTGCCCTGACTCGCCGGAGGAGGAGGAGGAGGAGGCGGAGGTGTCCAGTTCGGAAGGTTGATGAACTCCTTCCTCCATAGGCATGGAGTCTTCAGAGCAGAACCCAGCCGAGTCTCCCCTTCACCGGTAGGGTGGTCAAGCTGGAGGTCCTCAAATCCCTCCGTTATTTCGTCCACCGTCACCCTAGCATATCCTTCTGGAATCGGACGACAGTGAAAAGTTGTGCCGGGTTCAGAAGGTCGAACACAGCCGACAGCTGCCTTGACTTTTAAGTTCTGCCATTGCATCATAAGGTGGCAATTTTGAGACTCCGTGATAGCATCCACGGGGTAGCTAGCAGGAGCCGTCAAGACATGCTCCGGCTGAAGCAGCTCGGTGGAAGCCACGCTGCTTCTCCGCTGAGATGGCGGGGTAGCTTCGGGGGAAGCTTCGGTAGTTCGTTTGCTGTGATTTGTTTCTCGTTCCTCGATCGCTTGTACCCTTGCGTGCAGCGCCTGCAGTTGGGTCTGTTGCACTTTCTTCCTCCTCTCCTGGCATTTGTAACCGCCTGCGTCCGGAAACCCAACCTTCCACGGAACGGAGCCTGACATGCCTCGTGTCCGTCTAGGGTGCTCAGGATTCCTGAGGGCCATTTTGAGCTGGTCGTTCTCTCATGCGGAGCGAACGTCCCTTCTGTATTGCATCGATATAGTCTTTGAAGCCTCTTGACAGGTATTTTCATTTGCTCGTCAGTCAAAGGCACTTCCACGTCTGAGGGTCAAGGTTCCGCCAGACCTCGAAGTACCAAGTCCGGCAGCGTCAGCGATTCATTGTCTCGGTTTGATCCCTTTATCAAGCAGATCATTCTCAGCCTTGGCCCACTTAGGTCGGGCTTTGAGGTAGCCACTTGACCCGTCGTGCGATGGTGAAGCTTCTTCTTCGCAGCATTTTGCTTGTTTATGCCGACATCTTCTTACTCTTTTTGATGTCTTGTGGACCACAAATGCGGGCGATGATCTCGATCTTCTCATATTTGCCGATGAATTCTGGTGTCTCTTCTTTGTTGACAAACCTTTTCAGCTCATTCTTCCACCTCCTGAATAGGTCTGCCATCTTCTTAAGAGCATGAGACTTGATTAATTGCTCTTTAACTGGCTTCTCCAGATCCTCCTCTGGCGGTAGGGTGAAATTTGCCTTCAGCTCAGTCCAAAGATGATCTTTCTGCATATCATTGTTATAAGACACCTCAGGGTCTTCGTTCTTAGGCTTATACCGTTGGTGGCCGCTGATCGGGATCTTGTCCCTAACAAGAACCCCGCACTGAGCAGCAAATGCTTCCTTTGTCCGGATGGGTTCAATTGGTTGGCCGTCGCGCGTGATTGTTGTGATATCAAACCTTTCATCCGAGCGCAACCTTTTCTTCGGACCTCGTCTCTTTACCGAAGTTGTGCTCGATCCGGAGGGCTAGAAAAAAGAAGAAAGACGAGAGTTAATTAATGTGTACATATAGCAAAACAATGACTGCGTCAATTAGCTAGTCAGTACAGGCTTAACTAATATATATACCTGGCCGGACTCGGTTCGGTCACCGGAGCCGTCATCACGGTCTCCTTCTTGCACCGTCATTGGGTCACCGGAGCCATCATAATCATGTCTTTCCTCCTCCATTCTTGATCAGCGTTGCACGCTTCTTCACCTGTTCTTCTGAGACCATCATTATCGTTAAGATACGACAAGATATCACCTCCGGCTAAGATTATGTCCCCCGACACCTCTTCTGCTTCCTCGTCTCGTATGTGCTCCATTGTTTCTGCAAATATTACAACATGGCAATTATTACACAAACATGAAAGCAGGTGGATATATTAGTGGCAAACGTATACCAAGCTTATTCTGGGTTTGGGGTGGCCTCGGCAACGCTTCAAGGGTAGGGGCACGGCGGGAGGGGTAGGAGACCGACATCGTTTTTTTTCTAGGGTTTGGGTGTCCTCGAGAGTTTTGGTCGAGCGAGAGGGCCGGGGGGTGCTCCCGTGGTATAAGTTATCATGTTCGAAGTTATCCGGGAGGGGGTTATATCGACAACATACATACATGGGAAAATAATGTTATCGGGGAGGGGGGTAGGTCGAACCCCCCTCGTGTTGAAGTTATCGGGACACGGGGAGGGGGGTTGGGCGACAAGCGCTGCTAATATTTATTGATCAGATATTGTGGTGTGTTACACTTAGCAGTAGCGTGGGTTTAGATAACAAGCGCTGCTGCTAACTTATACCAGTAGCGCTCTTTCTAGCCAGCGCTACTACTAACTACTAGTAGCGTGGGTGTCGGTGTCAAAACCGGCGGATCTCGGGTAGGGGGTCCCGATATGTGCGTCTAGGCTGATGGTAACAGGAAGCAAGGGACACAGATGTTTACCAGTTGGGCCCTCTCGATGGAGGTAAACCCTACTTCTGCTTGATTAATATTGAAGATATGGGTAGTACAAGAGTAGATCTACCACGAGATCGTAGAGGCTAAACCCTAGAAGCTAGCCTATGATGGTATGATTGTAATTGTGATCGGCCTTCTAAGGACCAACCTCTCCGGTTTATATAGGCACCGGAGAGGGCTAGGGTTTACATGGAGTCGGTTACAAGGAAGGAAATATAATATCCGGATCTCCAAGCTTGCCTTCCACGCCAAGGAAAGTCCCATCCGGATACGGGTCGAAGTCTTGAGTCTTATATCTTCACGCTTCAATAGTCTGGACGATGTATATACTCCGGCTATCCGGATACCCCTAATCCAGGACTCCCTCAGTAGCCCCTGAACCAGGCTTCAATGATGATGAGTCTGATGCGCAGTCTTGTCTTCGGCATTGCAGGGCGGGTTCCTCCTCCGAATACTCAAAGTACACATTACGGCGAATAGTGTCGGAACTCCATCAATGTTGTACTCCTTGGCCGATGCCTCAATAATGACCATCTCCACGTGTCAGCGAATCACGAGAGCCGAGTGTTTTTCGCATTACCACCCTCAATCTTTTGGGCTGACCGCCTATTTGAAGAGACGGGGATTCTCAGATCCAAACATCACTCCTCCCCTTAGAGCAAGCATCCAACAGAGCGCTCCGGAAAAACCATTCCAACATGGCCGGTCGTCAGCTCCTCCACTCGCTCTCCTCTCCCCAAGCCGGGGGACTGGGAAGAGTGTTCAGTTCCCCATAGCCATTTGATTGAGTTACAAATCCAAGGGTTTCTTCCACCAGCATTCATGGTCCCTGTCCGAGCCGGAATAGCCACCAATAATGGCAGGGAGCAAGCGGAGAGATCTCCCAATCTGTCTCCAGAGGAGCGAATATGCCTCATCCTGCATCTGCTAAGGGGCGTCGGGTTTCCTATCCACCTGTTCCTTCGTGGGCTCCTGGAGTTCTACGGCCTCCATTTACACAATTTCACCCCTGCCTCTATACTACATATAGCGGGGTACGTTGCCCTTTGTGAGCTATTTTTAGGCTGCGAGCCTCACTTCGGGTTATGGAAGAAGCTGTCCTGCCTTGTCCCCGCAACAGGGAGAGGGTGGCGCATTGCGAGACGGATACCTTTCGGCACTCCCAAGAAGGCACCAGAGGCGGCCTTGAGTGGTTCTACATTGGCGATGTCCCCTTACGGATCCAGTCGGATAGGTCTCCCCAGATTCGAAGATGCGCCCGAGGGTGCGTCTAAGTGGCGCCCGAGGCCCCCAAGAGGAGGATACCAGGAAATATAGTACACGATGAACAGGATAAAGTTCTTGGCCAACTCGGATGGCGATAGTCGAGGTTATGGCAATATGCATATCTGGGAGTGCATCCACGTCAATATCGGGAAGCCCATGTGGCACTTCAACGGGAAGATGATGCCACCAGCTGTGGTCGTAAGGGTCCGGACTCGCTCTTTGCTCAGCAGGATATTGTCCGATTTATACAAAGGCGAAGAGGAGGAATTCCTTCACGTCAAACGCGAGATGGATTCTCCATGTACAACCCTCCGAACGGGTAAGTTGTCATTCCTTTCCCTCGTCACTTATTGTGGTGTTCTTCGCTAAGATCATCGCCTCGATATTCTGAGCAGAGGCGAGGATGGCCGTAGAAGGAATCTCAGCCCCTCCCGCAGCGAGAGGACCCGGAAGGGCCCTAGATCCGGTCTCGAAGAAGATCCGGATATTACTGTGGAGCTCGTCAATGGGATATTTTATCAAGCGAGCCGCGATGGCACCTCAGTGGCCATTACTGCCGACTATCCCGGACCACTTTCTACGTCGCACGTAAGCCAAGTCGAAAAACCCTATCCTTCGAAGAGGACTCCTTTCAGATGTCATGCCTTACCCTTGAAGTGTCGTGTTTTTGCAGAGATGACGGTCGGAGCGTGGGGCCGAGCCCCTAGGGACTCATCGGTCGAGGGCGTCCGGATCGGGCAGGCTCAAGAGGAAGGCGGTAAGGGTCGACTCACCGCTGTAGGGGTAAGACAAAAACTTGTGCTGTGATTAGGGTATTTTGAAGTATGAAATCACCCTTTGTGTTCTGGCAGGAAGAGGAGCAGCCGGACTATATCTGGGGATCCTGCCAACCACGCCTCCACCAGTCGGATTCCAGAACCAGCTTTGAGAGCGGAGGCGGGAGCGGGGCCGATGCCGCATAGTTCTCCAATAGAGAGTGCGGATATGCTCTCAGCCACGAATTCTGAAGTAGAGAGCACCATGAATCACATGCACCGACGGGCCGTACTTCGGAACAACATCTTTTCCGAAGAGGCATTTAATGCCTTCAATTCGGGAGACGCATACATCCGAGCTGCTCAAGGTGGGCTTGCCCAAGCGACGGACCAGTATACCAAAGATATACGGGTAAGAAAATTTGATAAGCATGTGTAGCGGTAGCCCCTGAGACTTGAAACGGTTGGAACAACTGTTTTGAGATCAATTATACATAGGTCCTTGTAGATAAGAAAGAGCAATTGTCTCGGGAGCTGGAGGAATGCAAGGCGAGGCGAGGGGCATGATTGCCAAGTTAGAGGAACCCCAAAAGCCCTCATCTGGTAACAATTGTCACAATTGTAAGAAGATGTACCAGTTAGTAAATGGCTGATATGACAAGTCTAACAGAAAATTCTGCAGACAATCCCGGGGTGAATCCGGGGGGCGTAAGAGAGGACGCATCGCATCTCAAAAGGCAGCTGGAGGCTGGCGAGCACATTCTCACGCGAGTTAGGCAGGAGAAGAACAATCTTCAAGATGCCAAAGTCCAGCTGGACATGGAGTTAAAAGATCTCCGCGCTCAGCTGGCGGACTCCTTGAAGGAGAACAAAAGGCTTCGACGCGGCATTTACGGTAAGTGCCTAGACGAACTGTTGTATAGTTCGGCGAGGAAGTATATTGAAAGAATTTTGCTTGCGGGAATGTTAACGGGTCGCCCTGAGGAGGAGATGCCCTCATCTACAAGTGATTTACTGCAAGACCTTTTGGCCCCTGCACGAGCGAGCTCGGCAAGTGATGCAGGTGTTGCTCGAGCTTTGTGGCCATCAAGCTTGCTGCCGAATGGCATGGGGAGCTTGTGAATATGCTGCAAGGAGCATGGCGATGCTTCCGACTGTGGAAGGTGTCCGCTTGTCGCAAAGTCGCAAGAAGAAGCCTGGGCTATGGTTAAGGCACGCTACACCAAGCTGGACCCGAACCATATGGTGAAGTAGGACCGGCGGGCCCGATGGGCAAGAAATTCCGTGAGTGCGGTATATGACCAGGTAGCGTTAGCCGCTAAGTATTCTCAACAAGATTGTAAGCTAGATAGCTTTGTTGGACGGTATAGAGGAGGAATATAGTCAGTCAAATGACTGTGTAATTTAATGGACATAATTAGCCCCTAGCGGATTAAAATCATTTGTCATGGCGGACCTTTTAAGCTTCAGCCCCCGAATCCTACAGTCAGGGGTGTGTCCGAATACCCACTCGGTTATACAAAACCGGGTATGCGTGGAAACAAAGGCGTAGGGTCATAAGTGCTTGAGCAGACAAGTACCCAATTAGTTATGTTATATTACATGGATAGTAAGAAACATCTTCGGGAGAATAGTTACATTAGGGGTTCCTTTCCACGGTGCGCATGCTGACGATGCACATGTACGGACTGTGAACGATGGCGTAGGATACAAGACTTCTGGGGATTTACATTATAATAAACAAACACATCTTTTGTTCACCGACCGAATATTCTCTTAAGAAAGCTAGCTTTCGGCTTCACCCAGTCTGAGGTACACATCCGGCTGAACCGGCAGTAACAATCGCAAAGGTGCTCCCCTTATGCCCTAGCCGAATTAACGGGAACGTAGGGCATAAACACAAGAGCCAGGCAACCCAGCTTGGCAACATCTTAAGTCATATCGATGCATATAATGGTGAAGAAAAGGCACATATGGAAAAAGAATGCATATGTGATGGGCAAAAAGCCATGTGAGTAATTATTTTTAGCTTCGTATAGGAAGCCCCAGTGTGCTTACACACTTAGTGCGGCGGAGTGATCCGGAAATCCGCTTGTATTGAATAGTTTGTGTGAAGAGAGAAAAAGGTCGAGAAAGGAAATAAGGGATGGAGCATAATTAAAAAGGAGGGGTTAGGAGACGAACATTGAGTTCGGCGTTAGGCGTAGAATCTCCGGAGTCTGGCCGTGTTCCATGGGTTCGGCTCGAGTCTGTTATCGGATGCATTACCTAAGCGGTACGCTTCTCAGGTGAGAACTTTGTCAATGACGAAGGGACCCTCCCACTTGGGTTTGAGCTTTTCCTTCTTCTTATCCGGTAGGCGTAGAACGAGCTCGCCAATGATGTAAGTTTTGGCCCGCACTTCTCTGCTTTGATATCGTCGAGCCTGCTGCTGATAGAATGCGGAGCGGGCTTTTGCGACGTCACGCTCCTCCTCCAGGGCGTCCAAGTTATCCTGCCGATCTAACTCGGCTTCCTTCTCTTCGTACATGCGTACGCGTGGCGAATCATGTATTATGTCGCAGGGTAATACCGCTTCCGCGCCGTACACAATAAAAAATGGTGTATATCCGGTGGTGCGATTGGCGTGGTCCGCAGCCCCGAGAGCGGAGTCGAGCTCCACGACCAAAGTCGTATCCGACTCATCAAGGATCGCACTAGTGCGGGTTTGATGCCGCTCATGATGAGACCATTTGCCGCTCTACGGCCGTTTGTTTGGGGATGGTAGGCGGGCGTAATCAAGCTTAATGCCCATTTTAGCGCGCAAGTTTTCACTTCGTCGGCTGTGTAATTTGAGCCATTATCAGTGATGATGCTGTGGGGGACACCGTATTGGTGTACGACCCCGGATATGAAGTCAATTACTAGTCCGGATTGGGCCGTATTGACTGGTTTGGCTTCTATCCATTTGGTGAATTTGTCCACCATGACCAATAAGTATTTTTTCTTATGGCTTCCCCCTTTAAGAGGTCCGACCATATCCAGCCCCCAGACCGCAAAGGGCCAAGTTATGGGGATTGTGTGGAGAGCGGTAGGGGGCATATGACTCTGATTGGCGAAGAGCTAGCAACCAACGCAATGTTGGACAAGATCCTGTGCATCTGCTCAGGTCGTTGGCCAGTAGAAACCTGTACGGAAGGCCTTGCTGACTAATGCTCGAGCCGCGACGTGGTACCCGCCCAGTCCGGCATGGATTTCAGCCAAGAGCTGTCGCCCTTCCTCTTGAGATGCATCTTTGGAGTACTCGGTGGCGCTTTTCTTGTAGAGTTCCCCTCAGTAGACTTTGTAAGTTTTACGGCGCGGACGATGCAGCGTGCTTCATTTTGGTCTTGGGGAGCTCCTGCCTATTTAGGTAGGCCAAGAAAGGCTCGGTCCACAGGCGATTACAGCCATGATTTCGTGGGCGGGGCGTTATTTGGTGGTAGAACCTCCGACTATGTCCGATAGTTGAATCTGGGGTGTATTCGGATCCATGCTAGTATTGCCGGACTCCCCTTCCCATACTACGGATGGCTTGAACAGCCGTTCCAAGAATATGTTAGGTGGGACAGGGTCGCATTTAGCGCCGATGCGAGCGAGGACATCCGCCGCTTGATTGTTTTCTTGGGCCACATGGTGGAACTCGAGCCCCTCGAACCGAGCTGAAATCTTGAGGACGGCATTACGTTTGGCCGCCATTTTCGGGTCCTTGGCATCAAAATCTCCATTTACTTGTGATATTGCGAGGTTTGAATCCCCACGCACTTCTAGGCGTTGAATGCCCATAGAGACTGCCATCCGAAGACCGTGCAACAGAGCCTCATATTTGGCTGCATTGTTGGAGTCTGTGTATAATATTTGGAGGATGTACTGGACCGTGTCTCCGGTGGGAGACGTCAGGACTACACCTGCTTCCAATCCGGCCAGCATTTTAGAGCCGTCGAAGTGCATGATCCAGTTTGAGTATGCGTCGTACTCTTTAGGGAGTTCGGCTTCTGTCCATTCGGCGACGAAGTCAGCCAATACTTGTGACTTAATGGCCCGCCGTGGTTTGTATGTTATGTCGAACGGAAGGAGCTCATTGTCCCATTTGGCAATCCGGCCCGTATCATCGCGATTATTTATTATGTCATTGGGTGGTACTTCAGAGGCCACCGTAATCGAACACTCTTGAAAGTAGTGTCGTAGCTTCCGGGATGCCATGAACACCGTGTATGCTATTTTTTGATAGTGTGGGTATCGGGATTTGCATGGGGTTAGGACCGTGGACACGTAGTAAACCGGCTTCTGGAGCGGGTATTTGTATCCGTCAGCCTCTCGTTCAACGACGAGCACTGCGCTTACAACTTGATGCGTTGCAGCTATGTACAGCAGCATAGGTTCATCGATATTCGGCCCTGTTAGTACTGGATTACTGGCCAATAAGGTCTTTATTTCATCCAGTCCGGCCGCGGCTGCATCCGCCCACACGAAGTGTTCGGTGCGCCGAAGAAGGCAGTAAAGAGGTAATTCCTTTTCTCCTAACCTGGAGATAAAGCGGCTGAGAGCAGCCACGCATCCGGCTAGTTTTTGGATGTGCTTGAGGTCTGTTGATATAGCCAACTATGAAAGAGCTCGGACCTTTGCCGGATTCGCTTCAATTCCTCTGTTGGAAACGATGAAGCCGAGTAGCTTCCCGAGGGGCGTAAAACGCATTTTTCGGGTTTAGCTTGATGTCGTATGTCCGGAGATTGTCGAATGTAAGCCTCAAGTCATCTATTAGGGTTTCGACGTGTCTTGTTTTTATGACCACGTCATCCACGTATGCCTCAACTGTTTTGCCGATTTGCTTTTCTAGGCATGTTTGAATCATGCGTTGGTAGGTTGTACCGGCGTTCTTGAGCCGAAAGGCATAGTGTTGAAGCGAAAGGGCCATATGGCGTTATGAAAGCTGTTGCAGCTTGGTGGACTCTGCCATCTTTATTTGATGGTATCCGGTATCGTCGAGGAAACCTAGCAGTCGTGTCCTGCTGTGGCATCAATGATTTGATCGATGCGAGGGAGGAAAGGGATCCTTGGGGCAAGCCTTGTTGAGGTCTTTAAAGTCGACACATAGGCGCCAGGATTTGTCCTTCTTTGGTACCATTACCAGGTTTGCCAGCCAATCCGGATGCTTGATATCTCTGATGAATCCGGCCTCGAGTAGTTTGGCTAGCTCTTTCCCCATGGCCTACCGTTTGGGCTCTGAAAACCGTCTTAGAGTCTGCTTGACCGGTTTGTATCCTTTTAGTATCTTGAGGCTGTGTTCGGCCAATCTACATGGGATGCGTGGCATGTCCGATGGGTGCCAGGCGAAGATGTCCCAATTCTCGCATAAGAAGTCTCGCAGTGCGGCGTCCATCGCGGGGCTCAGCTGTGTCCTGACGGAAGCTGTCTTCGTGGGGTCCGTTGGATGGACTTGGAATTTTACTATCTCGTCTGCGGGTTTAAATGAGGTGGACTTGCGTCGCTTGTCGAGTATCACGTCGTCCCTGTCCATGGTGGCCCGCAGTGTTGTTAATTCTTCGGCTGCTAGGGCCTCAAATAGTGCCTCGGGGCTTGTGCGGGGTTTTGTTTTGGTAGAAGTCGACGTCCGGATCCTTGGCTAGAGTGATGATTCCATTGGTCCGGGCATTTTAAGCTTCATGTACCCGTAATGGGGTATAGCTTGAAAGCTTGCAAGCGCGTCCCGCCCTAAAAGGCGTGGTATCCGCTGCTGAAAGGGCCACTTGGAAGGTGATTTCTTGGACCTATAATTTTCCGGGTGCGAATACCACGTCAGTGTGATTTTTCCTGCACACCGCTTCCCGGCTAGGGATAATTCCCCGAAGGTTGTGCCGCTTTGTTCAATCGGCCTTTGTCAATTTCCATCTTGCTGAGTGTCTCTTCATAGATCAAGTTTAATCCGCTTCCGCCATCCATGAGTACTTTAGTGAGCCGAAAGCCGTCCACGATTGGGCTAAGAACCAGAGCGGCTGGTGCCCAGATAGTCCGGGATCGAGGTTCGTCACTGGCGTTGAAAGTTATAGCAGTGTCGTTCCAGGGGTTCATCTTGGCCATATGGCAAATTTCCACAGAGCTTCGATGAGCTCGCTTGCGCCTACTTTTTGAGGCAAAAGTCTCGAAGACTGTTAGTACCGTATTGTGCTCGTTGGCGGGATGTTGTTCTGTAAGAAGATCCTCGCCACTTTTTGCAACCTACCGAAGTATCCAACATGCCCTAAGGCTATGAGTTGGTGTTGTGTCCGTAGTGCTGTGGAGTTTACATGGCCCATTGAGCCATTTTTCCAATACGGTTCCCCGCCCTGGGGTGGGCTTTGGTTTCTCAGGGATTGGATCGGACGATGTACGAGAGTTCACCCGTTTAGTTCGGACAAAGGTTTTGGTGAAAGCCGGATTGTCCCAAAATTCAGTTTGAGTTTTCCAGACGCTTTCCATCGCACAGTATTTCTGTACTATGATTGCTAAGTCCACAAAGCGTACTATGTCACGGCGACTTATAGCATTAAGGATCCCTTTGTCCATGCAGTTTTTGCAGAAGAGCGAGACTACGTCCTCCTCATGGCAGTCCTCGACTTTGTTTAGCGCAAGGAGGAATCTGGCCCAGTAATGATATACTGTCTCCTGGGGCTCTTGCCTGATATGGGAGAGACGATTTAAGTCCGCATGGGTGGTTATAGCTGAATCCGGATTTTGATCCGATCTAGCACCCCGGGGCATGGAAGCTTCCGAGTTCAACAGCTCGGGATTCGGGACGCTGCCCAATTTTTCCGGCCCCGTGCCCGGTTTTAAGTCTGGGACCCGGGTCATATCATCCCCCGGGAGGGTGTCCGGCTCCGGGAGCTCGGTGATCCGGACATAATTCGTCCTCAAAATAGAGGGATACTCCTTGTGTGTTTCCTCCTATACCACTATCTCATGGGTGGTCGACGGGGATTTAATGTCCCTTTGGTCGGGTTTAAGCCCGATCCGGTCATAGTCCGTTACGACTCCCAAAGCGGCGATGCGATCCAAGAGCTCATTAAGAGAAGAGAGCTCTATCGGATCCATCTGTTCGGCGAGTTCCGAATTGATGTGAAGTTTATGCGTGATGACCCGAGAGGCCATCGTCGGCGCGACAGCCGATGGGGCGGCCATGATGAAGCCGCCTAGTCGAAGAGTTTGGCCTACAGCCAGAGCTCCCCCCGCGGTAATGTTGTCCCTGACAACGAGACAAGCCATCGAGCCTTGCAGCGACGACACAGAGGAACTCTCGATGAAAGCACCAATGTCGGTGTCAAAACCGGCGGATCTCGAGTAGGGGGTCCCGATCTGTGCGTCTAGGCTGATGGTAACAGGAAGCAAGGGACACAGATGTTTACCCAGGTTCGGGCCCTCTCGATGGAGGTAAAACCCTACTTCCTTCTTGATTAATATTGAAGATATGGGTAGTACAAGAGTAGATCTACCACGAGATCGTAGAGGCTAAACCCTAGAAGCTAGCCTATGATGGTATGATTGTAATTTTGATCGGCCTTCTAAGGACCAACCTCTCCGGTTTATATAGGCACCGGAGAGGGCTAGGGTTTACATGGAGTCGGTTACAAGGAAGGAAACATAATATCCGGATCGCCAAGCTTGCCTTCCACGCCAAGGAAAGTCCCATCCGGATACGGGTCGAAGTCTTGAGTCTTATATCTTCACGCTTCAATAGTCCGGACGATGTATATAGTACGGCTGTCCGGATACCCCCTAATCCAGGACTCCCTTAGTGGGGTCATAAACAAACGCTACTGGTAAACTTCTATCTATAAGCGTTTTCCTAGTAGTGTCGGCGACCCTCGACCCCCCCTCATGTCAAAGTTATCGGGGAGGGGGTATATCGACCCCCCCCCTCATGTCGAAGTTATCAGGGAGGGGGTATATCGACAATGACATACCCGATAAAAAATAAGAAGAGGAAGAAGAAGAAAAAAAGAGAAGAAGAAAGGAATAGAGGAGCTTCTCCTCTATTCCTTTCTTCTTCTCCTCTTTTCTTCTTCTTTTTTCCTCTTCTTATTTATTTCTCCTCTTCTTCCTCTCCTCTTCTTCTCCTTCTTCTTCTCCTTCTTCCTCTTCTTATTTCCCCTTTTCCTCTCCTTCTTTTTCTTCTAAATATGAACATATACATAAATTGACAAAAATATGCACAAAACATATGTATAAATTTTCATATACATACACAATTTGTTTACAAATATGCACATATATATGAACATATACATAAATTGATAAAAATACATTTATGAAAAAATGCTATGAGCGTGTACACATATATACACATACACAAAAATACATTTATGAAAAAATGCTATATGAACATGTACACATATACACATACACACACATATACACAAAAATACATTTATGAAAAAATGCATCTTGCAGTATAGGGGGGAGGCGGCGGGAGGCGTGCAACAGCAGGCGTGGGGCGGCGGCACGGCTGGTCACAGCAGGTAGGTGGGCGTGGCGAAGCGAAGGCAGGGCGGCGGGCAGCTGCTGGCAGCGACGGGCGCCCAAGACAGGAGGAGGAGGAGGATCGAGGCGCGCACAGCGAGGAGGCGTCGACGACGAGGAGCGGGCTCTGGGCGGCGGACGGCGACGCGCTTTCGAAGCGGGGGGGCGCAGTGGGCTCGGGGGACGATGTCGGCGACAGCGACGGCGATAGAGACGATGACGACGAGGCACGGGCGACAGCGGACGGCGACGACGTGCTCGGGGGCGACGGCAGGGGCGGCGAACGGCGTCTGGGCAGCCTGGCGGCGTCGAGGAGGTCAGCGTCGTCGGGGGCAACTGGCGAGGGAAATCTGAAAATTTCATAAGTGTTTTCTTATATACACAGAGTATTGGTCCCGGTTTGTGGCACCAACCGGGACCAAAGGTCAGTTTTCGGCGGCCCAAAGGGCGGGAAGCGGCGGCCTTTGGTCCCGGTTGGTGGCACCAACCAAGACCAAAGGCCTTGCGCTGCCCGCGGCCAAAAGTTTAGTCCCACCTCGCTAGTTGAGAGGGCTCGAGAGTGGTTTATAAGTGCTGTTGCACCCACCCTCTCGAGCTCCTCTCAACTGCAGGCTTTCGGGCCTAATCTCACACTATGATGTTGTGGGCCTATTGGGCCTTCTGCGGGCCTGAATCCTGGCCCAGGTTGGGTTTCTAGTCGTATTCAGGTCATGGTGGCCCAATAGGTGGCAGTTTTTTTTATTTTTTTCTAGTTTTTTTGTTTTGTTTTTTGCATTATTTATTTTCTTTTGTTTTTTGCTTTATTTTTTAATTCTTTTTGCTTTTAGGTCAGAAAAATTGTAAACTTTCTGTTAGTGTCATTAGTTTTCAAATTTGAATAGTTAAAATTTGAATTCTTTGAAACTTATGTGAATCACAAGTTTGTGATTAACTTTACTATAAAATAGTTTTTTCATTTTTTTGTTTTGTTTTTGCATTATTTATTTTCTTTTGTTTTCTGCTTTATTTTTAATTCTTTTTGCTTTTAGGTCAGGAAAAATTATAAACTTTCTCGTTAGTGCCATTAGTTTTAGAAAAATTGTAGACTTTCTGTTATTGCCATTAGTTTTCAAATTTTAATTCTTTGAAATTTGTGTGAATCACAAGTTTGTGATTAACTTTACTATAAAAATATTTATTTCTAGTTTTTTTGTTTTGTTTTTTGCTTTATTTTTTAATTATTTTTTGCTTTTAGGTCAGCAAAATTATAAACTTTCTGTTAGTGCCATTAGTTTTAGAAAAATTACAAACTTTCTGTTAGTGCCATTAGTTTTCAAATTTGAATAGTTAAAATTTGAATTCTTTGAAATCTGTGTGAATCACAAGTTTGTGATTGACTTTACTAAAAAATGAGCATAGATGCGCCTATAGAGAGAATTCAACCTGAATTCATAATAAATTTTTATGAATTTCAGAGAAATTCAGTATGAATTTAGGTCAAATTCCCTGTATAAGGGCATCTATTTTCACTTTGAGAGGAGCTCAACAAGGCGTAGAGGGAGGGCTTATAAACCGGTGTGGCGCCTTGGTTGGCGAGGTGGGACTAAACTCGACCATAACGAGGACCAACCCTTTAGTCGGTATGTGGCACAAACCGACTAATTGTCATGGGCTGAGGGCGAGGCGATTGGTCCCGGTTCGTGCGTGGAACCGGGACAAAAGGTCCGAACGAACCGGGACCAATGGCCCACGTGGCTGCCCTCTTGAGTGTTCTTGGTGAGAACATAGTTGACAAGGAGCGAACCAGGATTAATGGTATTACGAGGGCGAACCATAAGACATTAAAGCATTTCAATGAACTCGAAAAAGTTGAAAGTTGGCATGGTATCATAATTTCACCCACATAGCATGTGCATGTACAAAAGCGGACAATGGTATCATACTAAATCATTACAAAGTTGGCATGGTATCATCATAATAGTTGCGGGAGAAAGTCTTCACTTTTTCTTCGCTTGTGTCATTTGCTTATTGCGCTGTAACCATGGATAATCTTCATCGTTTATCAGGATGCTTGGGTCAGCCTTGACTTTGAAGGGAGGAATTTCATGAAACTTTTCATAATCTTCAGACATGTCTATCTTGCCCTCCACTCCCACGATGTCCCTTTCTCCTGAAAGAACTATGTGGCGCTTTGGCTCATCGTATGATATATTCGCTTCCTTATCTTTTCTTTTTCTCGTTTTGGTAGACATGTCCTTCACATAGATAACCTGTGCCACATCATTGGCTAGGACGAACGGTTCGTCAGTGTACCCAAGATTTTTCAGATCCACTGTTGTCATTCCGTACTGTGGGTCTACTTGTACCCCGCCTCCTGACAGATTGACCCATTTACACTTAAACAAAGGGACCTTAAAATCATGTCCGTAGTCAAGTTCCCATATGTCCACTATGTAACCATAATATGTGTACTTTCCCCTCTGGGTTGTTACATCAAAGCGGACACCGCTGTTTTGGTTGGTGCTCTTTTGATCTTGTTCAATCGTGTAAAATGTATTCCCATTTATCCCGTATCCTTTGTAAATCAATACAGTCAAAGATGGTCCCCTGGACAACAAGTACAGCTCATCACAAACAGTCTTGTCACCTCTGAGACGTGTTTCCAACCAATTGCTGAAAGTCCTGATGTGTTCACATGTAATCCGATCGTTACCTTTGCTCCGGTGTTTGGGCGCAGATTGTTCTTGTGTTCATCGACATACGGGTCACCAAGGTAGAGTTCGTAGAAGCTGTAGTGTGCTTGAGACCAAGAATATCCGTCCCTGCATATTATTGAGTCCCCTCCAAGCGTGCCTTTTACAGTCAGTCTCCCCTCATACCGCAATTTAGGGAGACCTATCTTCTTAAGGCCAGGAATGAAGTCAACACAAAACCCAATGACATCCTCTGTTTGATGGCCCATGGAGATGTTTCCTTCTGGCCTAGCGCGGTTACGGACATATTTCTTTAGGACTCCCATGAACCTCTCAAAGGGGAACATATTGTGTAGAAATACGGGCCCCAGAATGACAATCTCGTTGACTAGATGAACTAGGACGTGCGTCATGATATTGAAGAAGGATGGTGGGAACACCAGCTCGGCCCGACAAGACATTGCGCCACATCACTCCTTAGCCTTGGTACGATTTATGGATCGATCACCTTTCGAGATATTGCATTGAGGAATGCACATAGCTTCACAACGGCTAATCGGACGTTTTCGGTAGAAGCCCCTCAATGCAACCGGAAGCGATTGCGTCATAATCACGTGGCGATCATGAGACTTTAGGTTCGGAACTTTTTCTGTGGCATATTTATTATTCCCTTTATATTCGACGAGAAGCCGTCGGGACCTTCATCTTGAGCAGGCATTCAAAGAAGATTTCTTTCTCTTCTTTCAGAAGAGCGTAGCTGGCAGGACCTTCATACTGCTTCGGAGGCATGCCGTCTTTTTCGTGCAAACGTTGCAGGTCCTCCCATGCCTCAGGTGTATCTTTTGTCTTCCCATACACGCCCAAGAAGCCTAGCAGGTTCACGCAAAAGTTCTTCGTCACGTGCATCACGTTGATTGAAGAGCGGACCTCTAGGTCTTTCCAGTAGGGTAGGTCCCAAAATATAGATGTCTTCTTCCACATGGGTGCGTGTCCCTAGTGTCATTCGGAACAGCTAGTCCACCGGGACCCTTTCCAAATATTACGTGTAAATCATTGACCATAGCAAGTACGTGATCACCGATACGCATGGCGGGCTTCTTCGGTGATCTGCCTCGCCTTTGAAATGCTTGCCTTTCTTTCAACATTGATGGTTGGTCGGAAGAAATTGGCGATGGCCCGGTACACATTCTTCCTGCATTTGTCCGGTATATACTTTCGGTGTCATCTAAACAATGCGCATGCGTGGTATCCCTTGTTTGTCGTCACGAAGGTTCTTGAGAGCGGGCCAATCGTTGATGGTCACGTACAACAACGCCTTTAGGTCAAATTCCTCATGTTTGTGCTCATCCCACGTACATACACTGTTTCCATTCCACAGCTGTAAAAGTTCTTCAACTAATGGCCTTAGGTACACATCAATGTCGTTGCCGGGTTGCTTAGGGCCTTGGATGAGAACTGGCATCATAATGAACTTCCGCTTCATGCACATCCAAGGAGGAAGGTTATACATACATAGAGTCACGGGCCAGGTGCTGTGATTGCTGCTCTGCTTCCCGAAAGGATTAATGCCATCTGCGCTTAAAGCAAATCATACGTTACTTGGGTCACTTGCAAACTCATCCCAGTACTTTCTCCCGATTTTTCTCCACTGCGACCCGTCAGCGGGTGCTCTCAACTTCCCGTCTTTCTTACGGTCCTCACTGTGCCATCGCATCAACTTGGCATGCTCTCCGTTTCTGAACAGACGTTTCAACCGTGGTATTATAGGAGCATACCACATCACCTTGAAGAACACTCTTCTGGGGGCTCGCCGTCAACATCACTAGGGTCATCTCGTCGATCTTATACCGTAATGCACCGCATACCGGGCATGCGTTCAGATCCTTGTACACACAGCGGTAGAGGATGCAGATCATTAGGGCATGCATGTATCTTTCGCACCTCCAATCCTAGAGGGCATACGACCTTCTTTGCTGCGTATGTACTGTCGGGCAATTCATTATCCTTTGGAAGCTTCTTCTTCAATATTTTCAGTAGCTTCTCAAATACTTTGTCAGGCACAGCATTCTCTGCCTTCCACTACAACAATTCCAATACGGTACCGAGCTTTGTGTTGCCATCTTCGCAATTGGGGTACAACCCTTTTTTGTGATCCTCTAACATGCGATCGAACTTCAGCTTCTCCTTTTGACTTTCGCATTGCTTCCTTGCATCGACAATGACCCAACGGAGATCATCATCATCGGGCACATCATCTGGTTCCTCTTGATCTTCAGCAGCTTCCCCCGTTGCAGCATCATTGGGCACATCATCTGGTTCCTCTTAATCTTCAGCAGCTTCCCCCGTTGCAGCATCACCGTATTCAGGGGGCACATAGTTGTCATCGTCCTCTTCTTCTTCGCCGTCTTCCATCATAACCCCTATTTCTCCGTGCCTCGTCCAAACATTATAGTGTGGCATGAAACCATTGTAAAGCAGGTGGGTGTGAAGGATTTTCTGGTCAGAGTAAGACTTCGTATTCCCACATTTAGGGCATGGACAACACATAAAACCATTCTGCTTGTTTGCCTCAGCCACTTCGAGAAAATCATGCACGCCCTTAATGTACTCGGAGGTGTGTCTATCACCGTACATCCATTGCTGGTTCATCTGCGTGCATTATATATAATTAATGTGTCAAAACCATTACGAACATCATGAATAGATAATTAAGTGACCAAATTAATAGAAGTTCATCATCACATTAAAACCAAAGTACATACATAGTTCTCATCTAACAACATAAAGCTCTCCAGAGCATCTAAATTAATTAAACCATACATTGAAACTATGTAAAACATTTCAATGCGAAAACAAATGCGATCATAATC
The DNA here is from genome assembly GCA_021605205.1 of Aegilops longissima. Lineage (NCBI taxonomy): Eukaryota > Viridiplantae > Streptophyta > Magnoliopsida > Poales > Poaceae > Aegilops > Aegilops longissima. The sequence goes on along the minus strand of CM038682.1, from coordinate 681,520,416 downwards.
GCAACCAAGGTAACAATTAATCCAACGGCATAATGATACCAAGCCTCGGTATGAATGGCATATTTTCTAATCTTTCTAATCTTCAAGCGCATTGCATCCATCTTGATCTTGTGATCATCGACGACATCCGCAACATGCAACTACAATATCATCTTCTCCTCCTCAATTTTTTTATTTTTTCTTCAAGAAATTATTTTCTTCTTCAACTAAATTTAACCTCTCGACAATAGGGTCGGTTGGAATTTCCGGTTCACATACCTCCTAGATAAATAAAATCTATGTCAAGTTGGTCGGCATAATTTTCATAAACAATAAATAAACCAATAGTTATAAAGATAATATATACCACATCCGAATCATAGACAGGACGAGGGCCGACGGGGGAGGATACCAAAACCATCGCACTATATAATAACAAGCAATAAAATAGTAAGAAAATTAGACAAGTATCTATCTAAAGCAAGATTTTTTTTTTTCGTAGAAAGAAGATAAGAACAAGAGGCTCACCACGGTGGTGCCGGGCGAGAGATCGCACAGGCGATCGACGATAAAAGACGGGATGGGGCGTGACGGACCGCTAATATAAACCTAGACAAATCTCGGGAAAAATAGAGTTCGGAGGTCGTGCTTCGAGAGGAGAAAGCTTAACTAGTGTGGCTCGGGCATTTCATTGAACACCTCATGTGCATAGGAGGTGAGCTAGAGCACCACAAAGCCCTCCCCTCCCCGGCCAGAGAAAAACAGAGCAGTGGAGTGCTCTGCTCGCGGGCGAGGGGTATATATAGGCACCTCAATGGTCCCGGTTCGTGGCATGAACCAGGACTAAAGGGCAGCCTATTGTCCTGGTTCAAGCCACCAACCGGGACCAATGGTGGTGGGCCAGGAGCCAGGCCCATTGGTCCCGGTTCGTCCCACCAACCGGGACCAAAAGGTCCAGACGAACCGGGACCAATGGCCCACGTGGCCCGGCCGGGCCCCTGGGCTCACGAATTGGGACCAATGCCCCCATGGGTCCTGGTTCTGGACTGAACCGGGACTAATGAGCTGACCCGGCCTGAACCAAAGCCCTCTTTTCTACTAGTGATGCCAAATATGTGGATATGTGCCTCTGCCACTGTTCTATATTACTAATTCCACATTACATAATTATTAAAAGGCAGCCTTGTCTGCAAACTAACGTACTGAAATCTGATGTAACCACAACAGTTGTCACTACTTATCAAATAAATGTTTAATTAGCATGTTCTGGAAAATCCTCTTATGCATCTTTGGACTTGTGCGTTTTTTTGTAGTGTAGATGACATGCTGCAAGGGTAATCATGAGTGACTTGCCGAGGGTGTCAAGAATCGAGAAAGGCGACAAGACAAGCTCTCTCAATCTCTCCACTTAGTTTTAGTCAAAAAGCTTGCGAGGAGTACAACAATGATGACGGACCACCACCCACTCAACCAACCTAGGACAAGAGGGGGAAACAGCCGAAGATGCATTGGAAGAGTCCATCCCCGTTTCAGAAAAAGCGTCCTCCTCATTGTCGCACGAAAAAGCCGGATGAGACCCGCTCGAAGAGGAATAAGGAGTGTGCCGCCAAGAGGGGGAGGAAGAGCAAGTGATATGGTCATGTTGAACTACTCGCTTAGTTAAACTATTTGCTCTTCATGTTGAGCTGTGAACGAGAACTTGTTGGCTATGTCGAATTATTTGGTATTGTCGTTTTGCTACCTATTTGCTATTTCTTATGTTGGACATGTAAACATATTTGATATGTTTCATGTGTTGAATTATCATTTATATCGATGTGTAGAAGCTCCATCAAGCTACTACATGGTGCACTGCTCTGTCGTCATATACCAGCGGCAGGGTACAGCTAAATCACTGGATCTAAAACCGTTGCGTCATTTCAACTGGCAAATCTGCAAGACTATCAACGGCAGCGACGACAACGCGAGCAAGGCCGGGGGAAACAACACGAGGGCGGTGGGTAGCAGGGGAAGCGGGGGGCAGCAGACGAGACGACGCACCGGTGAAGGCTATGAGGTCGGGCCTCTCCACCTGGATGAGCCGGCGCAGGAAGCGCGTGGTGTTGCGGTCGGAGCAGCGCATGCCGCCGGCCTCCGGCGCCACGTCCCGGCAGCGCGTGGCGGCTCCGTTGCCGAAGTGCATGTCCGCCACCTGACAACCAAGTAAGCAGGGGCAGCTGACGAGGCGTGTGCAGCCGCCGCCGTATAAAACATCTAAGAGCAACTCCAACAGGCCGACCAAAACGGACGGTGCATTTGTCCGCTTTTTGTCCGTTTGGGTCGGCCGCCCGCCCGGCGTCCGCTCAGTTTTGCATTTGGGTCGGCAGTGCGCCTAATGCGCCGACCCATTTCATGTCCGCACTTAACTTAAAAAAAGGCTCACGACCGATCATGCCAGCGACCATGTCTCATGCCGGCACCATGCCAGCACCGGCATACAATGCCGGCTTAAAAAATATCACCACAGTTCATTTCAAGCTTTTCGCCACCGGCCGCACACATGCCAGCACACAAAAAAAGGGTGGGACTTGAGTTCGACCACGCCATCGCGGCCCCCGTGGTCATGCCAGCACACCTGTCGGCATACAAAAAAGATGGCGATCGCCATGATAGATCACTCGTCGTCGAACTTGAGCACGTCAGCCTGCATCTTCTCGAACCACGGCCTCTTCCTTGACGACACGGTGTTGAGATCCATTTTCATGATCTCCACTCTGGTCATCATGCTCGCGAGAGCCACTTCTTTCACCTTGGTCTTAGTGTTGGCGGCCTCGATCTCTAGCATCTTGGCTTGCTTCTCCACCTCCAGCTCGAACATCTTGGCTTGCTTCTCCGCGTCCATCTCAAGCCTCCTCCTTTGGATCTCCATGAAAGCGTCAATTTGCTCTGACTTGAAACGCCGGCGCTCCTCCTCCCTTGAGTCCTTCTTGTTCATCATTCCCTCCACACTTGCGATCAAGGTGTTGGATGCCGCATCCCGCTTGTCCTCCTTCTTGGAGTTGGTCTTCCCCTGCGGCCGTGCCGGCTCGCCCTCCCCAACCTCCTCCACAGCTTGCTTCCCCCCACGCGACTTGAGGGCGGCATATTGCGCCTTGAACTTCTCCTCGTCCTTGATGACCCCAAAGCAAAGGGAGAGGTTGAAGCACTTGCCATTGTGTTGAACCTTGAATGCCTCCAAAGCTTGAAATGCCTACAAATGTTTCCATGCAAGCATATGGGCAAATGATATGCAAATGAACACGCAAGCATGAACTTGATGACACAAAAGAGGGCAGCTTGCTAGCATACCATGTCTTGCATGCCGATGCCGCTCATGGGGCGGGCTTTGACGCTCTCAAGAGTGGCGCAAAACTTGTTGCACTCTTGTTGGATCACCCTCCATCGCTTGGAAATGGACACCCAACCGCACGTGCTCACAAATTGGTAAGGCGGAAACTTCTTGCGCTCATGAAACTCTCGGTGGACACGAATCCAAAAGGTTGAATGCTTTTGTTCGGCGCCCGTCTTGGGGTCTTGTCCAATGTCTCACCAGCACTCGCAAAGAAGCTTGTCCTCGGCAGCCGTGTATGCCTTCGTGCGCTTGCTCTTGCGCTTCAGCTTAGGACCGACGGCTTGGTTGGCGAGCGCTTCCTCGAGCAAATGCTCCACTTCGATGTCGCACTCGTCCTCTTCCTCTAGCCCGTAGTCGTCCGGGAACTCGTGGTCGAGTGGAAAGCCGTCCAGGTCGATGCCGACCTGATCACGCATGAAGGCCGCCTGGTCGGGATCATAGCCAGTGGCCGGCGTGAACGCCCACGGCCGTCTTGGCTTTGTGTCTCGTCGGGATCGTAGCCAGCGGCCGGCGCACCGCCCTCGAAGATGAGGTTCTGCATGTAGTCCTCGTCGATGGCGGACGACATTCCCTCAAACAGGTTGCGGGCGTCCGGGAGCACGCCAGCCGGCGTCTGCCGCGCGCGTTTCCTCGCGCCGCCGGATGACGAGCCACCGGCCACCGGGGTGGCGTTGAGGTCGATGGGCGCGGGTGTGGAAGGCGCGACCATGCTCACGTCGAGCGAGCACTCTCCGGAGAGGCGGGAGGCCTGCGGGTACACGTGGAAGCCGGGCATCGGATTGCAAGCCGACGCGCGGGGCAAGTCGGGCAGCGCCATCCCAGGAAACGCCGATGAGCCGGTGCTGGCCGCGGCGACGGCGGCACTGACGAGGCCGTGCTGGCCAGGGTTTAACCCAGCATGTAGAGCGCCTCCCTCGTTGCCGCCGCGACGCGGGCGTTGGTGACCTCCCGCTGCGCGGCGGCAGCGACGGCGGCCTGCGCGGCGGCCTCATCCCTCGCGTCCGCGGCGTGCCTCCGGTCCTTTCCTCTTAGCCGACTCCCTTGCCAGTTGTGCGGGCGTCAGCGGCTTCTTTGGCTTGGCCGCGGCGGCGGTCTTGTGCGGAGCACGAGGCTTGCCTTTCCCGGAGGGGGCGGTGGCGCCGGACAAGGCGAGGGAGCTGAGGCCAGCGGCGGCGTCGAGGTCGATGGCGTCGCCCATGGCGGGTGTGGGGCGGGAGCGCGCGGGCGGGAGGGTTTTGGGGGAAAATGGGGGAAAGTGGTGGTGGCTGCCACCGACCGGCGGGTCCGGGGAGAGGAGTAGGCGCACGCGGGCGTCCGTCTCATGTCCACGCTGACGCAAATCCGGCTCAAAATTAGGCCGGGAACAGGTCGCCATGCGGACGCCAAGCGGACGCGCGTCCGTTTGGATCGGCGTGTTGGGTCGCCTTTTCTGTCCGCGTCGATCCAAACGGACGCCAGCAGACAAAATGGGTCGCCCTATTGGAGTTGCTTTAAATGATGTTAGATTTTAGTACCACCTTGCTTACCGAGGCGATCGATCACCTGTTTAAATAGCCTCTTCCACCTGCAACGTTAAGTTCTTATATTGTAATAGGCCTGGACTATCATGCTGGTGCAGACGATTTTCGGGCACTCCATAATACTGGAGTGCTCGAAAATTTCCTACATTAGTCTCCTAGGATTAGGACTACTATGAATTACTTTCTTAACCATTTTTTGCTGCCATGGCAGCATTTTTGAGACAAAGGACTCGTTATGCTGCAGTTGGTCCAAAGCAGTCAAGTCCCTCTCCCGGGATGCGCGCGCCATCAGGGGCATGAACTGGAACAAGAGGCAGCTCCCGTGGAGCTACTCCGACACGGAGAACAACGACGGCTACGGTGGAACGACGGATGACGTCACCGAGACTGTATGGCATGAGTACGACAATAGGTGCACCGGCCTCGTGGATGACGTGCTCGTCCCGCAGTCGGCCGAGACGAGAGACTAAACTTGTTCAGTTTAAAGAGTTAAGGGTGCAGAAAAAAGGGTGCAAGTTGATTAGTTTAAGAGTTGAGAGACGAAAAGTGGACTTTTCTTAAAGTTCTATGATATTACGGAACCACAGTGAGGCTCACCAAAACCCTTCTACGTTACTTGCATAAACAAATAATAGTTTCCTGGAAGTTTCATGATTTTTTCAGTTAAGGCAGACAAACTAAAATTTTAAAATCATATTCGACAATGGTTTGTTTCAAAGATGGTGTCAAGTGGAAGGGGGTGATCAAAACTGATCAGGAATCAGATGTCAGGTTCAAAATTCATGGCCCCTTTATCTGCTTTGAGCAAATTTGAAATGCATGCATTAAATGACGGAAGAGAGAGGGGCACGCTACAGGTTTATTTTGATAGAACTCAAGGTTGTGGTGCAAAAATGATTGAAGGCCTATATCTGAACCAGAAGTTGAAGATCAGACGGTTGACAATACCTTGGTACATCACAAAACTTCATGGATAGTTCATGGGAAATGATTATAATCAGAAGAGTATAAAGTTGACTCCCCCCCCCCCACTCTCCCGACTCCGCCTCCCCGGGCGGCGGCCGGGGCGGCTCCTCCGCTGTTGGGGAACGTAGCAGAAATTCAAAATTTTCCTACGTGTCACCAAGATCTATCTATGGAGAAACTAGCAACGAGGGAAGGAGAGTGCATCTACATACCCTTGTAGATCGCTAAGCGGAAGCGTTCATGAGAACGGGGTTGAAGAAGTCGTACTCGTCGTGATCCAAATCACCGGAGATCCTAGTGCCGAACGGACGGCACCTCCGCGCTCAACACACGTACAGCCCGGTGACGCCTCCCACGCCTTGATCCAGCAAGGAGAGAGGGAGAGGTTGAGGAAGACTCCATCCAGCAGCAGCACAACGCAGGCGTGGTGGTGGTGGTGGAGCGTGGCATCCCGCAGGCTTCGCCAAGCACCAAGGAGAGGAGGAGGAGGAAGAAGAGAGGCAGGCTGCACCAACGAGAGATCGAATCGCAGATTATGGGCAGCCCCTAGGCCTCATATATATAGGGGAAGGGAGGAGGGTGCGCCTCTAGGGTTCCCACCCTAGAGGGGCGGCAGCCCTAGATTGGATCAAGGGGGCGGCCAAGAGGGAGGAGAGGAGGCGCCCACTAGATGGGCCTTAGGGCCCATCTGCCCTAGGGTTTGCCCCTCCCACTCTCCCTTGCGCTTGGGCCTCTTGTGGGCGCACCAGCCCCTTTGGGGCTGGTTCCTCCCACACTTGGCCCACGCAGCCTTCTGGGGTTGGTGGCCCCACTTGGTGGACCCCGGGACCCTCCGGTGGTCCCAGACATTACCGATATCGCCTCAAACTTTTCGGTGACCAAAACAGGACTTCCCATATATAAATCTTTACCTCCCGACCATTCCGAACTCCTCGTGACGTCCCGGATCTCATCCGGACTCGAACAACATTCGTAACCACATACAAACTTCCTTTATAACCCTAGCATCATCGAACCTTATGTGTAGACCCTACGGGTTCGGGAACCATGCGCACATGACCGAGACATTCTCCGGTCAATAACCAACAGCGGATCTGGATACCCATGTTGGCTCCTACATGTTCCACGATGATCTCATCGGATGAACCACGATGTCAAGGACTCAATCGATCCCGTATACAATTCCCTTTGTCTAGCGGTATTGTACTTGCCCGAGATTCGATCGTCGGTATCCCGATACCTTGTTCAATCTCGTTACCGCAAGTCTCTTTACTCGTTCCGTAACACATCATCCCGTGATCAACTCCTTGATCACATTGTGCACATTATGATGATGTCCTACCGAGTGGGCCCAGAGATACCTCTCCGCTTACACGGAGTGACAATGCCGCCTCGATTCGTGCCAACCCAATGACACTTTCGGAGATACCTGTAATGCACCTTTATAGTCACCCAGTTATGTTGTGACGCTTGGTACACCCAAAGTATTCCTACGGTATCCGGAGTTGCACAATCTCATGGTCTAAGGAAATGATACTTGACATTAGAAAAGCTTTAGCATACTAACTACGATCTTTGTGCTAGGCTTAGGATTGGGTCTTGTCCATCACATCATTCTCCTAATGATGTGATCCCGTTATCAATGACATCCAATGTCCATGGTTAGGAAACCGTAACCATCTATTGATCAACGAGCTAGCCAATAGAGGCTTACTAGGGACATGGTGTTGTCTATGTATCCACACATGTATTTGAGTTTCCTATCAATACAATTATAGCATGGATAATAAACGATTATCATGAACAAGGAAATATAATAATAATAACTAATTTATTATTGCCTCTAGGGCATATTTCCAACAGTCTCCCACTTGCACTAGAGTCAATAATCTAGTTCACATCGCCATGTGATTAACATCGATAGGTCACATCGCCATGTGACCAACACCCAAAGAGTTTACTAGTGTCTAAACTAGTTCACATCATCATGTGATTTAGACTCAATGAGTTACGAGGTTTGATCATGTTTTGCTCGTGAGAGAGGTTTTAGTCAACGGGTTTTAGTCAACGGTCTGAACCTTTCAGATCCGTGTGTGCTTTGCAATTCTCTATGTCATATTGTCAATGCTGCTTCCACGCTCCACTTGGATCTATTCCAAATGGTTGCTCCACTATACGATCCGGTTTGCTACTCGAGTCACTCGGATAGGTGTTAAAGCTTGCATCGACGTAACCCTTTACGCGAACTCTTTATCACCTCCATAATCGAGAAACATGTCCTTATTTACTCCAAGGACAATTTTGACCGCTGTCCAACGATCCATTCTGGATCATTCTTGTACCCTTGACCGACTCATGGCAAGGCACACTTCCGGTGCGGTACACAACATAGCATACTATAGAGCCTACGCCTAAGGCATAGGGACGACCTTCGCCCTTTCTCTCTTTCTGCCGTGGTCGAGCTTTAAGTCTTAACTTCATACCTTACATCTCGTGCAAGAACTCCTTCTTTGATCGATCCATCTTGAACACCTTCAAGATCATGTCAAGGTATGTGCTCATTTGAAAGTATTATAAAGCATTTTGATCTATCCTTATAGATCTTGATGCTTATTGTTCAAGTAGCCTAATCCAGGTTTTACATTGAAAACACTTTTCAAACAACCCTATATGCTTTCTAGAAATTCTACATCATTTCGATCATCAATATGTCAACATATACTCATCGAAATTCTATAGTGCTCCCACTCACTTCTTTGGAAATACAAGTTTCTCATGAACTTTGTATAAACCCAAAATCTTTGATCATCTTATCAAAGCGCACATTCCAACTCCGAGATGCTTACTCCAGTCCTTAGAAGGATCGCTGGAGCCAGATACCTTTTAGCATCCTTAGGATCGATAAAACTTTTCTCGATTGTATCACATACAACCTTTCCTCACGAAAACCGGTAAGGAAACTCGTTTTGACATCCATCCGCCGGATTTCATAAATGCAGCTAATGCTAACATGATTTCGACGGACTTAAGCATCGCTACGGATGAGAAAATCTCATCGTAGTCAACTCCTTGAACTTGTGAAAACTCTTCGCCACAAGTCGAGCTTCATAGACGGTGATATTACCGTCCACGTCCGCCTTCTTCTTAAAGATCCATTCATCTCAATGGCTTGCCGCTCATCGGGCAAGTCCACCAAAGTCCATGCTTTGTCCCGATACATGGATCCTATCTCGGATTTCATGGCTTCTAACCATTTGTCGGAATTTGGGCCCACCATCGCTTCTCCATAGCTCGAGGTTCATTGTTGTCTAGCAACATGACCTTCAAGACAGGATTGTGTACCACTCAAGTAGTACGCATCCTTGTCTCCCCACGAGGTACGTTAGTGACTTGATCCGAAACTTCATGATCACTATCATAAGCTTCTACTTCAATTGGTGCAGGTGCCACGGGAACAACTTCCTGTGCCCTGCTACACACTAGTTGAAGTGACGGTTCAATAACCTCATCAAGTCTCCGCCATCCTCCCACTCAACTTTTCGAGACAAACTTTTCCTCGAGAAAGGACCCGATTCAAGAAACAATCCCTATTGCTTTCGGATCTGAATTAGGAGGTATACCCAACTGTTTTGGGTGTCCTATGAAGATGCATTTTATCCGCTTTGGGTTCGAGCTTATCAACCTGAAATTTTTTCACATAAGCGTCGCAACCCCAAACTTTTAAGAAACGACAACTTAGGTTTCTTTAAACCATAGTTCATACGGTGTCATCTCAACGGAATTACGTGGTACCCTATTAAAGTGAGTGCGGTTGTCTTTAATGCCTAAACCATGAACGATAGTGGTAATTCGATAAGAGATATCATGGTACGCACCATATCCAATAGAGTGCAACTATGATGTTCGGACACACCATCACACTATGGTGTTCCAAAGCGGTATTAATTGTGAAACAATTTGCACAATGTCTTAATTGTGTGCCAAAACTCAGAACTCAGATATTCATCTCTATGATCATATCATAGACATTCTTTCCTCTTGTCACGAAGATCTTAAACTTCACTCTGAAATTACTTGAACCATTCAATATTTCAGACTTGTGTTTCATCAAGTAAATATAATCAACATCTACTCAAATCATCTCGTGAAGTAAGAACATAACGATATTCACTGCATGCCTCAACACTCATTGGACTGCACACATCAAAATGTGTCACTTCAACAAGTTGCTATCTTGTTCCATCTTATCAAACCGAGGCTTTTCGGTCATCTTGCCCATGTGGTATGATTTTATATCTCAAGTGATTCAAAATCAAGTGAGTCCAAACGATCCATCTGCATGGAGTTTCTTCATGCGTATACACCAATAGACATGGTTCGCATGTCTCAAACTTTTCAAAGACGAGTGAGTCCAAAGATCCATCAACATGGAGCTTCTTCATGCGCTTAACACCAATATGACTTACATGGCGGTGCCACAAGTAAGTGGTACTATCATTACTATCTTATACTTTTGGCATGAAAAATGTATCACTACGATCGAGATTCAATAAACCATTCTTTTAGGTGCAAGACCATTGAAGGTATTTATTCAAATAAATAGAGTAACCATTATTCTCCTTAAATGAATAACCGTATTGCGATAGACATAATCCAATCATGTCTATGCTCAACGCAAACACCAAATGATAATTATTCTGGTTTAACATCAATCTCGATGGTAGAGGGAGTGTGCGATGCTTGATCACATCAACCTTGGAAACACTTCCAACACATATCGTCAGCTCACCTTTAGCTAGTCTCTGTTTATTCCGCAGCCTTTTATTTCGAGTTACTAACACTTAGCAACTGAACCGGTATCTAATACCCTGGTGCTACTAGGAGTACTAGTAAAGTACACATTAACATAATGTATATCCAATATACTTCTATCGACCTTGCCAGCCTTCTCATCTACCAAGTATCTAGGGTGGTTCTTGTTGGGGAACGTAGTAATTTCAAAAAATTTCCTACGATCACGCAAGACCATGGTGATGGCATAGCAACGAGAGGGGAGAGTGTCCGTCCACGCACTGTGAGACCGAAAGCGGAAGCGTTATAACAACGCTGTTGATGTAGTCGACGCCTTCACGATCCGACCGATCCAAGCACCGAACGACGGCACCTCCGAGTTCTGCACACGCTCAGCTCGATGACGATCCCGGACCGATCCAGCAAAGTGTCGGGATGAGTTCCACAAGACGACGGCGTGGTGACGATGTTGATGCTCCACCGACGCAGGGCTTCGCCTAAGCTCCGCGACGATATGACTTCTCCGCGCAGGCTTCGCCTAAGCTCTACGACGATATGACCAAGTGGAATATGGTGGAAGGGGCACCGACACGGCTAAGGAAAGATCCGAGATCAACTTGTGTGTCATGGGGTGCCCCTGCCTCAGATATAAAGGAGCCAAGGGGTGCGGCCAGCCTTGGGGAGGCGGCCGAGGAGTCCTACTCCCACCGGAGTAGGACTCCCCCCTCTCCTAGTTGGATTAGGATTGAGGAGGGGAAGAGGGAAGGCGCCGCCTCTCCTTGTCCTATTCGGACTAGAGGGGGGAGGGGGGCGCGCAGCCCACCTGGCCGGCCCTTCCTCTTCTCTCTTATGGCCCATTAAGGCCCATAGACCTCCCGGGGGGTTCCGGTAAATTCCCGATTTCACTCGGAACACTTCCGATGTCCAAATGTAGGCTTCCAATATATCAATCTTTATGTCTCGACCATTTCGAGACTCCTCGTCATGTCCGTGATCACATCCGGGACTCCGAACAACCTTCGGTGCATCAATACTTATAAACTCATAATGAACTGTCATCGAAACGTTAAGCGTGCGGACCCTACGGGTTCGAGAACTATGTAGACATGACCTAGAACCATTCTCGGTCAATAACCAATAGCGGAACCTGGATGCCCATATTGGTTCCTACATATTCTACGAAGATCTTTATCGGTCAAACCGCATAACGACATACGTTGTTCCCTTTGTCATCGGTATGTTACTTACCCGAGATTCGATCGTCGGTATCCAATACCTAGTTCAATCTCGTTACGTAAGTCTCTTTACTCGTTCCGTAATACATCATCTCACAACTAACTCATTAGTTGTAATGCTTGCAAGGCTTAAGTGATGTGTATTACCGAGAAGGCCTAGAGATACCTCTCCGACAATCGGAGGACAAAACCTAATCTCAAATACGCCAACCCAACAAGTACCTTTGGAGACACCTGTAGTACTCCTTTATAATCACCCGATTCGTTGTGACGCTTGGTAGTACCCAAAGTGTTCCTCCGTAAACGGAGTTGCATAATCTCATAGTTACAGGAACATGTATGGGTCATGAAGAAAGCATTAACAACATACTAAACGATCAAGTGTTAAGCTAACGGAATGGGTCATGTCAATCACATCATTCTCCTAATGATGTGATCCCATTAATCAAATGACAACACATGCCTATGGCTAGGAAACATAACCATCTTCGATTAACGAGCTAGTCTTGTAGAGGCATACTAGTGACTATCTGTTTGTCTATGTATTCACACATGTATTATGTTTCCGGTTAACACAATTCTAGCATGAATAATAAACATTTATCATGGTATAAGGAAATAAATAATAACTTTATTATTGCCTCTAGGGCATATTTCCTTCAGTCTCCCACTTGCACTAGAGTCAATAATCTGGATTACATAGTAATGATTCTAACACCCATGGAGTCTTGGTGCTGATCATGTTTTGCTCGTGGAAGAGGCTTAGTCAATGGATCTGCAACATTCAGATCCGTATGTATTTTGCAAATCTCTATGTCTCCCACTTGGACTTGGTCCCGAATGGAATTGAAGCGTCTCTTGATATGCTTGGTCCTCTTGTGAAATCTGGATTCCTTTGCCAAGGCAATTGCACCAGTATTGTCATAGAAGATCTTCATCGGTCCCGATGCACTAGGTATGACACCTAGATCGGAAATGAACTCTTTCATCCAGACTCCTTCATTTGCTGCTTCAAGCAGCTATGTACTCCGCTTCACATGTAGATCCCGCCACGACGCTTTGTTTAGAACTCGCACCAACCGACAGCTCCACCGCTTAATAAAAACACGATCCGGTTTGCGATTTAGAATCGTCCGGATCAGTGTCAAAGCTTGCATCGACGTAACCATTTACGACTAGCTCTTTGTCACCTCCATATATGAGAAACATATCCTTAGTCCTTTTCGTATTTCAGATGTTCTTGACCGCTGTCCAAATGATCCACTCTGGATTACTTTGGTACCTTCCTGCCAAGCTTACAGCTAAGCATACGTCAGTCTGGTACACAGCATTGCATACATGATAGAGCCTATGGCTGAAGCATAGGAACATCTTTCATTTCTCTCTATCTTCTCATTGTGGTCGGGCATTGAGTCCGACTCAATCTTACACCTTGCAACACAGGCAAAAAACCTTTCTTTGCTCGATCCATTTTGAACTTTTTCAAAACTTTATCAAGGTATGTGCTTTGTGAAAGTCCAATTAAGCGCCTTGATCTATCTCTATAGATCTTGATGCCCAATATGTAAGCAGCTTCACCGAGGTCTTTCATTGAAAAACTTTTATTCAAGTATCCTTTATGCTATCCAGAAATTCAATATCATTTCCAATCAATAATATGTCGTCCACATATAATATCGAAATGCTACTGAGCTCCCACTCACTTTCTTGTAAATACTGAGCTTCTCCAAAAGTCTCAGACAAACCCATATGCTTTGATCACACTATCAAAACGCTTATTCCAACTCCGAGAGGCTTGCACGCACCATAAATTGATCGCTGGAGCTTGCACACTTTGTTAGTACCCTTTGGATCGACAAAACCTTCTGGTTGCATCATATGCAACTCTTCTTCTAGAAATCCATTCAAGAATGCAGTTTTACATCCATTTGCCAAATTTCATAATCATAAAATGCGCAATTGCTAACATGATTCGGACAGACTTAAGCATCGCTACGGGTGAGAAAGTCTCATCGTAGTCAACCCCTTGAACTTGTCGAAAACCTTTCGCAACAAGTCGAGCTTTGTAGACAGTTATATTACCATCGCGTCAGTCTTCTTCTTAAAGATCCATTTATTTTCAATGGCTTGCCGATCATCGGGCAAGTCAACCAAAGTCCATACTTTGTTCTCATACATGGATCCCATCTCAGATTTCATGGCTTCCAGCCATTTTATGGAATCTGGGCTCACCATCGCTTCTTCATAGTTTGTAGGTTCGCCATGGTCAAGTAACATGACTTCCGTAATAAGATTACCGTATCACTCGGTGCGATTTTACTCTGGTTGACCCACGAGGTTCAAGAGTAACTTGATCTCAAGCTTCATGATCATCATCATTAGTTTCCTCACTAATTCGTGTAGTTGTCACAGGAACCATTTATTGTGATGAACTACTTTCCAATAAGGGAGTAGATACAGTTATCTCATCAAGTTCTACTTTCCTCCCACTCACTTCTTTCGAGAGAAACTCCTTCTCTAGAAAGGATCCGATTTTAGCAACGAAAATCTTGCCTTCAGATCTGTGATAGAAGGTGTACCCAACATCTCCTTTGGGTATCCTATGAAGACACATTTTTCCGATTTGGGTTCGAGCTTATCCGGTTGAAGTTTCTTTACATAAGCATCGCAGCCCCAAACTTTAAGAAACGACAACTTTGGTTTCTTGCCAAACCACAGTTCATAAGGCGTCGTCTCAACGGATTTTGACGGTGTCCTATTTAACGTGAATGCGCCGCCTCTAAAGCATAACCCCAAAACGATAGCGGTAAATCGGAAATAGACATCATAGATCGCACCATATCTAGTAAAGTACGACACGACGCTCGACACACCATTTCTCCGTGGTGTTCCGGGTGGCGTGAGTTGCTAAACTATTCCACATTGTTTCAAATGTAAATCAAACTCAGAACTCAAATATTCTCCTCCACGATCAGATCGTAGAAACTTTATTTTCTTGTTACGATGATTTTCCACTTCACTCTGAAATTCTTTGAACTTTTCAAATGTTTCAGATTTGTGTTTCATTAAGTAGATATACCCATATCTGCTCAAATCATCTGTGAAGGTGAGAAAATAACGATACCGCTGCGTGCCTCAACATTCATTGGACCACAAACATCGGTATGTATGATTTCCAATAAATCAGTTGCTCGCCCATAGTTCGGAGAACGGCGTTTTGGTCATCTTGCCCATGAGGCACGGTTCGCAAGTACCAAGTGATTCATAATCAAGTGATTCCGAAGCCCATCAAGATGGAGTTTCTTCATGCGTTTAATACCGATATGACCTAAACGGCAGTGCCACAAATAAGTTGCACTATCATTATCAACTCTGCATCTTTTGGCTTCAACATTATGAATGTGTGTATCACTACTGTCGAGATTCAACAAGAATAGACCATTCTTCAAGGGTGCATGACCATAAAAGATATTACTCATATAAATAGAACAACCATTATTCTCTGATTTAAATGAATAACCGCCTCGCATTAAACAAGATCCAGATATAATGTTCATGCTCAACGCGGCACCAAATAACAATTATTTAGGTCTAAAACTAATCCCAAGGTAGATGTAGAGGTAGTGTGCCGACCGCGATCACATTGACTTTGGAACCATTTCCCACGCAAGATCGTCACCTCGTCCTTTGCCGGTGCTCGTCTATTCCGTAGTCCTGCTTCGAGTTGCAAATATTAGCAATGTAACCAATATCAAATACCAGGTGCTACTACGAGCTCTAGTAAGGTACACATCAATAACATGTATATCACATATACCTTTGTTCACCTTGCCATCCTTTTTATCCGCCAAATACTTGGGGCAGTTCCGCTTCAAGTGTCGATCGCTTGCAAGAAAACACTCGATTTGTGCTTAGGTCCAGACTTGGGTTTCTTCTCTTGATCAGCAACTTTCTTGCTGTTCTTTTGAAGTTTCCTTCTTCTTCCCTTTGCCCTTTTCTTGAAACTAGTGGTCTTGTTGACCATCAACACTTGATGCTCTTTCTTGATTTCTACCTCCATGGCTTTTAGCATCGCTAAGAGCTCAGAATTGTCTTAGTCATCCCTTGCATATTATAGTTCATCACGAAGCTCTTGTAGCTTGGTGGCGTGATTGGAGAATTTCATCAATGACACTATCATCCGGAAGATTAACTCCCAGCTGAATTAAGTGATTGTTATACCCGGACATTTTGAGTATGTGCTCACCGACGTAACTATTCTCCTCCATCTTGCAGCTATAGAACTTATTGGAGACTTCATATCTCTCAATCCGGGCATTTGCTTGAAATATTAACTTCAACTCTGGAACATCTCATATGCTCCATGACGCTCAAAACGTCGTTGAAGACCCGGTTCTAAGCCGTAAAGCATGGCACACTCGAACTATTGAGTAGTCATCAGCTTTGCTTTGCCGTGACGCTCACAACTTCGCTCAAGATCTGCAGCAGGCTGTCACCTAGCGGTGCTTCGGGACGTAATTTTTCTCGTGCAGCAATGAGGATAATCCTCAAGTTATGGACCCAGTCCGTAATTGCTACCATCATCTTTCAACTTTGCTTTCTCAAGAAACGCATTAAAATTCAACGGAACAACAAAGACGAGCCATCTATCTACGAAGAGACATAGACAAGCAAAATACTATCGGTACTAAGTTCATGATAAATTTAGGTTCAATTAATCATATTAAAAACTCCCACTTAGATGACATCTCTCTAGTCATCTAAGTGAACACGTGATCCAAATCAACTAAACCATGTCCGATCATCACGTGAGACGGAGTAGTTTCAATGGTGAACATCACTATGTTGATCATATCTACTATATGATTCACGCCGACCTTTCGGTCTCCGTGTTCCGAGGCCATATCTGTTATATGCAAGGCTCGTCAAGTTTAACTCGAGTATTCGCGTGTGCAACTGTTTTGCACCGTTGTAGATGGACGAGAACTTATCACACCCGATCATCACGTGGTGTCCGGGTACTACTTAACTTTGGCAACGGTGCATACTCGTGGAGAACACTTCTTGATAATTTTAGTGAGAGATCATCTTATAATGCTACCGTCAATCAAAGCAAGATAAGATGCATAAAGGATAAACATCACATGCAATCAATATAAGTGATATGATATGGTCATCATCATCTTGTGCTTGTGATTCCATCGCCAAGCACCGCCATGATCACCATCGCCACCGGCGCGACACCTTGATCTCCATCGTAGCATCGTTGTCGCCTCGCCAACTATTGCTTCTACGACTATCGCTACTCCTTAGTGATAAAGTAAAGCAATTACATGGCGTTGCATTTCATACAATAAAGCGACAACCATATGGCTCTCGCCATTGCCGATAACTCGTTACAAAACATGATCATCTCATACAATAAAATATAGCATCACGCCTTGACCATATCACATCACAACATGCCTGCAAAAACAAGTTAGACGTCCTCTACTTTGTTGTTGCAAGTTTTACGTGGCTGCTACGGGCTGAGCAAGAACCGTTCTTACCTACGCATCAAAACCACAACGATAGTTTGTCAAATAGACTCGCTTTAACCTTCTCAAGGACGGGCGAGTCATACTCGGTTCAACTAAAGTGAGAGAGACAGACACCCGCCGGTCACCTTTAAGCAACGAGTGCTCGAGCGGTGAAACCAGTCTCGCGTAAGCGTCACGCGTAATGTCGGTCCGGCCGCTTCATCTCACAATACCGCTGAACCAAAGTATGACATGCTGGTAGGCAGATGACTTGTATCGCCCACAACTCACTTGTGTTCTACTCGTGCACATGACATCAACGCATAAAACCAGGCTCGATGCCATCTGTTGGGGAACGAGTAATTTCAAAAATTTCCTACGATCACGCAAGACCATGGTGATGGCATAGCAACGAGAGGGAGAGGTCCGCCCACGCACCCTCGAGACCGAAAGCGAAGCGTTATAACAACGCGGTTGATGTAGTCGACGCCTTCACGATCCGACCGATCCAAGCACCGAACGACGGCACCTCCGAGTTCGCACATGTTCAGCTCGATGACGATCCCGGACTCCGATCCAGCAAAGTGTCGGGATGAGTTCCACAAGACGACGGCGTGGGACGATGTTGATGCTCCACCGACGCAGGGCTTCGCCTAAGCTCGCGACGATATGACTTCTCCGCGCAGGCTTCGCCTAAGCTCTCACGACGATATGACCAAGTGGAATATGGTGGAAGGGGCACCGACACGGCTAAGGAAAGATCCGTAGATCAACTTGTGTGTCATGGGGTGCCCCTGCCCTCAGATATAAAGGAGCCAAGGGGGGGCGGCCAGCCTTGGGAGGCGCGCCGAGGAGTCCTACTCCCACCGGAGTAGGACTCCTCCTAGTTGGATTAGGATTGGAGGAGGGAAGAGGGAAGGCGCGCCCCCTCTCCTGTCCTATTCGGACTAGAGGGGTGAGGGGGCGCGCAGCCCACCGGCCGGCCCTTCCTCTTCTCTCTTATGGCCCATTAAGGCCCATAGACCTCCCGGGGTTCCGTAACCCCGGTACTCGATAAATTCCTGATTTCACTCGGAACACTTCCGATGTCCAAATGTAGGCTTCCAATATATCAATCTTTATGTCTCGACCATTTCGAGACTCCTTGTCATGTCCGTGATCACATCCGGACTCGAACAACCTTCGTGCATCAATACTTATAAACTCATAATGAACTGTCATCGAACGTTAAGCGTGCGGACCCTACGGGTTCGAGAACTATGTAGACATGACCTAGAACCATTCTCGGTCAATAACCAATAGCGGAACCTGGATGCCCATATTGGTTCCTACATATTCTACGAAGATCTTTATCGGTCAAACCGCATAACGACATACGTTGTTCCCTTTGTCATCGGTATGTTACTTACCCGAGATTCGATCGTCGGTATCCAATACCTAGTTCAATCTCGTTACGGTAAGTCTCTTTACTCGCTCCGTAATACATCATCTCACAACTAACTCATTAGTTGTAATGCTTGCAAGGCTTAAGTGATGTGTATTACCGAGAAGGCCTAGAGATACCTCTCCCACAATCGGAGTGACAAAACCTAATCTCAAATACGCCAACCCAACAAGTACCTTTGGAGACACCTGTAGTACTCCTTTATAATCACCCGATTACGTTGTGACGTTTGGTAGTACCCAAAGTGTTCCTCCGGTAAACGGGAGTTGCATAACCTCATAGTTACAGGAACATGTATGGGTCATGAAGAAAGCATTAACAACATACTAAACGATCAAGTGTTAAGCTAACGGAATGGGTCATGTCAATCACATCATTCTCCTAATGATGTGATCCCATTAATCAAATGACAACACATGTCTATGGCTAGGAAACATAACCATCTTCGATTAACGAGCTAGTCTTGTAGAGGCATACTAGTGACTATCTGTTTGTCTATGTATTCACACATGTATTATGTTTCCGGTTAACACAATTCTAGCATGAATAATAAACATTTATCATGGTATAAGGAAATAAATAATAACTTTATTATTGCCTCTAGGGCATATTTCCTTCAGTTCTGCTCCAGTGGCAGTTCCCCTTATTCCAGAAGCACTTAGTCTCGGGTTTGGGTTCATCCTTGGGTTTCTTCACTTGTGCAGCAGCTGATTTGCCGTTTCATGAAGTATCCCTTCTTGCCCTTGCCCTTCTTGAAACTAGTGGTTTCACCAACCATCAACAATTGATGCTCCTTCTGATTTCTACTTTCATGTGTCAAACATCGCGAACACTTCAAGGATCATCATATCTATCCCCGATATGTTATAGTTCATCACGAAGCTCTAGTAGCTTGGTGGCAATGTCTTTGGAGAAACATCACTATCTTATCTGGAAGATTAACTCCCACTCGGTTCAAGTGATTGTTGCACTCAGACAATCTGAGCACAAGCTCAACGATTGAGCTTTTCTCCCTTAGTTTGCAGGCTAAGAAAATCGTCGGAGGTCTTATACCTCTTGACGTGGCACGAGCCCGAAATCCCAATTTCAGCCCTCAAACATCTCATATGTTCCGCGACGCTTCAAAACGCCTTTGGTGCCTCTACTCTAAACCTTTCAACTAAACTATCACGTAGTTATCAAAATGCGATGTCCGATGTTCAAACATCCACAAACGACGCTTGGGGTTCAGCACATCGAAGGTGCATTAAGGACATAAGCTTTCTCGTCCGCATAATCGCCATCGTCAACTTTCAACTATATTTTCTCTAGGAACATATCTAAACAGTGGAACTAAAGCGCGAGCCATTTACATAATTTGCAAAAGGTCTTTTGACTATGTTCAAGATAATTAAGTTCATCTTATGAACTCCCACTCAGATAGACATCCCTCTGGTCATCTAAGTGATTACATGATCCGAGTCAACTAGGCCGTGTCCGATCATCACGTGAGACGGACTAGTCATCATCGGTGAACATCTTCATGTTGATCGATCTACTATACGACTCATGCTCGACCTTTCGGTCTCGTGTTCCGAGGCCATGTCCGTACATGCTAGGCTCGTCAAGTTAACCCTAAGTGTATTGCGTGTGTTTCGAGGCCATGTCTCGTACATGCTAGGCTCGTCAACACCCGCTGTATGTGAACGTAAGAATCCATCACACCCGATCATCACGTGGTGCTTAGAAGCTTATTTAACTTTTGGCAACGGTGCACGCAGTTAGGGGGAACACTTCTTGAAATTGTTGTAAGGGATCATCTTATTTACTACCATCGCTCTAAGTAAACAAGATGCATAGACATAATAAACATCACATGCAATTATATATTAGTGACATGATATGGCCAATATCATATAGCTCCATTGATCTCCATCTTCGGGGCTCCATGATCATCATTGTCACCGGCATGACACCATGATCTCCATCATCGTGTTTTCATGAAGTTGTCTCGCCAACTATTACTTCTACTACTATGGCTACCGTTAGCAATAAAGTAAAGTAATTACATGGCGCCGCTTAATGACACGCAGGTCATACAATAAATAAAGACAACTCCTATGGCTCCTGCGGTTGTCATATTCATCGACATGCAAGTCGTGAATCCTATTACAAGAACATGATCAATCTCATACATCACATATCATTCATCACATTCTTCTTGGCCATATCACATCACATAGCATACCCTGCAAAAACAAGTTAGACGTCCTCTAATTATTGTTTGCATGTTTTACGTGGCTGCTATGGGTTTTAGCAAGAACGTTTCTTACCTACGCAAAACCACAACGTGATATGCCAATTGCTATTTACCCTTCATAAGGACCCTTTTCATCGAATCCGTTCCGACTAAAGTGGGAGAGATCGGCACCGCTAGCCACCTTATGCACCAAGTGCATGTCACCGGTGGAACCTGCCTCACGAAGAGTACGTAAGGTCGGTCCGGGCCGCTTCATCCCACAATACCGTCGAAAACAAGATTGGACTAGTAACGGTAAGCATATTGAATAACATCAACGCCCACAACTACTTTGTGTTCTACTCGTGCAAAGAATCTACGCAATAGACCTAGCTCATGATGCCACTTTGCTGGGGAACGAGCAGAAATTCAAAATTTTCCCACGTGTCACCAAGATCTATCTATGGAGAAACTAGCAACGATGGAAGGAGAGTGCATCTACATACCCTTGTAGATCGCTAAGCGGAAGCGTTCATGAGAACGGGGTTGAAGAAGTCGATTGTCGTGATCCAAATCACCGGAGATCCTAGTGCCGAACGGACGGCACCTCGCGCTCAACACACGTGACAGCCCGGTGACGCCTCCCACGCCTTGATCCAGCAAGGAGAGAGGGCGAGGTTGAGGAAGACTCCATCCAGCAGCAGCACAACGCGTGGTGGTGGTGGTGGAGCGTGGCATCCCGCAGGCTTCGCCAAGTACCAAGGGAGAGGAGGAGGAGGAAGAAGAGAGGCAGGGCTGCACCAACGAGAGATCGAATCGCGCATTATGGGCAGCCCCTAGGCCTCATATATATAGGGGAAGGGGAGGAGGGTGCGCCCCCTCAGGGTTCCCACCCCAGAGGGGCGGCAGCCCTAGATTGGATCAGGGGGCGCCAAGAGGGGAGGAGAGGAGGCGCCCACTAGATGGGCCT
The DNA here is from genome assembly GCA_021605205.1 of Aegilops longissima. Taxonomy (NCBI): domain Eukaryota; kingdom Viridiplantae; phylum Streptophyta; class Magnoliopsida; order Poales; family Poaceae; genus Aegilops; species Aegilops longissima. The sequence continues at coordinate 681,498,404 of CM038682.1, read as the reverse complement.
TAGGGCCCATCTCGCCCTAGGGTTTGCCCTCCCACTCTCCCTTGCGCTTGGGCCTCTTGTGGGCGCACCAGCCCTTTGGGGCTGGTTCCTCCCACACTTGGCCCACGCAGCCTTCTGGGGTTGGTGGCCCCACTTGGTGGACCCTCGACCTCCGGTGGTCCCAGACATTACCGATATCGCTCAAACTTTTCCGGTGACCAAAACAGACTTCCCATATATAAATCTTTACCTCCGGACCATTCCGAACTCCTCGTGACGCCCCGGACCTCATCCGGACTCAACAACATTCGTAACCACATACAAACTTCCTTTATAACCCTAGCGCCATCGAACCTTATGTGTAGACCCTACGGTTCGGGAACTATGCGAGATATGACCGAGACGTTCTCCGGTCAATAACCAACAGCGGATCTGGATACCCATGTTGGCTCCTACATGTTCCACGATGATCTCATCGGATGAACCACGATGTCAAGGACTCAATCGATCCGTATACAATTCCCTTTGTCTAGCGGTATTGTACTTGCCCGAGATTCGATCGTCGGTATCCCGATACCTTGTTCAATCTCGTTACCGGCAAGTCTCTTTACTCGTTCCGTAACACATCATCCCGTGATCAACTCCTTGATCACATTGTGCACATTATGATGATGTCCTACCGAGTGGGCCCAGAGATACCTCTCCGCTTACACGGAGTGACAAATGCCGATCTCGATTCGTGCCAACCCAATGCAGACACTTTCGAGATACCGTAATGCACCTTTATAGTCACGCAGCTATTGCCGTTGACGCGTTTGGTACACCCAAAGTATTCCTGCGGTATCCGGAGTTGCACAATCTCATGGTCTAAGGAAATGATACTTGACATTAGAAAAGCTTTAGCATACGAACTACGATCTTTGTGCTAGGCTTAGGATTGGGTCTTGTCCATCACATCATTCTCCTAATGATGTGATCCCGTTATCAATGACATCCAATGTCCATGGTTAGGAAACCGTAACCATCTATTGATCAACGAGCTAGCCAATAGAGGCTTGCTAGGGACATGGTGTTGTCTATGTATCCACACATGTATTTGAGTTTCCTATCAATACAATTATAGCATGGATAATAAACGATTATCATGAACAAGGAAATATAATAATAATAACTAATTTATTATTGCCTCTAGGGCATATTTCCAACATCCGCACCTTCTCCTCGCCCCCACCCCTCCGTCCTCCCTCCCCCGCCGCCGCCGGACGGCGCCCCCGGATCTGGACGGGTGGCTCGGCGGCGGCGGGCCTTCTTTTCCCACAGCAGCTTCTTCCCGGCAGGGCTCGGCGGCGGTGCAGCTCGGTGGCGGTGGTTCGGCATCCGTGGCGGGGCCGGCTGCTTTGGCGCTGTGGTGGCGCCGCCTCTTGGCGGCGGGTGGCTCGGCGCGCCCGGACTAGATCTGGGCCCTTAGGGCCCCATCTGGTCCTAGCGGGCGGCGCCGGCGTGGCCTTTGCTGTCTCATGCTCGGTGTGGTGGAGGAGCGGCTCGGATGTGGGCGGCGCGCGATGGCGTCTTGGCAGCAGGCGAGGGCGGAGCTTTACGGCCCACGAGGGCTCGGCGGGCACTGTGGGCCTACGGGCTGGTGTGCTCCTGCTATTGCGTCCGGACGGCTACGTCGTCACGACGGTGGAGGTGGGGCCCTCCGCGCGCCGACGGTCTTGCTGCCCTAGTCCCGGCTCGATTCTTCGCCATGTTGTCCTCACTTGGCGGTGTCGTGGTGAGACGGCGTGGGGCCTCTTGACCGTGTTGGCGCTGGGTGGTGGTTGGTTTGGTGGCTGGCTCGAGCGCCCGAGGTGCGGGTTGGGATCGGGAAACCCCGCCGGCTTGGCCGACACCGCGCGTGATGGCGCTGTGGGTGCCACCGACTTTCCGGGAGGGCGTCGGGGGCTACCCTTCCTCTCGCCTCGTCGTGTACCGGGGGAAACCCTTGGCAGCAGCGTCGTCATCGTCGCGATCCTTCTTGGAGGTGTTGATACGTGCCGGCGCTTCGGAGTCTTGGAGCCTAGTGGAAGATCCCGGCGGGCGCAGCGTTCGCGAGGCTTCTTCGTTTTCGTTGATCCGCCGTTGTCGGCATTTGTTTCTTTTGCTCTTTCTCTGTCGTTTCTTTTGGGCGTGACTGTGCTGCTTCCGCCCCAGCACCTATCCTTGTACGACTTGGTTGGTTGCTTTGTATACAAAGCGGGCGGAAACTCTTTTTCGGTAAATGATTATAATCACCCGACTGATAATGACGCGTGCGTCCGCCGCCTTCGTAGTCGTCAGATCTGATTTTAATCATATGGCTTAGAAACAATGTATTACGTAGATTAAGTTTTGCAACTCAGGAGTTGTTGCAATCTCCCCCACCGCAACAGTTGGTGTGTTGCGGGATCTGGATCCCTCGCCTCCCGTGCTCCTCCCGAGCCCCCATGAATCCAAAGCCCTTGCTCGGATCACCGTCGCTAGCAAACACTCCAACGATGCCGCCGTCAAGCACGACTGCCGCCGCCGGCAATCACAGACGAGGCCGACGACAAGCACGTTGACGAGGCTGCCGACAAGCATGAGCAGTCGCTCCATGTTCCTCCCGAGCTCCCCCAAGCTGACGCCTCCCCACACTGCTCTGACCGTCTCGCCGTCGACAAGCACGCCGACACGGTCGCCCCAGAGGAGCACCAATGTCCATTGTTGTCGCCTCCTCGAGCTTCAATCGTGACAACAGTTCCTACAACATTATCTTTGTTGCATAAATTTTCTGCAACTTAACCTTTGTTGCAAAAAAAATATTCTGCAAATACTTTTGCAACACCATCTCTGCTGTGATTTTTTTAGCAACACGACCTCTGTTGCAAATATTTCTGCAACATGACTTATGTTGTCAAATGTTTCTGCAACACGACTTATGTTGCAGAAATAGAGATGGCACTCGGTCACTAGATTGAGTTTGATCCGACAGCTGCAAGGCGGTTGATTTTTCCAAATGATCCCCGACCGATGTGTAGTTTCCAAATAATACAGGCATGGATGATCTTTAAAATTCCTGCAACAAGATCTCTGTTGCAAAAAATGTCTGCAATAATATCTCTGTTGCAAAAAATAAAAAATACAGACTCGGTGATTGCAACAAGCAAACTGTTGCAGAAACACCACTCTTGTTGCAAAAGGTGGCTGCGATCCTTTTTTTCAATTTCCACCGGCGGACGCGTAGCGTTGCCCATAGTTCATACTCCCTTTTTTGCTTTATGAATACCTTGGGTTCTTTCTTTCCTTCTTGATAGAAAGAAGGGCCAACTGAGTTCTATATAAGATGCTCGGCTTTCTTTCTTTACTAGTCAATGTGTATGTGCAATGCACGTTAATTTGGAAGTATATTAAGTGCATGCGGATATTAAGTAAGATATTTTTTGCGTGTTATTATGTGATTAGCACTATATTTGGCATGCAATTAACTGCACGCTAAACGTGTTGAGCGTTCGACATTGAAGCAATCTAGATCGTTGGATTGACATGATTTGATGGCCGAGATTAATTGAATCTGCCCCTTTGTGTCTTTTTATATTGGTATATATATAGATATTACACAGGTGTTTTTTTTGTTATTAAAATCAGGCATATGTTGTCTAATTCGTACCAACTTTTATATGAGTGTAATGAAGCATAGATAACACTAGCAGTCAATGCATAAACGAGAAAACTATCCAGGCTAACTGCCACATCAAGGGGACAAATTACCTCCTCACATCATGTTCAGAACTGGTTTCAACAACCCAAGCAAGGGTTTTGCATATGAACAAGATACAACAGTATCATATACAGGTGATGACTAATTTGGTCAAACCTACCAATTTGATGTATTGTAATTGATCAAACATGTTTACAACATACACAAAGATCTTAGTGTCCGGAGCTTACAAGTGAACACTCTCGTAAGAGTCGTCGTCGCTGTGTCTCCAGAGAACCTGCTCATCGATTTTGGAAAGGTTCTCATCGTCTAGTAACTTCCAAGTCTGTATCGACTCGACTCCCATCCATGACCTCTGCCCTTTCTTGAGTTGAGTATAAATTACCCGAGCTCTCCTCGGCCAATGAGGCCTTCCATAGGCATGGTAACCAAAGCCACCGCCATAACAGAACCATATGCCGTTAAGGTTGCCACAGAAATCATTAAGATGATCATGACCAAGAAAGACACCTTTCACATCTCCCATGGAGACGAGGGTGCCAAGGACACCAGAGTTTACAAATGAGCAGGCCACTCCCTCCTGGTACTCACCCTTAAAATCTGTGTACCACAGTTCTCGGACTTCTGGATTTGGGATGTGGAAGAATGATAATGCGGGGGCAGGCGAATTTTGCTGTCAAATAAAGGAAATAAGTCATGTACCGGTTGTCAAAGAATATATATTACAAAGAGGAGTAGCATTTCTTATTTCAAACAATGCTGATAAACAACAGAAGTTACTAATGAGCATGGTGCAAATCCCGTGATGTGAATGTGATATGGGAGTTAGCTTATGCTGCTTTGCCTGATTGGGTTCAAACATTTATGATTGGGTTTAAAATTTTAGATAGGTTTTGGATGAGGATCATCTTGATCTCTCCAATGATGCTGTTGTTGTAGCTGTTGTATTTTATCTTTTTTGGAACTCCCTAGGGCATAGTCTTTCTTTGTGCTTTCTGTACATAAACCCTTATAAAATCAATACAAATATGCTGTGAGAACAAATTATCACAGCTTCGGGTCAAATTTTTCTTTTTAGTTCAAACACTGGTAAAATATGAACAGAACAATAATCCAGTGATTTGGTTACAAATATGTTCATCAACGTATAACAGAAAAGGCAAGGGTAATAGACCAACAGATATGACATATTTATACTGGTTGTTAGGATCTTCATCCAAAATGGTGACACGTCCCAAACTGAGATCTTAGGTACTGTGATCAAGTTAGTATTTATCATGAGTACCTGGAGTTCTCTTGAAGTAGCACTGACCCAAGCAAGTTGAGATTCTCTGATCCATCCATAAGTTTTAATTCCATCGACCACTTCACGATCCCCACTATCCAGGAAGTAAAGGTTAAGCAGACTAGTATTGACCAACCCCGATCCAAATGGCCCATGTATGCCAACATGATAATTGCCAAACCCATGTACCAGAAAACCAGGAGGGTTTACTTGAGATACTGAGTAATCCATCAAAGACAAGAACATCATCAGTTCCTCTCGCGTCATTGTGGATTCCTGGTCATGATTTCCTAATATGGCGGCCCATGGTACCTTGTACTCTATAGCAGGGCTAATTGCTCTGAGTAGTGATTCTGCTGCATCAGTTGCACTGCCCCCAAATATGTTATCCCCTGATTCAAAATTAAAGGAGAAGGATTAAATTTTAAGTTACTCAGCCTTTTTTATGATTAAGAGAACTGGAAACAAGTAAATAATGTACTCCCTCTGTTCCTAAATACAAGTCTTTGTAGAGATTCCACTATTGACTACATAAGGAGCAAAATGAGTGAATCTACACTCTAAAATGCATCTATATACATCCGTATGTGGTCCATAGTTAAATCTCTACAAAGACTTATATTTAGGAACGGAGGGAGTAGTAACTGAAAAATCGCAAGTTTATTAAATCAAGGTATACTAAAACTTTTCAGAGAGGGGCTGATGGAAAAAGAAAGCAGTGGTTATGGTCAATAACTATTTACTCGCAGGCCATAACATGCTTATTTTAGCGGCTACCCCAAGAGTTGATGGTTTTGTAGTCCAAACTCTACTAACTCGACAGGACAGAAAAATAACCGTTGGCTTTTGTTCACGCAGGATCATCCGTACTCTGTTACAGCTAAGAGCCTAAGAGGGAACATTACTCATGTTCATGTTGAATGTGGATCTGATCCAAATTCTACTATTGACTGCTAATAGTTTGATGATCTTGGAGTTTGGTCTCTTTGCACCAATCACCTTACTGATGTAATCATGCATCAATGCCATCATCAGAAGTTCAGAACCAAGAGGAGCGGTGCGTGAATCCCTTGCATACAAGAGAGAACTCACTCGATATAGTTATAAAAGAAGAATGTAAGCTTAGTACTCTGACATTAGCTCCATCCAGTGTTAAACCCCTAAGCATCAGTCAAGATGGGTCCACATTGCTTGCAAAGTAAATCCCCGCGGGGTTATACAAATGCCATCAACAGGTCACGAGAGACAATCCATAACATCCGAGCATCGATGAGCTACAAGTAAATAGGCGCCGATAAGAGTGTAACAGATAGTGAAAAATTCCAGCCACCACCTCTGAAATCTGAGTGCAAACAGGAAGTATTCATAAGGTTAACTTACAAGATCCATCAAGCTGGTACGCACTAATTTGTCGTTGTACTTATATATCGCTGGTACGTTACAGGTAAATTAGCTACCTAATCGACTGGATCTAATTCCGTTGCAATACTCCAAATGGCGAATTTGCAAGAGTCTCAACGGCCAGGGCAGACAGCGTGGGGCGGAGTCGCGATCACTGTAGCTAGGTAACCACCTAGCAGCAGCTGCCTGTGTGTAACAGGAGAAGCGGGGGAGCAAACCAAAGCACGCACCGGTGAAGGCTATGAGGTCGGGCCTCTCCGCTTCGATGACCCGGCGCAGGAACCGGGTGGTGTTGAGGTCGGAGCAGCGCGCGCCGCCGACCTCCGGCGCCACGTCCCGGCAGCGCGTGGCGGCGCCGTTGCCGAAGTGCATGTCCGCCACCTGACAACGCCAGCGAGCGAGCAGGGTCAGCGAACGAGGCGCGGTCAGGGAGGGGAAATCGAGCGAGCGAGCGAGCTACCGACCTGGAGGATCTTGAAGGCGCCGTCATGGCGGAAGCGGAGGGGCAGAGGAGGCGACCTCTTGACGTGAGGCACGGCGGCGCCGGGATCCAGCAGGGCGGAGAAGCGGAGGAGGACGAAGGAGAGGAGGCAGGGGACGAGGAGCGAGAGGAGGCCGGACCAGCTCATCGGGCATCCCACTGTCAGTGCCAGACACAGCCCGCACGACTCGCCAAAGACTCGTCGGTAGGTCAAACGGTCAAGCGGTTAGGCAAGAGCTGTAATGAACATTTACATTACCGAAAATACAGGATATGAAAATACAGGTTCATTATGATGAATCTAATGGCACTGATTTTGTATTGTAAGTGTTGATAAAATGTCAATAAACTCGTAAGGCGCTGTTCGGTACCGCTCCGTTTCACAACTCCGGGAACAGAGTTGGCGGAGCTGCAGTTCAAAACGACGGAGTTGCAATTTCCATGCTCGGCAGATTTTGGGAGCGGGTGATTACCGAACAGGGCCTAAGTAAGGTCAAAATGATTATCTTCACAAAAACAATATCAAACGATTATTACACAGCACTCAAGCATAACAAGCTTACATCTGATGAAGAATATAGTCGCAGGATTTGCTGCTGCTCACAGGCATCCCAGGATAGGAAACAACCTATAGCTTCAAGCACTTCCAAGTTCTTAGTAATCTTTAGGATAAAAGAGGGTACTACTTAGCACAGGGAGAACAATAACAGGAAATCATCTAGCGTTCAGGAAATCAACTGATACATTCGCAATATATCTCTTGAAAGGGCGCTCGGCACACGAAGCCACGGCTGCAGTGTGAGCAGAATTTGACCGCATCTGGCGTCTTCTCCGGTTCTTCAGGATCGGCGCTTGTCGCCGCGCTTCTTGCTCTTCTTCCGGCTGCCCTTGCCGTCAGAATCAGAATCAGACTCGGACTCAGATTCAGATCCAGAGGAGGACGACGACGTGTTGTCCCTCCGGTGCCTTCTCTTCTTCTGCGTCGTCTTGCGTCGGCGCTTCTTCTTGTCCTCCGAGTCTGAGGAGCTGTAGCTTGAGCTGCCGCTCTCAGAAGAGTACTCGGAGCCGGTCCCCGACGATTCAGAGTCCGAGTCAGAGTCAGACACCGACGCGCGATGTTTCCTCTTGCTCTTTGACTTGCTCCTTGCCTTCCTTTTCTCAGACTTCTCCTTCTTCAGCTTTTCTCTCATCAGCTTCCTTTCCTCCTCCATCTCCTTCTCCAGATCAGGGTTCACGAACTGAGAGGGTGCCGGCAGCCACGCCTTCTTCAACCTGGGGTCCTTAAGCTGATCCGTCCTTGAGGGTCGCGATATGTAGACCCGTTCATTCTTGCACTCGTATGTCCAGTGCCCAGGCTGGAAGCACTTCTGACATTGGCCCCCAGCAGTTGCAGAAGCTGGTGCAGCATTTGGTCTCACACCCAGCCTCACAGCCTTCTCTGTACTCATCAGATACATCTTCCTCTTGGCTTCCTTCCTCTCCTGCCAGCGACTTGGCCCCTCTTCCTTCTGCCCATAGGCATTGACATTGCGGGCGGCAGCTTCCGCTGCACGTTCAGCTTGAGCCCTGCTCAGTCCCTTAGCATTTGATAAGGCCTGTGCCTTTATTCTGTCAGCTGCGGCCTGAGAATTATTTCCAGACATCTTGATACACCCAAGAAGAAAAGGTTATACAAGACCAGCAAATCTGAAAATCCTGCAAGGAAAACAAACTCTATCAGTTAGTAGTGAGTGATGAGGCCATGGCTATCTAAAATTCAAACGGGCAGTCATGCAGACAAACAAATTCAGACCTTTCACGCTATTCATTTACTGCCAACAACAACAACAACAACAACAAAGCCTTTAGTCCCAAACAAATTCACTTACTGCATAACCTAAGGAATTTCGTCACTTGGTAGGACAAGAAATGCACAGTCATGGCACTAACAAAATCTACATAAAGACTCTGTTATAGAACTGCAACCAGTACTGATTAAAAATTAACAAAGTCAGCAAATCAAACACCAATAGGGTATGCATATCACAAATAAACCTCTCCCATATATGAACTGAACAATCATAATTCAGATTTATTTTCTTGCAACTAAGTAAATAAATATATGTCTACCAGGGTGCAAATTACATGACATCGGAACCTTAAAATGTCATGTGGAATTAAAGAAATAAATACAGTGGCAACTCAAAATTATTCACTAGCCAACATATTCAGAGCTACATCCAAGAAGAAATATCCTGGAAGGAAACAAACTATATTGGTTACTACTAGCATGACGAGGTCATCATCTTTTAGCTAAAATAAACATTTGTCTAGCTAGCTAAAATTTACACAGGCAGTCATGAAACAGACACATTCAGACCATTTCGTTTACTGCAACGTTAACCTAAGGACCTTCGTCACTTGGGAGGGCAAGAAAACTACACTCATGGCGCTAACAAAATCTACATAGAGACTCTATTAGAATAGCAACCAGTACTGCTTAAACATTAAACAATCAACACATCAGACACCAATATGTATGCATATCACGAATAAACTTTGACGCATATGAACTGAACGATCATAGCAGAGATTTGTCTACTTACAACTAAGTAAGTAAATAGATACTCTCCTAGGAAGTGCAAATTACATGATACCAGAACCTTAAAATGTCATGTTAAACTAAAGAAATACAGTGGTAACTCAAAACTACCCATTAGCCAACAAACACATTCAGTTATATATACCAAAAGCAACACTTCTGCTTCAAGGCCCTTCCACGCACATAACCTCGAACAGAACAACCCATCTGCGTCACGACTCTACACAATCCTAAGGACACAACCAAACAACGGCCATCTATTTGGGCACATGTAAACAATAACCAGGGGCGGATCTGTACGGTGCACACCAGCACAAGCAAAATTGGCGGAGGCCAGCGGAGTTTAATCTAACTAATCACCGGATACTGGAGAACCCATACCTCGAAGACCAACGGCGGAGTCGCGGACGGAGCAGAGCGGGGGCAGGGTCGCGACCGCGCGGCGAGGTAGGACGGGAACGTCGACTGCGGCGGCGACGCGCGGCAGAGGCGAGGAGCTCGTCCGGGGGGTGGGGAAGGCGTCGGCGGTGAGGCCGCGGCAGCGCTAGGGCACGGCGATGGAAGGAGGGGCGATTTTCTTTTTGAGCCGCGGCTCGGGTCGGGTTGGGGATTTTAGGAGTCGGCGGACGAGGGAGGGGAGAAAGATACGGAGACGGTGAAGGAGAGAAAAGTCTACCGCGATCTGGCGGTGGATCTAGGCTCTAGGGTGTGTGTATTTTTTTTATTTATTTTTGCGGGGTGTATTTGAAATCGAAAAGAAAAACAAACTAAGGCGGCGATATCTTCGAATATCCATTTCAGAGTCGGGGCTCATCTGCATCAGATTAAGAAAAAATTCCAAAAAAAAATCCAAAAAATCCAAAAAAGAATTTGTGTGGAAGATGATTTGGCGCGTCAGTTCCACTCCAAATTTCAGATCATTTGGACATATAACAAGGTCTCAGAAAAAGAAATTGGCTCAGAATAGTAGATGAATATTAAGCTATTTCGCGGACCCCAAATTTGTCTTTTTTGCCGAGAGCTACTAAGAATCCAAATAAACTTAAATTTAAAGTGGACCTCACACACCTAAGTATCTCCATGCAAAAAGAAACATATTTTTTAAATTTGTCTAATATTTTTTCTGAATTTATTGTTCGCCGCGGGAACATATAAGTTCGGGAGCCGAATAGCCGCACTCCGATATCTTCTCTTATTCTACTGTAAACTGAATTATTTTGACTTCAATATAAATCTGACATCAGATTTGTAGGGGTAAAATTCTTGCGCGCTCAGACAAGTCGGATCATGATCAAACCCATGACAATTAATCGTTGCACGCCTGCACCGTGACAAATTTTCTATTGAATTTTTATGCTACATGGTAATTTTCACTGTAAGAACATGACAAATTTTACACACATGTATGGCAATTTTATCTGTTGGCATGGCCTATCTGTATTTGATTTCTAGCGTTAAAAATGTGAAGTCAGATTTTTAACATTTTTGAATTAGTTTACAGAGTATGTAATCTTATTTTTAAAAAACTTTGCACTGTCTTTTTTTTTCCAGAAAAACTTTCAATCTATTCATCTTCAATCATGTTAGTATAATAACACTAGAAATAATAAAAATTATATTCAGATCCGTAAACCACCTAGCAACGACTACAAGCACCGAAGTGAGCCGAATGTGTGCCGCTGCCATCGCCCCTCCTCACCGGAGCCGGGCAAAACATGTTGTAGTAGACGGTCAAGAAGTCATCATGCTAAGGCCCCATAGGACCAACGTACTAGAACAACAACCGCCGCCGATAAAGAGTAGTGTAGATCAGAAGAATCCAACCTGAAGACACACAAATATAGACGAACGACGACCAGATCCGAGCAAATCCACGAAAGATAGATCCACCGGAGACACACCTTCACACGCCCACCGATAATGCTCGACGAACCACCAGAATGGGGACTAGGCGGGGAGATCTTTATTCCATCTTCAGAGAGCCACTTTGTCTCTCCTTACTGAGCAGAACACAAACACTTACAAAACTCAAAGAAATATCTAAAAACGGAGCCCTCCCACTGGTAAGGACCGGGATCCACTCTGCCCCCATGGCCCTAAGACCACCGGAGACGAGGCGGACCGGCGGCAGCGCCGGCGGGAGGGGGAGAACCCTAGCTTTTTGGGAGGCGTCGTCTACAACGTGCGTATACTCCTCCTTCACTTTTCCAATCGTGGGTACATAATAAAAGATGCAAAAAAGTACATATGGATATATCTGATCAAAGTTTGTAATCCTTTTTAACATCGTTTGTCATCCCTAACATAGGGGAGATTCTTGAAGCCTAGATATTGCTCGAGGTATTAGTAATACCGTTTTGCTAAAGCACATTTCTAGATGTGCTCTAAGTATTGCACATCTAAGTCATGTGTCGTTGATTTTACGCTAAGATTCATACAAGCATATCATGATTTCTTGTCTAAGTTGGCTAGATTCTTTAGGAGATATGCGTCATTTTCCTAGCAGTGATCGACATGGAGAACCATAAATGATGATTGCTTTCAAAACAGATTGCTAATCCTTTTGTTTTAATTCATATATTGTTGGATACTAATTGAATATCTAGTCCATTTTGGGACATTTTACGGACAAACCAAGGAAACCAAAAAATCTGACATCGAAGAGGACAAATTGTAAGTGAAGTTTACCGGGCACCACAAGGGTAATGCCCCGAGGTGCTTCATCTCGCAAGTGGCTAGGTGTTTGATTGGACTTATTCTTGGCTTGTCAAAAGCAAAAGCCAAAACCCCATATGTATGTACCTTTCGGGCTTATAAGCCAAAGTGAAAAGTCAAAAATAATCCCAACCAAACACCCCATTGGTGGCTTACAATAACATGGAGATGGGAAAAACATCAATTGTGCTTCCACTTGTTATTTACGCTCTTTTAGTTCTTGGTTGTTTCTCTCTCCATGCAATCCCTAGCATGGCTGAGATTCCTCAAGCGTAGATATCGCTCAAGATTTTAGTATATGGTGGTTCATATCTAAGACGGTTGAATTCTTTAAGAGACTAGCACAATACTTGAGCATTGTCATGAAGCCATAAAAATGAGGAGTTACCAATGTCTTATGAGATTGTCAAAAGATGATGGTGTCTTGCGGCTATTACATGGTTTAAAATTAAAAAGAGAGCATGAATACAATAAAGATCATGTTGCAGTTGCTAAAGAGTTTCGAGCGACCGTAGTAGGTCCTTTGCAAGATTTGTAGTGGGATAATATTTTGAATGCTGAAATATAGAAGGATGATGGTGAATAAGTTGAATGCATAAGATCGTTGATTATGTAGGAGGACAACATCTATCGCCGCGTTGAGTTGTATTTTTTCCCCTTGTTTGCTATGCCATAAAACCAGAATAATTGGTTGGGCAGAGAAACTAAAATCAAATCCATGATTTTGAATTGGAGTGGCATACTTGCATTTATAATTTGTGTTTCCTAAGAGTGCTATTCTCATGTTAGGTTAGCAATGTATTTCTTTATTTGGGTTAGGTCTCACACCTAGTAAAAGTAATATTTGTTTCTTAATGTTTTCCTTGAAGGTTGCTAGTCCAACATATGGGTAGATGAGCATCTATTTATTTGTATGGTATCACATGGAAACTAATCACCAACTCCAACATTTAAAAGTAATAAGTAAAAATCTATTTTAGTCATTTTTCTACTAATCTTGTATTTGCATCTAACCATATGGAGAACCATAAAATGATACTTGCTTTGAAAACAAACCGTTTATCCTTTTTTAATTCTTATTGTTGATATTGATTGAATTTCTTAGTCCATTTTGTGACATTTTATGTACAAACCAGGGAAATCAAAAGAGCTAATATTGAAGGGGGGGGGGTGTTAAATTCTTCAAACAAATTGAAGTGAATTTTATTAAGAAGCACAAGGCGAATGCCCTGGCATGCTTTTGCCTCACCAGTGGCACGTGGTGTCTTACAAGAATCTAGAGATGAGAAAAATGTCCATTGTGCTTCCGCTTGCTATTTCAGGCCTCCTTTGGTTTAGAGGAATCTTGTAGGAATTTCATAGGATAGGATTTCTATAGGAAAAATTCCTTTAGATCCCTTTGGTTTGTAGGAATGGAATCCTATTCCTATGGAGGTATTCTTCCTATCCTCCACATTTCATAGGAAAATAAACATTAGCCTAGAATCAATGGAAAAAATCCTATGATGTGAATCAAAGGGCATATCCTTTCCTATTCCTACTCATAGGATTTGAGATACATGTCATCTCATTTCCTATGACTTTCCTATTCCTACAAGTTTTCTACCCTATGAACCAAAGGAGGCCTCGGCTCTTTTAGTTGTTGGTTGTTTCTCTCTCCTTGTTCCGTTGACGAGAAAACATGGCATGTCCATGTTCTCTCTCCTGGAAAACAAAATGTAGCTCCATATGATGAGCATGACCTTTTGGTGGTTAATCTATCCTAGGGGAGGTCATGCATGCTCTCACATTAGCTTGATTTTTCTTTATTTATTTGGTTTTAGTGGGACCTCGATTTTTAGGCCAGGTTCAACTCCAAGTCAACAACAATCATTGCCAATCTTGTAAAAATTTCTAGTAACTGGATTGTTTGTGTTTCTCTAAGAAAAAAGTTTGTAACCATCCTTAGGTCCACTTTAGGTATTTGAGTTATGTGAGCTAGGGTCACCTATAAAAGCACAACGATATTGCATCACACCTAAATGTAGTAGGGGCATATAGCTATATATAAGAGAAGATCTTCAATTAATCCTCCCTTTCCTTCGATAGTTTGTTGGGCTGCACCGCAGATCCCTGTCAAGTTTAGCGTGTTGGTGTGGAGAAGCTCTGCTCCAGTCTTGAGTGTCATAGTATCATTGTAAATAAGTGAAGTGCAATCAGAGAAAGCAATCTCAAAAGAGGACTCAACTTCTTTACAGAAGGAACAACTAGGATTACTAGCAGGTCATGTTCTATGTTTCATGACACGTCTAGTTAGAAATACATCTTGGAACATTTGCCATAAGAAGATTTAAATCTTCATAGGCAGCTTGGCTTCCTTGATCCATTTATAATGATAAGCATCAAGGGGTTTCTCCAGCCATTTATACTCGGATTTAGTTGGGTACTTGACATTTTATTAAAGGCCCTAGTAAATAGTATCATGACCAGTAGTTGCAGCTATAGTGTCCATTCTTTTTCACAAGGCTTTGAGCAGCATCTTCTCTATTAGATCCAATATGTAACACTTCTTTTCTATAGGCTGCACTAATTATGGTTCCCGTGTGCAATAATATACATTTTTAACAAATAAATTACTATAGACAAACCAAGAAAAGCAAGAGGAGCTGACATGTGGGGGTAAAACTCTTTGAACAAGCGCAAATGAAATGTATCGAACAACATAAGGCTAGTGCCCTGAGATACTTTGTCTCACTAATGGCTAAATGGCGACTCATAAAATTTGGAGATCAGTGGACTTATAGTGGGGGTCTGATTTAGCTCGCCAAAGTATCAAGGGAGGAGTGGTGTGTGCTGGCTGTGGGGGGAGAAGAAACACTGCTACACAAATTCTGGTTCTGCCCACATGCGATCATGGTCTGGAACCCTGTTAGAGAAGTCACATGATCACCGTTGATAAGCCCACATCATTCTACTTCGCTCTCGCAGTTGAGGAATTAGATTCTGGACTGGTTAGTTTCTGCAAATGATCAGGCGGAAGCAATTATGATGCAAACGATCTATCAATTTTGAATGGCAAGAAATGATGCACGAGGTGGGAAAAATGGGTGAGTCGAGGATGATCGCTGAGAAAGTGAACTTTTATTTACAAGAATGGCAAGAAGCGAACTCCTCTGCAAGAGTGCGCAAGGTGTTTTCACTGTAGCACCCAACATGCGGTCCTAGCCCAACCAAGATTTTGCAATCTCCACTAAGGATAAAAGTGCATATTGGTCGCCCCAACATATGACTTCATAACATACACGCGGGGTCATTTGTTGGTGAACAAGGTGGACATCACAATAAATACAACTAATCCTGGCGTGGAATTGTCACGGCAGATGTCCTCGTGAAAGGACTTAGTCGTGGAGCCATCGCAACTAGGAAGCTTAAAGGGGTTAAGGTGGGACAAAGGACACGGGGGTTTTATACTAGTTCGGCCCCTTACGATGAAGGTAAAGCCTACGTCTAGTTGTGATGGAATTGCTGGGGTTTCGATCACCAGGGAGCAAATCTGCTATGCCCGGCTCTCGATTTGATGTTACTTGCCCTAAGCCGCCGACGGGTCGTCCCCTTATATATACGGGTTGACGCCCTGCGGCCTATAGAGTCCCGGCCGGCTCATAAACAGTGTCCGGCTCGGTAACTAGTTAGTCTTGCCTTACAACACAAGTCATGCTATTATAGCGGTTTACTACTATGGGCCTTAAGTCGCCTGTAGGCTTTAGGCCCTTTATTGAACCGCCATCTTCAAGCTTGATATTGGGCTTCATATGGTGAATCGTCTTTGCGTAACCCGACCCCTCCTGGGCGGTTTACACAAATAGTTATATCCCCAACATTAGGCCCCAGCTTGATTTGAAGGTTCATGTCAATCTTCAATACCTTAAGAAAAAGTCTTTTGTCTTCTGTCTGTGCAAAGGGTATAGCCCGCCGTGACGTCATCTTCTGGATTCACGATAACCTGCCGTGACGTCATCTTCCATTAAATTCATATTTTACTCTATCATATCTCAACGGATCTTTATCTTTATTGACCATTCCAAAAATCAAGGCGTCGGAGTAGTTGGATAATCACGCCTGGCCTCCTCGTTTCTTGCGCTCTCTCAGCCAGTCCTCCCTTATAAATAGGCGCCACCCCTAGGTCCTTTCCATTTCCCCCTTCATCATCTTCTTTCCTCGCGACTCCTCGCCGCCGAGTCTCCGCCGCCAAGAATCACCGCAGCAGAGAGCACCGCATCTTCGTCGACCTTGGCCGCTGCATCGACCTGAATCGTCCAGAGAACAGCGGCGAACCCCCGCAGCAAGTTTGCATCTGTGAGTTTCTTCCTCCCTGTACCTCAGATCCACATTAGGATTCTTCGAGTTCCTCGGTGTTCTTCGCTGTTCGTCATGAACCCTTCATAGATTTCACCACCACGGCCTTTCTTGATCTTAAGGTAGTATAAAACTGATGCGGCAGCCGTTTCACACCCATTCAAATGCGAATAAATCCATTTCCTTTATGCAGAGGCTTCGTTTAGAACTTATGAACACATCTGTACTGGTTTCTAGGTCTAGAATAATTTTATTTTCTGTACACCTGTTTGATCCAACATAATATCTGCCAGCTGCGAAACTTGTTTGTGCGACACTTAGGCAAAAATCTGTTTCTGTCAGATCCATTTAACCATGGTGACTCTCATCGCTGGCTTAAAATAAACAATATTTGATTGATAACTCCAACCACTCATGGCAGTTTAAAAACAACTTAACTGCTTCTCAAACCCAAGGCGGCTTTGAATACCCGGATATACTTAGCCATATGTCATTAGGCCCCTTCGTAAGCCTCCACCTTGAATATGAATTTGAAATGTTCCCCTCCGGTTTAAATTTGAGCCGGAAAACTTTTTATTTTGTCATAGGCTTCCGACTGCATAATGGCACCCAAGGCTCCCAAAGCACCCGTGACCTGCAACTGGGTTAAATCCATCGTTACTGAGAGCACTTTGAATGACTTCGTAAAGACTGGTTACCTGCCCAAGAAGGAAATCATGTCCTATCGTGCTCCTGATCCGGCCGAGGAGAAACCTCACCCAAAGGAAGGGGAAGTCATCGTGTTTACTGATCACATGAACCGGAGCTTTTCTCCACCCGGCTCAAAATTTTTCAGAGACGTTTTGCACTTTTTTGATCTCCGTCCTCAAGACATTGGGCCCAACTCCATATCAAATATTTGCAACTTTCAAGTGTTTTGTGAAGTGTATCTTGGCGAAGAACCCAATCTACTGCTTTTCCGAGAGCTATTTTATTTGAACCGCCAGAACGAACGTGCCAACGGACCCAGTTTGGAACTTGGTGGCATTTCCATTCAGCGACGGAGGGATTGCCTTTTCCCGTATGCTGAACCGCCAAGTCACCCCAAGGACTGGAACCAAACGTGGTTCTACTGTCAGGATACTTCTCCGGATAATGAGAATCCTCTGCCCGGCTTTCGCGCCCTGCGCCTCGAATCCAACCATCCACTGCCAGATAAGCTGTCTGCCGCGGAACTTCAAAAACTTGCCCCCACCATAAAGAAGATCAGGGCTCTTCTGGGGAACGGTTTAAACAACATTGACTTAGTCCGAGTTTGGATCTCCTGGCGGGTTATTCCATTAAGCCACCGCCCTGGCTTGATGTGCGATTACACATGCCAAAAGACTGACCCTCTTCGGCATAGTCCTGACGACTTACCTGAGGATGTTGTTGATGACACTACCAAATCTCTTCTGAATGAGAGCCTGGCAGACTGCGGGAAAGTGGGCTTAAGCCCTTTCTGCAAGACTAATCCGGCTCCAACGGTAAGACATTAACTTGAGCATTTCACCTTTACCTTTAATAATTTCACCTGTACTCAAACCTTTATTGTAATTTACAGGCTTATGACGACTTTTGGAAGGTCAAGTATGATCGTGAGGCTGCAAAGAAAGCCAGGAAGGCCAAGAAAACCGCCAGAAAAACCGCTGCCCGGAAAAAGGGGAGCAAGCCTAGCGCCTCAGATATGTTTCATTTGGAGGATACCTCCGAGTCAGAGGTAGCTCTTGATTCTTTAGGCTCCTTTTTTAACCATCTTATTGACACTGATTATCATCAGGATGATACCGGAGCAAGTCATGTAGCGATTGACGAGGTAACTATAATTTCCTCCGACTCCGAGCCTTTGCCGAGACAGAGAGTCCGAAGAGTAACTCGGAAAGTAAGATTTTCACATCCTTTAGCTTACCAAGATCCTCAATTTCTTTTGAAGCGACAGATTCATGAGAGCCGGAGGCAGACCCAGACCAGCAAAGATGCGGAACTCTCCTCCGGCTTACCTGATGTAACAAGGAAGCGCCAGACTGAGGTCATCTCCGATTTACATTCTCTTTATCCTTTGGCGGGTTTCTTTCGTCAACCACTCAACTCATCCGACTCAAACTATCAGGAAACTTCACCTTCCTCCGGCGAATCAATGCAGTCCAATATGCCGGCTTTCAAAACTGCTCCAGGGTAATGATAACCTATTTATTCTATACTTATCTTACTCATGCTTTTGTGCTAACCCTTCTAGTTTGTACACAGCGTACGGGTGAAGCCCAGCAAGAGGGAGAAGGAAAATAAGCCGGCCGAAGAGCTGGTCGTGACTGAACCGGAGCTCGGAACGGCTGCTCCTGACATCTCTGCACATAAGCCGCCGCCTGATCCATCCCACGACATTCCAGCGCCTACTTCTGATCCACCTGCCGAACAAGCTCTTGACGGCTCTGAAAACCCGGAGATTCCTAGCCCGGCCAAGGGGGATGACCCAGACGTCGAGATTATTAAGACTGCCTTTGTTGAACTGGGAAGACCCACTGTGCTGGCCAAGTGCTCTGCCAAGGAGGAACTTCTGGAACGCCGTAAAGCCAAGCTGGATGTCACTGACTATACTCATCTGAGTATTGGAGAAATTGTCTCCGGTTATATAAGTCAAGTGCACAGCAGCCGTGACCTGGAAGTTGACATGGTGAAACAGAAACACCAAAAATCTGAGGTACAACTCTTGCTGCTTAAACTTTATGTATTCTTATTATGCCAGCCCCCAAGTCTATTGCTTATGATAAAATATGCGGTAGACTTAATACCAGTTTAGTAATATATACCAGAAACCCGGCTTATCCTTTGTTTGCAAAGTGCTTGGGACTTAATTTCATGAGCAGCCGCAGTAAACAGAATTGCTCAGCATACATTAGCCCCCAAGTGCCAAGTATCTTTGCTTGCAAAGTGCTTGGGACTTAATGTTGCAATATGATGATTCTGACTGTAACCCGGCATTGATACAGGCTGACATGAGTCAATTTGAATCGGAGATTTTTGACTTGAAGAACCGCCTGGAAGCTCAGGAGGCTGAAACCCAAAAGGCCAATTCCAAATTTGAGTTCAGTGTATCTGAACAAGAGAAATTGAAGAAGAGCTTTGAAGCAGACAAGAAGGCATGGGCTGATGAAAAGGTCTCCTTGATCAACCGGGCAGAGAAAGCAGAGACGGCTCTTGCCGAAACAGTTTCCGAGTTATCCGGCTTAAAACACCATATATCTCAGATGGTCTCAGCAATCTTTGGTAAGTTACTCTGCAAGTGTTAGATACTTTAAATATTTTTCAACAAGTATCTCAATTGTCACCGACTCACCTGATGTTGTTAATGCAGGCCCCAGGAGCTCTAATCTGAACCAGAGCATGGTGATAAAGCTGAAGGCGGTTTATACCCTGGTAGAACAACTCTACACCGGGTCACAACGTGCTTTAGCCGTTGTGGCCTTGTCAAATGAGGTTCCCAATCTCCTGGCGGATGTACTAAGGCGGCTTGCGGTGCTACCTCAATGGGTCCAAGAGTTAAGGCGGGCTTCAGCAAGAGCCGGAGCCATAGCCGCATTAAGCCGGGCGAAGGTGTTGCTACCAGAGCTGGACCCGGCCGACATCGCCCTTGGGTATCCAAGCCTGAAGGAGGACGGCACCCCATTTGACCAGAAGGATTTCGCCGCCTGTGTGAAGGAAGTACGTGTAACGCCCCGGATTCGATGCGCCAGGTGTCTGCCAGTTATTCGCCGTCTTTGCCATGTCATGTGCTTGCGTGTCTCTCTTTGCCATGTCATCATCTGCATTTCATATCATGTCATCATGTGCATTTCATTTTGCATACGTGTTCGTCTCATGCATCCGAGCATTTTCCTCGTTATCCGTTTTGCAATCCGGCACTCCTATGTCTCCCGGCGCCCCCTTTTTCCTCTTTTCATGTGCGGGTGTTAAACGGTCTCGGAATGGACCGAGGTTTGTCAAGCGGCCTTGGTATAGCACCGTAGACCGCCTGCCAAGTTTCGTGCCATTTGGAGGTCGTTGGTACTCCAACGGTTAACAGGGTAACCATAAAGCCCCTTTGAGTTGCAGCCCAACACCCCTTTCTAAGCTGCCCAAAACCCACCAAACTCCCCTCCATGTTCTCGGTCGTTCGATCACGATCGCGTGGCCGAAAACCGCACCTCATTTGGACTCTCCTAGCTCCCTCTACCTATAAATATGCCTCTCCCCCGAAATTCGCGGATCAAATCTCAGTTGAAACCCTAGCCCCGCTCCCCTCGCGCGCCGGACATGTCCAACCCCGCCGGACATGTCCGCCGGCCACCTCACCCCGGCCAATCCCGCCTCGCCACGTCACCCCGCCGCTGTTCCGGCCAACCGGAGGCGCCACCTCAGCGCCTCACCTCTCTCTCCTCCTCCTCCCAGCGGCCATGGGGTCCGGATCGGGCCCACAGAGGTTCACAGGCCACAGACCAGCCCGAGGGCCGCGCCAAGGCTGCCGCCCGGCCGCGGCGCTGGCCGCCGCCCGCCTCCGTCCTCGCCTCCCGCGCCCGGCCTCCGCTCCTCCCGTCGCCCGCCCGGCACTGCGTGGCCGCCGCCGCTTCAGCGCCCGGCCGGCCGCCCCTCGCCGCCTCGCGGTCGGCCCGCCATGGCGCACTCACCGGCGCCGCCCGGCCACCGGAGGTCCGGCCGCGCCTCCCGGCCCTGGATCCGCCTCCCCGAGCTCACCCGACCTTCCCACATCCCCTCGACTCGGCCGCCATCTCCGTGGGTTCGCGCTGCATCAAAGACCGTGCCAAGGGTTGACTTCCCCCCTCTAAATTCATCTAAGTCCCGAGCATTTTGATATTTTGTGCCATTTTCATTGCATCATATCTCTGTCACCGCTGTTCGCTTTTGATTGTGCTCTATATGAAACTTGCTTGATTTTGCATGTAGCTTCATATTATCATGTTGGATCCTTGTTTTGAGGTGTTTTGCTTGATGTTTGTGTGCATTTTGCATCAATGCCATGCTTATCTTGTTTTGCTCATATCTTCTAGGCGTAGTCTCAATTAAATGAACTTTATATGTAACTTGACTAGAATTTCGTGTAGATCATCGTGGTGCATCTTAACTTGCTGTTTAACAACTTGAACATAAGGTTTATTCAGATCTGGACCAATTTCGAAATTTGCATATGAGGACTTACCGGGATGGTTCTATGTTGTTTCCGGCCTCATTTAAACTTGCGTTGATGTGTTGCTCTTGTTTGCATCATCTCTTGCCATGAGTAGCTTCATCTAGATTTTTCATGCATCATGTTTGTTGTGCATCATGTCTTGTTCATGTGTGGTGAGTTTACTATGTTGTGTGCTTCTTCTTGTTAGTTCCGCTTGCTATGATCGTGAGGATTCGTTCGCTCACGCTTGGTTCGGCTTCTTCCGCTCGTCTTCTTCATGGACTCGTTCTTCTTCCTTGCGGGATTTCAGGCAAGATGACCGCTACCCTGGATCTCACTACTATCATTGCTATGCTAGTTGCTTCGTTCTATCGCTATGCTGCGCTACCTATTACCTGTTTATCAAGCCATCCCAAATTGCCATGAACCTCTAACTCGTTGTCCCCCTTCCCAGCAAACTGTTGTTTGGCTATGTTACCGCTTTGCCCAGCCCCTCTTATAGCGTTGCTAGTTGCAGGTGAAGATGAAGTTTGTTCCTTGTTGGAACATGGAGATGATGTTCCTTGTTGGAACATGTTTACTTGTTGGGATATCACAATATATCTTATTTAATTAATGCATCTATATACTTGGTAAAGGGTGGAAGGCTCGGCCTTATGCCTGGTGTTTTGTTCCACTCTTGCCGCCCTAGTTTCCGTCATATCGGTATTATGTTCCCGGATTGTGCGTCCCTAACGCGGTCGGGTGATTTATGGGACCCCCTTGACAGTTCGCTTTGAATAAGACTTTTCCAGCAAGGCCCAACTTTGGTTTTACCATTTGCCTCACCACCACCTACTTTTCCCTTGGGAGTCGCTCTCTCGAGGGTCATCTTTATTCAGCCCCCCCGGGCCAATGCTTGTCTAAGTGTTGGTCCAAACTAGAGCCCTTTGCAGATCCACCTTGGGGAAACTTGAGGGCTGGTTTTAGTTGTACGGACTGCTCATCCGGTCGTGGCCTAAGACGAGATACGCACGGCTACTATCAGGGTGTCGGCACGCCGGGAGGTCTTGCTGGTCTTGTTTTATTGCTGTGAAATGTCTTGTAGCCGGGATTCCGAGACTGATCGGGTCTTCCCGGGGAGAAGGAATATCCTTCGTTGATCGCGAGAGCTTATCATGGGCTGTTGGGACACCCCTGCAGGGTTTGAACTTTCAAAGCCGTGCCGCGGTTATGTGGCGATGGGAATTTGTTAATGTCCGGTTGTAGAAAACCCGAAGTTGATCTCAATTAAAATACACCAACCGTGTGTAACCGTGAGTGTCTCTTTTCGGGTTGATCGAGAGGAGAACACGGTTTCGGGTTATGTCGACGTAAGTAGGAGTTCAGGATCACTTCTTGATCATTACTAGTTGACGACCGTTCCTTTGTTTCTCTTCTCGCCTCGCTTATGTATGTTAGCCACCATATATGCTTAGCCGCTGCTGCAACCTCACCACCTTACCCCTTCCTTTCCCATTAAGCTTTGCTAGTCTTGATACCCATGGTAATGGGATTGATGAGTCCTCGTGGCTCACAGATTACTACACCACCAGTTGTGTACAGGTTTGCGATGATCATGACGCGAGAGCGATGTTTGCTTGTTTGGAGTTCTTCTTCCGCTTCTTCTTCGATCGGGGATAGGTTCCAGTCGGCAGCCCGGCTAGCGTGGTGGATGTCGTTTGAGTTTATGTTTATGTTTCATCTGTAGTCGGATGTTGATCTTGTATATGATGTTGATGTATTCTGTGGCATTTGTGCCTTATGTATGTATCCCCATCTATTATGTAATGTTGATGTAATGATATCCACCTTGCAAAAGCGTCTCAATATGCGGGTCTATCCTTGGTGGGACCTTCGAGTTCCTTTTGGATAGGGTCGCATATTGGGCGTGATAAGTTGGTATCAGAGCCTCGACCGACCCTAGGAGCCCCCCTTGATTGATCGTGTAGTTTGGCCGTTGTTGAGTCTAGAAGAAACTGTTTTCAGATTCTAGTTATATCGGAGAGTAGGAATTCTTTTTACTCCTCCGCCCCTTCGTCGCTCTGGTGAGGAATCTTGACGTAGGTGTTTTGAACTACTTCTCTTCCCCTTCAAATTTTTCTTTAGGATCACGCAGTTGGTTTTCCGATCGTTGGCCCTCAGCTCTTTTCATCCGGTGCATTTCTCGTCAAGTTGACTCGAGCCTCTTCATCGTCGTTGAGTTCAATCCTCAGTTCTTCCTCCGACGTCGTTGTTTTTTCCTTGTCCGAAGTTGTCCTTGTTTTTCCCACCCACCCACCCTTCTTCTTCTCGGAACCGGAGCCCGTAATCGAGTATCCATCCTACTCGTGCGAAGTCTTTGCTTTCTTTCCTCAATGATTTCAACCGGTGTTTTCTCTTCAAGATATTCGTCGTTTTCCCCTTCAAGTTGTCTTTGTTTTCCCGCCCACCCACCCTTTTTCTTCCCGGAGTCTGACTCTCTCTCGACCAGCTATTCCATTCGTGTGGAGCCTCTTCAGTCTTCCCTCAATTATTTCAACCGATGAATTCTATTTTGTTTGAGATTCTTCATCCCTTTCTTTTTCCGGTGGATTCAATTCAAGTTTTTCGGTGTTGATCATATTCTTTCTCTCGGCTCAAGTGTTTTTCCCCTGCTCGTTCGCCTCTCGCCAGTTTGTCCTTCCGGAGTCCTCAAGTCATCTCAGGAGATTCATCAGTGTTTCATTTAATTCGAGGTTGTCACCTCATTTAAATAGTCCAATCGTTCCGGTGCATCATCTACCTCTTCAACATTCCTTTCCAACGGTGTTTTCTCTTCAGTGGGCCCTAACCCACAGGTCTTTTCCTAGGATCTTATCTGACTCTTCTAATTCCCCCGGAGTTATTCTCAATTCTTTTCGAGTTGTGACGTAAGTATGAATTTCATCAGTCAGATGTTTTTCCAAGATCGATTTCAAACCATTTCATTGTTGGCTCAACCTCTCTGTTTTTTCATTCTACCGGAGTATCTCAACAATTTTGGTGGTGTTTATCGTCGTCCTTGAAGACCGTCGTAGATTTTTCTCTCTCTCTTAAATCTTGTCCGTTCTCCCGGAGATTCGCAGTGCTAGCTCGTTGTTATCCTATCTATTTGTTTCCATTTGTCGGATATTCTTTTCTTACCCATCCGGAGTATGTCAGGAGTTGTTTTTCCATTTCATTTACCGGAGGCCATCATTCTAGAAGAATTCTTCGCCCTCATCATTTCAGATATCGTTCTCTATTTATTCCGGTGCTTCATTCAAGTGTTCTGTAATCAGTTCGCGATCTCTTCGCTCTTGTGCATCTAAATACCCTCGAGCTTATTGGTTCTTCTAATTCTTCCTGGTGATTCATTCTCTTTCGTCAGTCATTTTCGAATTCTTACGGTGGTTCGTTCAAGATTCTTTTTCCTTGATTATCATATTAATCCATTCGTTCTTTTCAACCTACCGGTGATTCATGAAGTCCTTCTCAAGTTTGCGATATGTCACTTCTCAATTCTTTTTCAAGAAGAATAAGTAAGATGCGAAATCCATTGTTGGTCATCAATTTAATTTGATGAAGGATAAGCATACAATAAATCTTATTCTTATTTCATCCAAGTGATTTCTTCGGAGTTTGTTCTTGAGGAATAAATTCTACTTCCAAGTGTTCTCCATCTTTTCTTTTTCGGAGTTCAAATTTCCTCGGCCATTTTGTCGGAATCCTCCATCTAAATCATCGTAAGATTTAATCTTATTCTTTCATCCTTCAATTTTACCTCATAATCCTTTTGTTACCGGAGTTCTTCACGGTGGTTCTTCATGATTTAATTCATTCTTCAAGTGTTCATCAAGATTCTTGTCGGTGGAGTTCAAGTATCCTTTTCTTCTCGCGTCGGGAAGTGCAATTAATTCTCTGTATTCTTTTGTATTGAGTTTTGCATTTCTTTGTTCCTCTCAGCTATTCTTTCTTTTCCGCTTGTGGTCGGTGATCACCTCATAATTTTGAGATGTTATCCTTAAGTCCACATCAATCTTATTCTTTCGTTGTTGATTTTCTCAACAACTCCATTCAATCTTTTCTTCTAAGGTTGCTTTCTATTTCATTCGTGGCACAAATTGTCATTTTCTTCTCCGTTCTTTTCATTCAACTCTTTCAATTCTTTCCGGAGGTTTTGAGTCATGTCTTCATCAGTTTCATCCCATCTTGTGAAGTTCAAGTTCTATTCCTCCATGTTTGTAACCGGAGTGCTGCCTAAATCCTTTCCGTCTTATTCGTTTCTTATCTCATTCTAACCGGAGTCGTTTCAGAGTCTATCTAATTTCCGTGATCTTTTTATTCCCGTCATTCTCGTCATTCCTCTCTTTTTCTCGAGTGCTCTCGATTCTTTGCTTCTTCTCTTGAGTTCTTGTTCACCTCATCCTTTTTTCCCTTCCGTCTCGGTCCTAAGATCTCGGGACGAGATCTCTTGTTAGTGGAGGAGTGTTGTAACGCCCCGGATTCGATGCGCCAGGTGTCTGCCAGTTATTCGCCGTCTTTGCCATGTCATGTGCTTGCGTGTCTCTCTTTGCCATGTCATCATCTGCATTTCATATCATGTCATCATGTGCATTTCATTTTGCATACGTGTTCGTCTCATGCATCCGAGCATTTTCCCCGTTATCCGTTTTGCAATCCGGCACTCCTATGTCTCCCGGCGCCCCCTTTTTCCTCTTTTCATGTGCGGGTGTTAAACAGTCTCAGAATGGACCGAGGTTTGTCAAGCGGCCTTGGTATAGCACCGGTAGACCGCCTGCCAAGTTTCGTGCCATTTGGAGGTCGTTTGGTACTCCAACGGTTAACCGGGTAACCGCAAAGCCCCCTTTGAGTTGCAGCCCAACACCCCTTTCTAAGCTGCCCAAAACCCACCAAACTCCCCTCCATGCTCTCGGTCGTTCGATCACGATCGCGTGGCCGAAAACCGCACCTCATTTGGACTCTCCTAGCTCCCTCTACCTATAAATATGCCTCTCCCCCGAAATTCGCGGATCAAATCTCAGTTGAAACCCTAGCCCCGCTCCCTCTGGCTACGGACATGTCCAACCCACGGACATGTCCGCCGCCACCTCACCCGGCCAATCCCGCCTCGCCACGTCACCCCCCGCCGTTCCGGCCAACTGGAGGCGCCACCTCAGCGCCTCACCTTCTCTCTCCTCCTCCTCACTTGTGGCCATGGGCCCGGATCGGGCCCAGCAGTGAGCCAGCAGCGCCGGCCACAGACCAGCCCGAGGGGCTCGCGCCGCGCGCCCGCCGCCGCCCAGGCGAGCGCCGCCGCCCGCCTCCGTCCTCGCCTCCGCGCCCGGCCTCCTGCTCCTCCCGTCGCCTGGCCGGGCGCGTGGCCGCCGCCGCTTCGCAGCGCCGCGCTGGCGCCGTCCTCGCCGCTCCTCCCGGTCGGCCCCGCCATGGCGCACCTCACCGGCGCCACCCCGGCCACCGGAGGTCCGACCGCGCCTCCCCGGCCCCGGATCCGCCTCCTCCCGAGCTCACCCGACCTCCCCGGCGCATCCCCCTCGACTCCGGCCGCCATCTCCGGCGAAGTTCCGGCGCTGCATCAAAGACCGTGCCAAGGGTTGACTTCCCCCCCCCCCTCTAAATTCATCTAAGTCCCGAGCATTTTTGATATTTTGTGCCATTTTCATTGCATCATATCTCTGTCACCGTTGCTCCGTTTTGATTGTGCTCTATATGAAACTTGCTTGATTTTGCATGTAGCTTCATATTATCATGTTGGATCCTTGTTTTGAGGTGTTTTGCTTGATGTTTGTGTGCATTTTGCATCAATGCCATGCTTATCTTGTTTTGCTCATATCTTCTAGGCCGTAGCTCCGAATTAAATGAACTTTATATGTAACTTGACTAGAATTTCGTGTAGATCATCGTGGTGCATCTTAACTTGCTGTTTAACAACTTGAACATAAGGTTTATTCAGATCTGGACCAATTTCGAAATTTGCATATGAGGACTTACCGGGATGGTTCTATGTTGTTTCCGGCCTCATTTAAACTTGCGTTGATGTGTTGCTCTTGTTTGCATCATCTCTTGCCATGAGTAGCTTCATCTAGATTTGTCATGCATCATGTTTGTTGTGCATCATGTCTTGTTCATGTGTGGTGAGTTTACTATGTTGTGTGCTTCTTCTTGTTAGTTCCGTTTGCTATGCGATCGTGAGGATTCGTTCGTCACGCTTGGTTCGGCTTCTTATGTTCGTCTTCTTCATGGACTCGTTCTTCTTCCTTATGGATTTCAGGCAAGATGACCGCTACCTGGATCTCACTACTATCATTGCTATGCTAGTTGCTTCGTTCTATCGCTATGCCGCGCTACCTATTACCTGTTTATCAAGCCATCCCAAATTGCCATGAACCTCTAACTCGTTGTCCCCCTTCCCAGCAAACTGTTGTTTGGCTATGTTACCGCTTTGCCCAGCCCCTCTTATAGCGTTGCTAGTTGCAGGTGAAGATGAAGTTTGTTCCTTGTTGAACATGGAGATGATGTTCCTTGTTGGAACATGTTTACTTGTTGGGATATCACAATATATCTTATTTAATTAATGCATCTATATACTTGGTAAAGGGTGGAAGGCTCGGCCTTATGCCTGGTGTTTTGTTCCACTCTTGCCGCCCTAGTTTCCGTCATATCGGTATTATGTTCCCGGATTGTGCGTCCCTAACGCGGTCGGGTGATTTATGGGACCCCCTTGACAGTTCGCTTTGAATAAGACTTTTCCAGCAAGGCCCAACTTTGGTTTTACCATTTGCCTCACCACCACCTACTTTTCCCTTGGGAGTCGCTCTCTCGAGGGTCATCTTTATTCAGCCCCCCGGGCCAATGCTTGTCTAAGTGTTGGTCCAAACTAGAGCCCTTTGCAGCGCCACCTCGGGGAAACTTGAGGGCTGGTTTTAGTTGTACGGACTGCTCATCCGGTCGTGGCCTGAGACGAGATACGTGCGGCTACTATCGTGGGTGTCGGCACGCGCGGAGGTCTTGCTGGTCTTGTTTTATTGCTGTGAAATGTCTTGTAGCCGGATTCGAGACTGATCGGGTCTTCCGGGAGAAGGAATATCCTTCGTTGATCGCGAGAGCTTATCATGGGCTGTTGGGACACCCTGCAGGGTTTGAACTTTGAAAGCCATGCCGCGGTTATGTGGCAGATGGGAATTTGTTAATGTCCGTTGTAGAAAACCGAAGTTGATCTCAATTAAAATACACCAACCGTGTGTAACCGTGAGTGTCTCTTTTCGGGTTGATCGAGAGGAGAACACGGTTTCGGGTTATGTCGACGTAAGTAGGAGTTCAGGATCACTTCTTGATCATTACTAGTTGACGACCGTTCCTTTGTTTCTCTTCTCGCTCTCGCTTTGTATGTTAGCCACCATATATGCTTAGCCGCTGCTGCAACCTCACCACCTTACCCCTTCCTTTCCCATTAAGCTTTGCTAGTCTTGATACCCATGGTAATGGGATTGTTGAGTCCTCGTGGCTCACTGATTACTACACCACCAGTTGCAGGTACAGGTTTGTGATGATCATGACGCGAGAGCGATGTTTGCTTGTTTGGAGTTCTTCTTACGCTTCGCTTCGATCGGGGATAGGTTCCAGTCGGCAGCTGGGCTAGCAGTGGTGGATGTCGTTTGAGTTTCGCTTATGTTTCATCCGTAGTCGGATGTTGATCTTGTATATGATGTTGATGTATTCTGTGGCATTTGTGCCTTATGTATGTATCCCCATCTATTATGTAATGTTGATGTAATGATATCCACCTTGCAAAAGCGTCTCAATATGCGGGTCTATCCTTGGTGGGACCTTCGAGTTCCTTTTGGATAGGGTCGCATATTGGGCGTGACAGTACGCCCTGTGGCCACTCTGATTGGGAATGACATGGACCTTACCAAGTACCAACCAGGTTATGACAACCAGAATCAGAGAATCCCAACGCCACATTATGAAGCAGTCAACCTGATCCCTCCAATTCGTAAGCATACCTTCGCCCCTGAAGTCGATCCGGCTGGGTTAATTGATGATGAAGCTGAATTTGAAGCTTTGAGTGGCATTGACTGTTCATCATCAATCTTCCAGGACAGGGCAACAGACGGAGGAGCGGAAAGGGATGACCCAGAAGCTTCCGGTCAACAAAACGAGTGATCTGTCGGGCGACTTATATTCATGCCTTGCTGAAACAATGTTTCATTATCTGGACTCGGGGAGTCATGTAATAGGGTAGCAAAACACTTAATTTTGTCGTGCCATCGCACACATGTGTGGCGCTCAACATTGTTTAAGCCGCCATCTTATATTCCTCCATTTTATGCTGATCTTCTGCTTCCTTTATGCTTAAAGAGCTGCTTTAATTGCCCTGCATACAGAACAAAAACACAGGTCCCTTGGCGGCTGACCGCATGGAGGGTCATATATCTTACAAATAACCCAGAGTACGAATCAAAAAATCATAAAAAGGGCATTTCTCAATTATATCCTTGAGACATAATCGTAACAGCATACTGCTACCCCTTGAGCACTGCGTTGGATTTCCCCGAAGAGGAGAGGATGATGCAGCAAAGTAGCGTAAGTATTTCCCTCAGTTTTTGAGAACCAAGGTATCAATCCAGTAGGAGGCCACGCACAAGTCCCTCCTACCTGCACAAAGCGATAGCTCCTCGCAACCAACGCGATTAGGGGTTGTCAATCCCTTCACGATCACTTACGAGAGTGAGATCTGATAGAGATGATAAATAATATTTTTGGTATTTTTGGTATAGAGATGCAAAGTAAAAAGTAAAAGGAAAAGTAAAAACAAAGCAAGTATGAAAGTCATGGAGATTGCTATGATGAGAATAGACCCGGGGGCCATAGGTTTCACTAGTGGCTTCTCTCAAGAGCATAGATATTCTACGGTGGGTGAACAAATTACTATTGAGCAATTGACATAATTGAACATAGTTATGAGTATATCTAGGTATGATCATGTATATAGGCATCACGTCCAATACAAGTAGACCGAAACGATTCTGCATCTACTACTATTACTCCACTCATCGACCGCTATCCAACATGCATCTAGAGTATTAAGTTAAAAACAGAGTAACGCCTTAAGCAAGATGACATGATGTAGAAGGATAAATTCATGCAATATGATAAAAACCCCATCTTGTTATCCTCGATGGCAACAATACAATACATGCCTTGCAACCCTTTCACCTTGGGTAAGGACACCGCAAGATTGAACCCAAAGCTAAGCACTTCTCCCATTGCAAGAACTACCAATCTAGTTGGCCAAACCAAACGGATAATTCGAAGAGACTTGCAAAGATAACTCAATCATACATAAAAGAATTCAGAGAAGATTCAAATATTATTCATAGATAAGCTGGATCATAAACCCACAATTCATCGGTCTCAACAAACACACCGCAAAAAGAAGATTACATTGAATAGATCTCCATGAGAGAGGGGGAGAACATTGTATTGAGATCTAAAAAGAGAGAAGAAGCCATCTAGCTACTAGCTATGGACCCGAAGGTATGAAGTAAACTACTCACACTTCATCGGAGAGACTTTGATGATGATGTAGAAGCCCTCCGTGGTGGATGCCCCCTCCGGCGGAGCTCCGGAACAGGCCCCAAGATGGGATCTCGTGGATACAGGAAGTTGCGGCGGTGGAATTAGGTTTTGGCCCTGTTCGATCGCTTGGGGGTGCGAGGTATATATAGGAGGAAGGAGTACGTCGGTGGAGCAAGGGGGGGCCACGAGGCGGGGGCGCCCTAGGGGCGGGCGCCCCACCCTCGTGACCGCCTCATTTGTTCCTTGGAGTAGGGTCCAAGTCTCTTGGATCACGTTCGGTGAGAAAATCACGTTTCCGAAGGTTTCATTCCGTTTGGACTCCGTTTGATATTTCGTTTCTTCGAAACACTGAAATAGGCAAAAAACAGCAATTCTGGGCTGGGCCTCCGGTTAATAGGTTAGTCCCAAAAATAATATAAAAGTGGAAAATAAAGCCCAATATAGTCCAAAACAGTAGATAAAGTAGCATGGAGCAATCAAAAATTATAGATACGTTGGAGACATATCAGGCATCCCCAAGCTAATTCCTGCTCGTCCTCGAGTAGGTAAATGATAAAAAAGAATTTTTGATGCGGAGTGATACATTGGCATAATTTCAATGTAAATCCTCTTAATTGTGGTATGAATATTCAGATCCGAAAGATTCAAGACAAAAGTTCATATTGACATAAAAAAATAATACTTCAAGCATACTAACTAAGCAATTATGTCTTCTCAAAGTAACATGGCCAAAGAAATTTATCCCGACAAAATCATATAGTCTGGCTATGCTCCATCTTCACCACACAAAATATTTAAATCATGCACAACCCCGATGACAAGCCAAGCAATTGTTTCATACTTTAACATTTTCAAAACTTTTTCAATCTTCACGCAATACATGAGCGTGAGCCATGGATATAGCACTATATGTGGAATATGATGGTGGTTGTGGAGAAGACAAAAAGAGGGAAGATAGTCTCACATCAACTAGGCGTATCAACGGGCTATGGAGATGCCCATCAATAGATATCAATGTGAGTGAGTAGGGATTACCATGCAACGGATGCACTAGAACTATAAGTATATGAAAGCTCAACAAAAGAAACTAAGTGGGTGTGCATCCAACTCGCTTGCTCACGAAGACCTAGGGCAATTTGAGGAAGCCCATCATTGGAATATACAAGCCAAGTTCTATAATTAAAAATTCCCACTAGTATATGAAAGTGACAAAATGAGAGACTCTCTATCATGAAGATCTTGGTGCTACTTTGAAGCACAAGTGTGGTAAAAGGATAGTAACACTGTCCCTTCTCTCTTTTTCTCTCATTTTTTTATTTGGGCCTTTTCTCTTTTTTATGGCCTCTTTTTTTCATCTTTTTTCATCTTTTTTTTTCCGGCCGGAGTCTCATCCCGACTTGTGGGGGAATCATAGTCTCCATCATCCTTTCCTCACTTGGGACAATGCTCTAATAATGATGATCATCACACCTTTATTTACTTACAACTCAACAATTACAACTCGATACTTAGAACAAAGTACGACTCTATATGAATGCCTCCGGCGGTGTACCGGGATATGCAATGAAACACGAGTGACATGTATAAAAGAATTATGAAAGGTAGCTTTTCCACAAATACAATTTCAACTACATGATCATGCTAGCAATATGACAATGATGGAGCGTGTCATAATAAATGGAACGGTGGAAAGTTGCATGGCAATATATCTCGGAATGGCTATGGAAATGCCATAATAGGTAGGTATGGTGGCTGTTTTGAGGAATATATATGAAGGGTGTATGATACCGGCGAAAAGTGCGCGGTATTAGAGAGGCTAGCAATGGTGGAAGGATGGGAAAAAGTGCGTATAATCCATGGACTCAACATTAGTCATAAAGAACTCATATACTTATTGCAAAAATTTAGAAGTTATCAAAGCAAAGTATTACACGCATGCTCCTAGGGGGATAGATTGGTAGGAAAAGACCATCGCTCGTCCCCGACCGCCACTCATAAGGAAGACAATCAATAAATAAATCATGCTCCGAGTTCATCACATAACGGTTCACCATACGTGCATGCTACGGGAATCACAAACTTCAACACAAGTATTCTTTAAATTCACAACCACTCAACTAGCATGACTCTAATATCATCATCTTCATATCTCAAAACAATTATCAATCATCAAACTTTTCTTAGTATTCAACGCACTCAAAAGAAAGTTTCACATATCTTGAATACCAAGTATATTATCATTAAGCAAATTACCATGCTATTAACGACTCTCAAAATAATCTAAGTGAAGCATGAGAGATCAATAGTTTCTTTAAAACAAATCCACCACCGTGCTCTAAAAGATCTAAGTGAAGCACTAGAGCAAAAATTATCACGCTCAAAAGATATAAGTGACGCACTATGAGCAAAACTATCAAGCTCAAATGATATAAGTGAAGCACATAGAGTATTCTATCAAATTACAATTCATGTATGGCTCTCTCAAAAGGTGTGTACAGCAAGGATGATTGTGGTAAACTAACAAGCAAAGACGCAAATAATACAAGACGCTCCAAGCAAAACACTTATCATGTGGTGAATAAAAATATAGCCCCAAGTAAATTACCGATGGAAGTAGATTTAAAGAGGGATGCCTTCAGGGCATCCCCAAGCTTTGACTTTTGGTGTCCTTGATTATCTTGGGGTGCCATGGGCATCCCCAAGCTTAGTCTCTTGCCACTCCTTGTTCCATAATCCATCAAAAGAATTTACCCAAAACTTCAAAACTTCACAACACAAAACTCAATTGAAATCTCGTGAGCTCCGTTATAGAAAGAAAACAAAAGACTACTTTAAGGTACTGTAATGAACTCATTATTTATTTATATTGGTGTTAAACCTACTGTATTCCAACTTCTCTATGGATTATAAACTATTTTACTAGCCATAGATTCATCAAAATAAGCAAACAACACACGCAAAACAGAATCTGTCAAAAACAGAACAGTCTGTAGTAATCTATAACTAACGCAAACTTATGGAACTCAAAAAAATCTACCAAAATTAGAAGACCTAGAAAATTTGTTTATTGATCAGCAGCAATTGGAATAAGTATTTTATCACGTTCTGGTGATTTTTAATAATTCGGGCACTGAGCGCAAAGTTTCTGGAAATTACAGCAAGATCAAATAACTATCATCCAAGAAGATCCAATAGGTTTAACTTGGCACAAACACTAATTAAAACATAAAACCACATCTAAACAGAGGAAAGATGGATAATTTATTCCTAAACAGGAGCAAAAGCAAAAAATAAAAAAAATAAAATTGGGTTGCCTCCCAACAAGCGCTATCGTTTAACGCCCCTAGCTAGGCATAAAAGCAAGGATAGATCTAGGTATTGCCATCTTTGGTAGGCAATCCATAAGTGGCTCCCATGATAGATTCATATGGTAATTTTATTTTCTTTCTTGGGAAGTGTTCCATGCCTTTCTTTAAGGGAAATTGGAATCTAATATTCCCTTCCTTCATATCAATAATTGCACCAATCGTTCTAAGGAAAGGTCTACCAAGAATAATAGGGCATGAAGGATTGCAATCTATATCAAGAATGATAAAATCTACGGGCACATAATTCCTATTTGCAACAATAAGAACATCATTAATTCTTCCCATAGTCTTTTTAATAGTGGAATCCGCAAGATGCAAGTTTAGAGAGCAATCATCAAAGTCACGGAAATCTAGCAAATCACACAAAGTTTTGGGAATAGTGGAGACACTAGCACCCAAATCACACAAGGCATGAAACTCATAATTTTTAATTTTGATTTTAATAGTAGGTTCCCACTCATCATATAGTTTTCTAGGGATATAAACTTTCAACTCAAGTTTTTCTTCATAAGATTGCATCAAGGCATCAACAATGTGTTCGGTAAAGGCCTTATTTTGACTATAAGCATGAGGAGAATTTAGCACGGATTGCAACAAGGAAATACAATCAATTAAAGAGCAATTTTCATAATTAAATTCCTTGAGATCCAAAATAGTGGGTTTAGCAACATCTAGGTTTTTATTTCTTTCAATCCCACACTTATCAATTTCATCATCAAGATCTAAAAACTCCGAATTTTTAGAACGCCTTCTAGGTAAAGGAAGATCATATTCAGTTTCATCAAGATTCATATTGCAAAACAAAGATTTAATAGGGGACACATCAATAACTTTTAGATCTTCATCTTGATTTTCATAGGAATTCGGTTTAGCAGCCATCTTATTGACTAGGGTAGCTTGCATATCCGAGATTTCAGCGGTCAACTTTTCAAGACGAGCAATTTGGGATCTTATACCATCAAATTCTTTAGACATATCATCGAGGTCTTTATTCATATAACTCATAAAACTCTTTTGTTCCTTAAGCTCGTTCCTAAAGAAATTATTATGCTCAAATTGCAAAACCATAAACTTTCTGACATGGTTTTCGATCTCCTCTAACCTTTTAAGGTGAAGATCACCAAACCTAGGTAGATCCATCGCGACAAACAAGCAATCCAACACACGAGCAAACAAACGGACGAAGAAAAGGCAACGGGAAAAACAGGAGGAGATTGGGAAAGAGAGGGCGAATAAAACGGCAAGGGTGAAGTGGGGGAGAGGAAAACGAGAGGCAAACGACAAATAATGTAATGCGAGAGATAGGGATTGTGATGGGTACTTGGTATGGTTGACTTGCTCTTGCGTGAGCCTCCCCGGCAATGGCGCCAGAAATTCTTCTTGCTACCTCTTGAGCACTGCGTTGGATTTCCCCGAAGAGACAGGATGATGCAGCAAAGTAGCGTAAGTATTTCCCTCAGTTTTTGAGAACCAAGGTATCAATCCAGTAGGAGGCCATGCACAAGTCCCTCGTACCTGCACAAAGCGATAGCTACTCGCAACCAACGTGGTTAGGGGTTGTCAATCCCTTCACGGTCACTTACGAGAGTGAGATCTGATAGAGATGATAAATAATATTTTTGGTATTTTTGGTATATAGATGCAAAGTAAAAAGTAAAAGGCAAAGTAAAAACAAAGCAAGTATTAAAGTGATGGAGATTGATATGATGAGAATAGACTCGGGGGCCATAGGTTTCACTAGTGGCTTCTCTCAAGAGCATAGATATTCTACGGTGGGTGAACAAACTATTGTTGAGCAATTGACAGAATTGAGCATAGTTATGAGTATATCTAGGTATGATCATGTATATAGTCATCACGTCCAATACAAGTAGACCGAAACGATTCTGCATCTACTACTATTACTCCACTCATCGACCGCTATCCAGCATGCATCTAGAGTATTAAGTTAAAAACAGAGTAACGCCTTAAGCAAGATGACATGATGTAGAAGGATAAATTCATGCAATATGATAAAAACCCCATCTTGTTATCCTCGATGGCAACAATACAATACGTGCCTTGCAACCCTTTACATCCTTTGGGTAAGGACACCGCAAGATTGAACCCAAAGCTAAGCACTTCTCCCATTGCAAGAACTACCAATCTAGTTGGCCAAACCAAACGGATAATTCGAAGAGACTTGCAAAGATAACTCAATCATACATAAAATAATTCAGAGAAGATTCAAATATTATTCATAGATAAGCTGGATCATAAACCCACAATTCATCAGTCTAAACAAACACATCGCAAAAAGAAGATTACATCGAATAGATCTCCACGAGAGAGGGGGAGAACATTGTATTGAGATCCAAAAAGAGAGAAGAAGCCATCTAGATACTAGCTATGGACCCGAAGGTCTGAAGTAAAATACTCACACTTCATCGGAGAGGCTTTGATGATGATGTAGAAGCCCTCCGTGGTGGATGCCCCCTCCGACAGAGCTCCAGAACAGGCCCCAAGATGGGATCTCATGGATACAGGAAGTTGCGGCGGTGGAATTAGGTTTTTGGCTCATGTTCTGATCGTTTGGGGGTACGTAGGTATATATAGGAGGAAGGGGTACGTTGGTGGAGCAACAGGGGGGCCACGAGGCAGGGGGGCGCGCCCTAGGGGGGGGGGCGCCCCCCACCCTCGTGACCGCCTCATTTGTTCCTTAGAGTAGGGTCCAAGTCTCCTGGATCACGTTCGGTGAGAAAATCACGTTTCCAAAGGTTTCATTCCGTTTGGACTCCGTTTGATATTCCGTTTCTTCGAAACACTGAAATAGGAAAAAAACAACAATTCTGGGCCGGGCCTCCGGTTAATAGGTTAGTCCCAAAAATAATATAAAAGTTGAAAATTAAGCCCAATATAGTCCAAAACAGTAGATAAAGTAGCATGGAGCAATAAAAAATTATAGATACGTTGGAGACGTATCACATACCTGCAATATTTTGATTATACTACTGGTTTTTGTGACCCAAACAATGAGGGTGAGAGCTCAATCCTAAAAAGCTCGACACATATAATGTTTGTTATGTGCTAACAACTGTATTGATCAAGGTTAAGCTGGTGGAGTAAAAAACCACCTCATAAACGCTTTCAAAAAATGATCTCAAAACAGTCAAAAAATTGTGATTGCAAAGTGTTATGAGGAATAGACAAAATTCAAAGGCTTCTGATTCGAATACGATCAGTAAACCATTCCAAAGGGGTTAAGCTAAAATTCGGATACGATCATATAGCCCCCAGTGGCTTTGGCGTTGCCGATCAAGAGGGTATCGACAGCTATGTTCTCTTTGGTTCGAATACGACCTATGTTTGAACAGGAAGCCCCCAAGTGACCTTGAAAGTTGTTTAATGATGCTGATTCGAATACGATCCACGTCAGACTCAAAGGGGTTGAGCTATGATTCGGATACGATCAAGAAGCCCTCTAGTGAGCTTGGCAGTATGCCGATCAAGAGGGTATCGACAACTATGTTCTCTTTGGTTCGAATACGACCTATGTTTGAACAGGAAGCCCCCAAGTGATCATGGCTAGATTCAAATATGATCATAAGCCGTACCAAAGGGAAAGCCGGATTCAAATATGATCTGCTCCCTGTTAGTTGTTTGAATCAACATAATAAGGAAGACATATAAACTTTTGAGGATGAAAAGGACAGAGGTCCTGCTTTATTGCTTTTCATAATATATACATCGTCAAAATATGTACATCCTGAGAGCCGGTGGCTCAAGTGTAGTAAGGCCGAAGATGAGCTATATTCCACGGCCGGCGGGTCTCCTCTTCCGATTTACGTGAGTCTTTGTGCTCTCGAACATCGATGAGGTAATATGACCCGTTGTTCAGGTTCTTGCTGACCACAAGGGGTCCTTCCCAAGGGGGGGATAGCTTGTGCATATCAGATTGATCCTGGAAGAGCCGGAGTACTAAGTCACCTTCCTGAAAGGTTCTGGATCTAACCCGGCGGCTGTGATAACGACGCAGGTGCTGTTGGTAAATCGCCGAGCGGGCTATTGCCAAATCTCGCTTCTCATCCAACAAATCAAGTGCATCCTGACGAGCTTGTTCATTATCAGCTTCAACGTAAGCCGCTACTCGGGGCGAGTCATGACGGATGTCACTTGGTAGGACCGCCTCTGCTCCGTAAACCATGAAGAAAGGTGTATAACCCGTAGATCTGTTAGGTGTAGTGTTGATGCTCCAAATCACAAAGGGTAATTCCTCCACCCAACAACCCGGTGTCCGCTGTAAAGGGACCATGAGCCGGGGTTTTATACCTTTCAAGATCTCCTGATTGGCTCTTTCAGCTTGACCATTGGATTGAGGATGAGCTACCGCCGAAACGTCAAGCCGGATATGTTCTCGTTGACAGAACTCTTCCATAGCACCTTTGGAAAGGTTAGTGCCATTGTCAATTATGATGCTGTGTGGAAAACCAAAACGAAAGATCACCTTTTCCATGAACTGAACCGCCGTGGCTGCATCACACTTACTGACCGGCTCAGCCTCAACCCACTTTGTAAATTTATCAACCGCCACCAGAAGGTGTGTATTTTTATCCTTGGACCTTTTGAAAGGCCCAACCATATCAAGCCCCCAGACTGCAAACGGCCAAGTAATTGGAATCATCCTTAATTCTTGAGCCGGCACATGAGCTCGTCGTGAGAATTTTTGACAACCATCACATTTACTAACCAGATCCTCTGCATCAGCATGAGCTGTTAGCCAATAAAAACCATGACGGAAAGCCTTGGCCACAAGAGATTTTGAGCCGGCATGATGACCACAATCCCCTTCATGGATCTCACGAAGTATTTCCTGACCTTCCGCAGGTGACACAAAACGTTGAAACGCCCCAGTGACACTGCAATGATGCAATTCACCATGGACAATTATCATGGATTTAGACCGCCGGATGATTTGTCTAGCCAAGGTATCATCCTCAGGCAACTCTCCCCGGGTCATGTAAGCCAAATATGGCACTGTCCAATTTGGGACGACGTGAAGAGCCGCCACCAACTGCGCTTCTGGATCTGGAACAGCTAAGTCTTCCTCTGTGGGCAACTTGACAGAAGGATTATGCAAAACATCCAAAAAGGTATTAGGCGATACTGGCTTATGCTGAGATCCCAGCCGGCTTAAAGCATCAGCCGCCTCATTCTTCCTTCGATCAATGTGCTCCACTTGATAGCCTTTGAAGTGCCCAGCTACAGCATCAACTTCACGGTGATAAGCCGCCATCAGGGGATCCTTAGAGTCCCACTTGCCTGACACCTGTTGAGCCACCAGATCCGAGTCGCCCAAGCACCTTACCCGGCTTAAGTTCATCTCCTTAGCCATTCGAAGACCATGGAGCAAGGCCTCATACTCAGTTGCATTGTTAGTACAAGGAAACATCAACCAGAGCACATAACAAAATTTGTCACCTCGAGGGGGAGCTAAAACGACTCCAGCCCCCGAGCCCTCCAACTGCCTGGATCCATCAAAGTGAATAGTCCAATATGTGTTGTCCGGCTTTTCCTTAGGTGTGTGCAGCTCTGTCCAATCATTGATGAAGTCCACCAGTGCTTGAGATTTAATAGCAGTGTGTGGCACATACTTCAAACCATGAGGCCAAAGCTCAATAGCCCACTTGGCGACTCGTCCTGTAGCCTCTCTGTTCTGGATGATGTCTCCCAAAGGAGCAGAACTTACTACAGTGATGGGGTGACCCTGAAAGTATTGCTTAAGTTTCCGGCTTGCCACGAACACCCCATAAACAAGTTTCTGCCAATGCAGATATCTTTGCTTAGACTCAATAAGCACCTCACTGATATAGTAAACCGGCCGTTGAACCGGATGCTCCTTGCCAGCCTCCTTGCGCTCCACCACAATTGCAATACTGACAGCACGTGAGTTAGCAGCCACGTATAACAATAGCGGCTCTTTATCAATGGGAGCCGCAAGGACCGGCGGCTCGATAATCTGTCTCTTTAAATCTTCAAAGGCAGCATTAGCAGATCGCCTGCATTTAAATTGTCATTTTCTTCATCATCGATACATACGGTATGGCCTTCTCACCTAACCGCTTATGAACCGCTTAAAGCAGCGATCGACCCGCCGATCGCTGAACATCATTGATGCACGCCGGCTTAGCCAAAGAGGTAATTGCCTTGATCTTCTCCGGATTAGCTTCAATGCCCCTGTTGGAGACTAGAAAACCCAAAAGCTTGCCTGCTGGCACGCCAAACACACATTTGGCCGGGTTAAGCATCATCTTATATACCCGGAGATTATCAAAGGTTTCCTTCAGATCATCTATCAATGTTTCCTTCTCTCTAGATTTCACCACTATATCATCCACATAAGCGTGAACATTGCGCCCAATCTGATTGTGGAGACAGTTCTGTACACATCGCCGATAAGTCGCCTGGGCACTCTTGAGCCCAAATGGCATAGATACATAGCAGAAGGCTCCAAACGGAGTGATGAAGGCTGTCTTCTCCTGGTCCTTAACTGCCATCTTGATATGATGATAACCTGAGTAAGCATCCAAGAAGCTCAAACGCTCACAACCCGCCGTAGCATCAATGATTTGATCAATACGGGGGGGGGGGGGGGAGCAAAAGGATCAACCGGACAAGCTTTATTTAAGTCCGTGTAATCCACACACATCCGCCAGGTGCCGTTCTTTTTAAGTACAAGCACTGGGTTAGCCAACCACTCTGGGTGGAAAACTTCAACAATAAACCCGGCCGCTAGGAGCCGGGCCACCTCCTCACCAATAGCTTTTCGTCTCTCTTCGTTGAACCGCCGAAGAAATTGCCTGACCGGCTTAAACTTTGGATCAATATTGAGAGTGTGCTCAGCGAGTTCCCTCGGTACACCCGGCATGTCAGAAGGTTTCCATGCAAAGATGTCCTGATTCTCACGGATGAACTCGATGAGTGTGCTTTCCTATTTAGGATCCAGATTGGCACTGATACTGAATTGCTTAGATGAGTCGCCCGGAGTAAAATCAACAAGCTTGGTTTCATCAGCCGACTTAAATTTCATCACCGGGTCATGCTCTGTGGTTGGCTTCTTCAGAGGCGTCATGTCCGACGGGTCAACGTTATCCTTATAAAACTTCAGTTCCTCTACTGCAAAAACGGATTCGGCATAAGCAGCATCACCCTCCTCACATTCCAGAGCTATCTTTCGACTCCCATGCACAATAATAGTGCCCTTGTGACCTGGCATTTTGAGTTGCAAATAAACATAACACGGCCGCGCCATGAACTTGGCGTAAGCCGGCCGTCCAAACAGAGCGTGATACGGGCTCTTGATCTTGACCACCTCAAAGGTTAATTTCTCGGCCCTAGAATCATACTCATCTCCAAAGGCTACCTCCAGCTCAATCTTACCAACTGGGTATGCCGACTTACCAGGCACCACTCCATGGAAAACAGTGTTGGATGTCTTTAAATTTTTGTCAGTCAACCCCATACGTCGAAAGGTCTCATAATAGAGGATGTTGATGCTGCTACCTCCATCCATGAGTACCTTAGTGAATTTATATCCACCAACTTGAGGTGCTACCACCAAGGCTAACTGACCCGGATTGTCAACCCGGGGAGGTGATCTTCCCTGCTCCATATAATTGGCTGCTCCGACCAACTTAAATAACGGGGAACCGCTGGCTCAACAGCGTTCACAGCCCTTTTATGAAGCTTCTGGTCTCATTTGCATAAGCTAGTGGTGAACACATGATACTGTCCACTATTCAGCTGCTTCGGATTGCTCTGATA
Source organism: Aegilops longissima (assembly GCA_021605205.1). Taxonomy (NCBI): domain Eukaryota; kingdom Viridiplantae; phylum Streptophyta; class Magnoliopsida; order Poales; family Poaceae; genus Aegilops; species Aegilops longissima. Next base: position 681,455,962 of record CM038682.1, on the reverse strand, counting down.
ATCGGACTGCTACTGCTGCTGACCTCCCTGACCAGATTGCTGATTATAGCCACCTTGATTTCCCTGAAAGCCGGAATTTGAGCCGCCACCCGGGCCATGAAAACCGCCACCACCTGAGCCGCCACTCGACCCATGATTGCCATCGAACGTGTTGGAATTTTTGAAGGCTTTCATGATCACGCAATCCTTCCACAGGTGAGTGGCCGGCCTTTCCCGAGTGCCGTGTCTCGGACAGGGTTCGTTAAGCAATTGCTCAAGAGACAGACCTGACCCGCCAGACCGAGGGGGCGGCCTCCCCTTGCGTTGCTGATTGTTACCTTGTGCATTGGCATTGGCCACAAACTCCGGATTACCGTCGGCCTTACGCTTACTGCCTCCTTGATTCGCCGGGTTATGCTGCTGACCCTTTCCATTGCCGTTCTTCTTTCCCTTCCCTGTCTTCTCTTCATCAGACGCGGGATCCTTGGTACTATCAGAATCGGCGTATTTGACTAGAGCCGCCATCAGTTGGCCCATATCATTACAATCACGCTTGAGGCGCCCCAGCTTCTGTCTCAGAGGTTCAAATCGGCAATTCTTCTCCAACATTAAGACTGCAAAGCCGGCATCCATCTTGTCAGATGAATGTATTATCTCCTTGACCCGGCGCACCCAATGAGTAGTAGACTCGCCCTCCTCTTGCTTACAATTAGTCAAGTCCACAATCAACATGGACTGCTTGTAGGTATCTTTAAAGTTCTGAATGAACCGGGCTTTTAACTCTGCCCATGAGCCAATGGAATTAGTCGGCAGCCCCTTTAACCAAGTGCGGGCCATTCCATCCAACATCATGGTGAAGTACTTAGCCATCGCCGCATCAATGACCTCCAACAGCTCCATGGCCATCTCATAGCTTTCGATCCATGCCCCGGGCTGTAAATCGACCATATAATTTGGCACCTTTCGGGGTCCCTTGAAATCCTTGGGCAGACGCACATTACGCAAAGCCGGCACCAAACAAGGAACACCACCGGTTCTGGTGGCTACTCCTGCTTCGACAGAAGTCATCGGATAATCCATGATGAGCCGCCTGCTGAACCGCCAGCTGAGCCGCCCGCTCGTCCTCTTGTCGTATCCTGTCCTGCACCGGATTATATCCACCAGGCTGGTTACGGCGCTGGGCATTGCTTGACAAAGCCTCTGAATCCATATGTCTGCTGTAACTTGGGCTCCGGCTTGGGCGAGGAGTCGAATGAATCCTGTCTCGACTGTAGGAATACGCCTCCTACTGGGCCAGAGCCGTCTGGATGAGTTCTCTGATCTTTCGCGTTTCCACCGCTGTTGGAGAGTCACCATCCACCGGGAGAGCCGCCAAACGTGCCGATGCAGCGATCAGGTTCTCCATGGGGTTAGAAAAGTGACCCGGTGGTGTTGGTACGTAGCGAGGCGGCGCCGTATTCATGCGAGGAGGTGCCATCACCCGAGGCTGAACCGGTGCCCCTGCTCCGGATGTTACAAACGGATTTGTCTCTGGCGGGTTACTGGGGCCGGCTCCGGGCGTGGAGAAGAGATTCCGAGGATCATAAACCGGAGGTAAACGGGATTGAGCCTTCTGGTGTCTCCTCCTCATCACCTCGTTAGATGCGTTCAGGCTCATTGTAAGTTGGAAAGCCTCTGACTGGAGTTGTTGAGCCCGTGCATCCAAAGCCGCCGCTCCGCGGACAACCTGGTGTCCTCAGCTGCTAGGGCCTCCTTGGCTCGTGCTATCTCCTCACGTACCTGTGCCACCTCCGCATCGTGCTCATCTTGTCTTGCCGGAATAACGGTGGCGGTTAACAGAGCTGTCAATTTATCCATGGGATCAATCAGCACCTGAGCCGGCGGGCGCACATGGCCTCCTGCCCTGGCCGCTCCTGACCCGGGCGTTATTGCTGCCGCAGCCATAGAGTTTTGGCCGGGTTGAGTGCCAGCCATGAAGATCCCTACTCTGCTTGGCGGCTCAAAGGGGTCTAGAATACTGCTGCCATCGGAACAGCCCCCAAGCCCGCCGTCCTGCAATTGGTACAATGAATCCATCTCACCAGTGGACGACTCACCGTCAGAATAGACGGCCGTCTCACCGCCGCCCATAGATCCTTCAGAAATTTCTCCTCCATGGATGCAACCCACGAAGGCACGCTTCACGGCGGGCTGAGGCTTGGTGGATCTCGCACGCTGAGCCGTCTCGACGATGTCAGTGCAGATGTCCAGCTCAGGGCCCGGCTCGTGAATCTGGCCGATGAAGATATGGATTCCGCCGAAGGGGACCCGGTACCCATACTCAATTGAGCCGGCGTCGGGACCCCAGCCGGTGTCGTCGATGTAGAGCTTGCCGCGGCGACTCTTGGTCATCCGGCCCACCGCGTATCCCTTGAGCCCTTCGAAGTTGCCCTTCAAGAACTCAAATCCACCGTGCGCTGGCCCCACGGTGGGCGCCAACTGTCGTGGAATTGTCACGACAGATGTCCTCGTGAAAGGACTTAGTCATGGAGCCATCGCAACTAGGAAGCTTAAAGGGGTTAAGGTGGGACAAAGGACACGGGAGTTTTATACTAGTTCCGCCCCTTATGTTGAAGGTAAAGCCTACGTCTAGTTGTGATGGAATTGCTGGGGTTTCGATCACCAGGGAGCAAATCTGCTATGCCCGGCTCTCGATTTGATTTACTTGCCCTAAGCCGCCGGCGGGTCGTCCCCTTATATATACGGGTTGACGCCCTGCGGCCTACAGTCCCGGCCGGCTCATAAACAGTGTCCGGCTCGGTGACTAGTTAGTCTTGCCTTACAACACAAGTCATGCCATTATAGCGGTTTACTACTATGGGCCTTAAGTCGCCTGTAGGCTTTAGGCCCTTTATTGAACCGCCATCTTCAAGCTTGATATTGGGCTTCATATGGTGAATCGTCTTTGCGTAACCCGTCCCCTCCTGGGCGGTTTACACAAATAGTTATATCCCTAACAAATCCTGAATAGAAAAGATAAATACGAGATAACATTGTGACAAACCTATGTCGATACATAAATATTTCACCAAACGGAGGTCAACATACCCACATTACACCAATCATTGCAGCGGGAGAAGGCAGAGATTCGAGTACATATAAGAAGCAAATATGTCTAAGAGGCAAGAGAAATAAGTAATGTCTACCCTTCTAATCCCAGGCTGCTAAATTTGATCCCATCCTAATGATCCTCGTCGAAGAAGAGCTAGTACCACAGTCTCACCTTAGAATAACGCCTTACCTGTACTTGCACCTGGTGTTGTTGTTGAAGGAAATATGCCCTAGAGGCAATAATAAAGTTGTTATTTATATTTCCTTATATCATGATAAATGTTTATTATTCATGCTAGAATTGTATTAACCGGAAACTTAGTACATGTGTGAATACATAGACAAATAAATTGTCACTAGTATGCCTCTACTTGACTAGCTCATTGAATCAAAGATGGTTAAGTTTCCTAGCCATAGACATGAGTTGTCATTTGATTAATGGGATCACATCATTAGAGAATGATGTGATTGACTTGACCCATTCCGTTAGCTTAGCACTTGATCGTTTAGTATGTTGCTATTTCTTTCTTCATGACTTATACATGTTCCTATGACTATGAGATTATGCAACTCCCGAATACCAGAGGAACACTTTGTGTGCTACCAAACATCACAACATAACTGGGTGATTATAAAGGTGCTCTACAGGTGTCTCCGATGGTACTTGTTGAGTTGGCATAGATCTAGATTAGGATTTGTCACTCCGATTGTCGGAGTGGAATCTCTGGGCCCTCTCGGTAATGCACATCACTATAAGCCTTGCAAGCACTGTTACTAATGAGTTAGTTGCGGGATGATGCATTACGGAACGAGTAAAGAGACTTGCCGGTAACGAGATTGAACTAGGTATGGTGATACCGACGATCGAATCTCGGGCAAGTAACACACCGATGACAAAGGGAACAACGTATATTGTTATGCGGTTTGACCAATAAAGATCCTTGTAGAATATGTGGGAGCCAATATGAACATCCAGGTTCCGCTATTGGTTATTGACCACAGACGTGTCTCGGTCATGTCTACATAGTTCTCGAACCCGTAGGGTCCGCACACTTAACGTTCGGTGACGATTGGTATTATGAGTTTACGTGTTTTGATGTACCAAAGATAGTTCAGAGTCCCGGATGTGATCACGGACATGAGGAGGAGTCTCAAAATGGTCGAGACATAAAGATTGTTATATCGGACGGCTATATTCGGACACCAGAAGTGTTCCGGGTGATTTCGGGGAAAACCAGAGTGCCGGAGGGTTACGAGAACCCCCGGGAGAACTAATGGGCCACATGGGCCTTAGTGGAGAGAGAGAGGTCCAGCCAGGGCAGGCCGCGCGTCTCATCCTCCTCCGGTCCGAATTGGACTAGGGAGGGGGGTGGCGCCCCCTTTCCTTCTCCCTCTCCTCCTTCCTTTCCCCTCCTAGTAGGAGTAGGAAAGGGTAGTCCTACTCCTACTAGGAGGAGGACTCCTCCTCTCCTGGCGCACCCCAAGGACCGGCCGGCCTCCCCCCTTGCTCCTTTATATACAGGGGCACGGGGGGACCCTAGAACACACAAGTTGATTGTTTCGAGCCGTGTGTGGTGCCCCCTCCACCATAATCCACGTCGATCATATCGTCGTAGTGCTTAGGCGAAGCCCTGCGCCGGTAACTTCATCATCACTGTCATCACGCCGTCGTGCTGATGAAACTCTCCCTCGGCACTCTGCTGGATCGTGAATTCATGGGACGTCACCGAGCTGAACGTGTGCAGATCGCGGAGGAGCCGTACTTTCGGTACTAGGATCGGTCGTTCGTGAAGACATGCGACTACATCAATCGCGTTGTCATAACGCTTCCGGTTACGGTCTACGAGGGTACGTGGACAACACTCTCCCCTCTCGTTGCTATGCATCACCATGATCTTGCATGTGCGTAGGAATTTTTTTGAAATTACTATGTTCCCAACAGTGGCATTCGAGCCAGGTTTATGCGTAGATGTTATATGCACGAGTAGAACACAAGTGAGTTGTGGGCGATAATAGTCATACTGCTTACCAGCATGTCATACTTTGATTCGGCGGTATTGTTAGATGAAGCGGCCCGGACCGATATTACGCGTACGCTTACGCGAGACTGGTTCTACCGACGTGCTTCGCACACAGGTGGCTCGCGGGTGTCAGTTTCTCCAACTTTAGTTGAATCGAGTGTGGCTACGCCCGGTCCTTGTTGAAGGTTAAAACAACACATACTTGATGAAAAATCGTTGTAATTTTGATGCGTAGGTAAGAACGATTCTTGCTCAGCCCGTAGCAGCCACGTAAAACTTGCAACAACAAAGTAGAGGACGTCTAACTTGTTTTTGCAGGGCATGTTGTGATGTGATATGGTCAAGACATGATGCTAAATTTTATTGTATAAGATGATCATGTTTTGTAACAGAGTTATCGGCAACTGGCAGGAGCCATATGGTTGTCACTTTATTGTATGAAATGCAATCGCCACGTAATTGCTTTACTTTATCACTAAGCGGTAGCGATGTTCATAGAAGCAATAGTTGGCCAGACGACAACGATGCTACGATGGAGATCAAGGTGTCGCGTCGGTGACGATGGTGATCATGACGGTGCTTTGGAGATGGAGATCAAAGGCACAAGATGATGATGGCCATATCATATCACTTATATTGATTGCATGTGATGTTTATCCTTTATGCATCTTATTTTGCTTAGTTCAACTGTAGCATTATAAGATGATCTGTCACTAAATTTCAAGGTATAAGTGTTCTCCCTGAGTATGCTCCGTTGCGAAAGTTTGTCGTGCCGAGACACCACATGATGATCGGGTGTGATAAGCTCTACGTTCACATACAACGGGTGCAAGCCAGTTTTGCACACGCAGAATACTCGGGTTAAACTTGACGAGCCTAGCATATGCAGATATGGCCTCGGAACACTGAGACCGAAAGGTCGAGCGTGAATCATATAGTAGATATGATCAACATAGTGATGTTCACGATTGAAAACTACTCCATCTCACGTGATGATCAGACATGGTTTAGTTGATTTGGATCACGTGATCACTTAGATGATTAGAGGGATGTCTATCTAAGTGGGAGTTCTTAAGTAATTTGATTAATTGAACTTTAATTTATCATGAACTTAATACCTAATAGTATTTTGCATGTCTATGTTGTTGTAGATAGATGGCCCGTGTTGTTGTTCCGTTGAATTTTAATGCATTCCTAGAGAAAGCTAAGTTGAAAGATGATGGTAGCAACTACACGGACTGGGTCCGTAACTTGAGGATTATCCTCATTGCTGCATAGAAGAATTACGTCCTAGAAGCGCCGCTAGGTGCAAACTCGCTGCAGGAGCAACACCAGATGTTATGAATGTCTGGCAGAGCAAAGCTGATGACTACTCGATAGTTCAGTGTGCCATGCTTTACGGCTTAGAACCAGGACTTCAACGACATTTTGAACGTCATGGAGCATATGAGATGTTCCAGGAGTTGAAGTTAATATTTCAAGCAAATGCCTGGATTGAGAGATATGAAGTCTCCAATAAGTTCTACAACTGCAAGATGGAGGAGAATAGTTCTGTCAGACTCAAAATGTCTGGGTATAACAATCATTTGATTAATCTTCCTGATGATAGTGTCATTGACAGAATTCTTTAATCACTGCCACCAAGCTACAAGAGCTTCGTGATGAACTATAACATGCAAGGAATGGATAAGACAATTCCCGAGCTCTTCGCAATGCTAAAGGCTGTAGTGGTAGAAATCAAGAAGGAGCATCAAGTGTTGATGGTCAACAAGACCACCAGTTTCAAGAAAAAGGGTAAAGGGAAGAAGGGGAACTTCAAGAACAACAGCAAGCAAGTTGCTTCTCAAGTGAAGAAGCCCGAGTCTGGACCTATGCCTGAGACTGAGTGCTTCTACTGCAAAGGGACTGGTCACTGGAAGCGGAACTGCCCCAAGTATTTGGCGGATAAGAAGGATGGCAAGGTGAACAAAGGTATATGTGATATATATGTTATTGATGTGTACCTTACTAATGCTCGCATTAGCACCTGGGTATTTGATACTGGTTCTGTTGCTAATATTTGCAACTCGAAACAGGGACTACGGATTAAGCGAAGATTGGCTAAGGGTGGGGTGACGATGCGCATGGGAAATGGTTCCAAAGTCGATGTGATCGCAGTCGGCACGCTACCTCTACATCTACCTTCGGGATTAGTTTTAGACCTAAATAATTGTTATTTGGTGCCAACGTTAAGCATGAACATTATATCTAGATCTTGTTTGATGCGAGACGGTTATTCATTTAAATCAGAGAATAATGGTTGTTCTATTTATATGAGTAATATCTTTTATGGTCATGCACCCTTGAAGAGTGGTCTTTTCTTGCTGAATCTTGATAGTAGTGACACACATATTCATAATATTGTAGCCAAAAGATGCATAGTTGATAATGATAGTGCAACATATCTGTGGCACTGCCGTTTAGGTCATATTGGTGAAAAGCACATGAAGAAACTCCATTCTGATGGAATTTTGGAATCACTTGGTACTTGCGTACCATGCCTCATGATCAAGATGACTAAAAAGCCGTTCTCCGGAACAATAAAGCGAGCACCAGATTTGTTGGTAATCATACATACTGATGTATGTGGTTTGATGAATGTTGAGGCTCGCGGCGGGTATCGTTATTTTCTCACCTTCACAGATGATTTGAGCAGATATATGTATATCTACTTGATGAAGCATAAATCTGAAACATTTGAAAAGTTCAAAGAATTTCAGAGTGAAGTGGAAAATCATCGTAAAAAGAAAATAAAGTTTCTATGATCTGATCGTGGAGGAGAATATTTGAGTTACGAGTTTGTTCTTCATTTGAAACAGTGTGGAATAGTTTCGCAACTCACGCCACCCGGAACACCACATCGTAATGGTGTGTCCGAACGTCGTAATCGTACTTTACTAGATATGGTGCGATCTATGATGTCTCTTACTGATTTAACGCTATCGTTTTGGGGTTATTCTTTAGAGACGGCTGCATTCACGTTAAATAGGGCACCACATAAATCCGTTGAGACGACACCTTATGAACTGTGGTTTGGCAAGAAACCAAAGTTGTCATTTCTTAAAGTTTGGGGCTGCGATGCTTATGAGAAAAAGCTTCAACCTGATAAGCTCGAGCCCAAATCAGAGAAATGTGTCTTCATAGGATACCCAAAGGAGACTGTTGGGTACACCTTCTATCACATATCCGAAGGCAAGACATTCGTTGCTAAGAATGGATCCTTTCTAGAGAAGGAGTTTCTCTCGAAAGAAGTGAGTGGGAGGAAAGTAGAACTTGATGAGGTAACTATACCTGCTCCCTTATTGAAAGTAGTTCATCACGTAAATCTGTTCTCGTGACTCCTACACCAATTAGTGAGGAAGGTAATGATGATGATCATGTAACTTCAGATCAAGTCACTACCGAACCTCGTAGGTCAACCAGAGTAAGATCCGCACAAGAGTGGTACGGTAATCCTGTTCTGGAGATCATGTTACTTGACCATGACGAACCTACGAACTATGAGGAAGTGATGATGAGCCCAGATTCCGCAAAATGGCTTGAGGCCATGAAATCTGAGATGGGATCCATGTATGAGAACAAAGTGTGGACTTTGGTTGACTTGCCCGATGATCGGCAAGCCATCGCGAATAAATGGATCTTCAAGAAGAAGACATACGCTGACGGTAATGTTACTGTCTACAAAGCCCGACTTGTTGCGAAAGGTTTTCGACAAGTTCAAGGAGTTGACTACGATGAGTCCTTCTCACCCGTAGCGATGCTTAAGTCCGTTCGAATCATGTTAGAAATTGCCGCGCATGATTATGAAATTTGGCAAATGGATGTAAAGACTGCATTCCTGAATGGATTTCTGGAAGAAGAGTTGTATATGATGCAATCTGAAGGTTTTATCGATCCAAAGGATGCTAACAAAGTGTGCATGCTCCAGCGATCCATTTATGGACTGGTGCAAGCATCCCAGAGTTGGAATAAAAGTTTTGATAGTGTGATCAAAGCATATGGTTTTGTACAGACTTTTGGAGAAGCCTGTATTTACAAGAAAGTGAGTGGGAGCTCTGTAGCATTTCTAATATTATATGTGGATGACATATTGTTGATTGGAAATGATATAGAATTTCTGGATAGCATAAAAGGATACTTGAACAAGAGTTTTTCAATGAAGGGTCTTTTACATCTGTGTCCCTAAATCGAACGCACTACTCAGATTTGCCCCTAATTTCAAAGCCTGTTCAAATTTGCCCCTCCGCTGTCAAGTCTCCTTATAGAAATGCCCCTCCGCCGTTTTCGTCAGGTCAAAGGCCTTTGACCGTTCTTTGGCGCGTTGTTGGACGTTTACCTGGAAAAATAAGATGTAAACTTAAAAGAAGAGAGAGAGCGCATGCTAGCTTTTGGCCCAGAAAAGCCCAGCCATCCCAGCCCGCTGGCTGGTCATCTTCTTCGTCTTAGGCTAAGGGTGTGTCTGCCCACCCGTTCATCCGAGCGCCGCCGTTAACGTGGCCAACGACGGCAAGAAGCCGGACCGCCGTGTCTGCAAGGCCCGCCGTAGAATAGAGCATCACCGCACCGTAGATCTGGACCTCGGGTGCCTTGCAACTATGCAACCGACGAGATCACCGCCACCTCTGCCCACCGGCCGCCGTCTTTGATTTGCTGTTGTACGAGGTCCCTCAGTGCTCCCTTATCGTACAGGAGATCCATATGGTGTTGCGGAACTTCTGGACATGTCGCTGACGAGCTCTTCTTCGTCCAGCCGCCTCCCCACGACGCCTTGCTCCAGCGGCCGTAGGCGAGGTCCATGTTCTCATGCTCGGCCGTCCCCAGACCCTTTGAAGACTCTGGCATGCTCGCAGTGAGACGTTGATGCCGACCCCTCTCCCCCCTACTTTCTAGCCCCCCTGCCACCTAGCTTTGACCGCCGCCGCCGGCCTCGGCCATCCCCGACACTCTGGCCGTCCCCGCTCGCCTTGCCACTTCTATTCAACTCGCAGCAAGCCCAGGAGCGCAAAGGACCATTCCACCAGTCGTTTGGTCGCCGAAACAGAGCTCCCCTGCCCTCCACCTTGGCGTGTGCTCGCCGGCGGCTTAACGCCGGTGGTTCGATTAGTACTAATGGGCTTCTTATGACATGTGGGGCCCATTAGCTAGATTAGCACTAATCCTACCGTGTGTTAAATATTATGCTAATTACCGAGACTAATCGGCAGGCCCTACCAATTAACAAAACTGCTAAACTAATTAAAAAAATAACTAGACACTTACATGCGGGGTCCCACGTGTAAGTGAGAGAGAGGGTAGAGAGAGTGAGGGGTGAGAGAAAGTGTTTTTCCTTTTTATTTTTTTCTCACTCGGTTCCACTTGTAAGTGACACATGGAGGCAGTGGCAAATTGTCCAAAAAACGTCAGTGACGGTCAAACCCCTTTGACCGGACAGAAACAAAATGGAAGGGTATTTCTGTAAGGTCACTTAACGGCGGAAGGGCAAATTTGAGCATGCTTCGAAATTAGGGATAAATCTGAGTAGGTGGTTCGAGTTAGGGATAGAAATGCAAATGACCCTTCAATGAAAGACCTCGGTGAAGTTGCTTATATATTGGGCATCAAGATCTATAGAGATAGATCGAGATGCTTAATTGGACTTTCACAAAGCACATACCTTGATAAAGTTTTGAAGAAGTTCAAAATGGATCAAGCAAAGAAAGGGTTCTTGCCTGTGTTACAAGGTGTGAAATTGAGTCAGACTCAATGCCCGACCGCTGCAGAAGATAGAGAGAAAATGAAAGGTGTTCCCTATGCTTCAGCCATAGGCTCTATCATGTATGCAATGCTGTGTACCATACCTGATGTGTGCCTTGCTATCAGTTTAGCAGGGAGGTACCAAAGTAATCCAGAGTGGATCATCGACAACGGTCAAGAACATCCCGACATACCTGAAAAGGACTAAGGATATGTTTCTCGTTTATGGAGGTGACAAAGAGCTCGTCGTAAATGGTTATGTCGATGCAAGCTTTGACACTGATCCGGATGACTCTAAGTCACAAACCGGATACATATTTATATTGAACGGTGGAGCTGTCAGTTGGTGCAGTTCTAATCAAAACGTTGTGGCGGGATCTATGTGTTAAGCGGAGTACATAGCTGCTTCAGAAGCAGCAAATGAAGGAGTCTGGATGAAGGAGTTAATATCCGATCTAGGTGTCATACCTAGTGCATCGGGTCCAATGAAAATCTTTTGTGACAATACTGGTGCAATTGCCTTGGCAAAGGAATCCAGATTTCACAAGGGAACCAAGCACATCAAGAGACGCTTCAATTCCATCCGCGATCAAGTCAAGGAGGGAGACATAGAGATTTGCAAGATACATACGGATCTGAATTTTGCGGACCCGTTGACTAATCCTCTCTCACGAGAGAAACATGATCAGCACCAAGACTCCATGGGTGTTAGAACCATTACTATGTAATCTAGATTATTGACTCTAGTGCAAGTGGGACACTGAAGGAAATATGCCCTAGAGGCAATAATAAAGTTGTTATTTATATTTCCTTATATCATGATAAATGTTTATTATTCATGCTAGAATTGCATTAACCGGAAACTTAGTACATGTGTGAATACATAGACAAACAGAGTGTCACTAGTATACCTCTACTTGACTAGCTCGTTGAATCAAAGATGGTTAAGTTTCCTAGCCATAGACATGAATTGTCATTTGATTAACGGGATCACATCATTAGAGAATGATGTGATTGACTTGACCCATTCTGTTAGCTTAGCACTTGATTGTTTAGTATGTTGCTATTGCTTTCTTCATGACTTATATATGTTCCTATGACTATGAGATTATGCAACTCCCGAATACCAGAGGAACATTTTCTGTGCTACCAAACGTCACAATGTAACTGGGTGATTATAAAGGTGCTCTACAGGTGTCTCCGATGGTACTTGCTGAGTTGGCATAGATTGAGATTAGGATTTGTCACTCCAATTGTCGGAGAGGTATCTCAGGGCCCTCTTGGTAATGCACATCACTATAAGCCTTGCAAGCAATGTGACTAATGGGTTAGTTGCGGGATGATGCATTACGGAACAAGTAAAGAGACTTGCCGGTAACGAGGTTGAACTAGGAATGGTGATACCGATGATCGAATCTCGGGCAAGTAACATACAGATGACAAAGGGAACAACGTATATTGTTATGTGGTTTGACCGATAATGATCTTCATAGAATATGTGGGAGCCAATATGAACATCCAGGTTCCGCTATTGGTTATTGACCGGAGACGTGTCTCGGTCATGTCTACATTGTTCTCGAACCCTAGGGTCAACACGCTTAATGTTCGGTGACGATCGGTATTATGAGTTTATGTGTTTTGATGTACCGAAGATAGTTCGGAGTCCTGGATGTGATCACGAACATGAGGAGGAGTCTTGAAATGGTCGAGACATAAATATTGATATATTGGACGGTTATATTCGGACACCGGAAGTGTTCCGGGTGATTTCGGAGAAAACTGAAGTGCCGAAGGGTTACCGGAACCCCCCGGGAGAACTAATGGGCCACATGGGCCTTAGTGGAGAGAGAGAGGGCCGGCCAGGGCAGGCCGCGCGCCGCCTCCCCCTCTGGTCTGAATTGGACTAGGGAAGGGGGGGGGGGCGCCCCCCTTTCCTTCTCCCTCTCCTCCTTCCTTTCCCCCTCCTAGTAGGAGTAGGAAAGGGGAGTCCTACTCCTACTAGGATGAGGACTCCTCCTCTCCTGGCACGCCCCAAGGGCCGGCTGGCCTCCCCCATTGCTCCTTTATATACAGGGGCAGGGGGACACCCTAGAACACACAAGTTGATTGTTTCCAGCCGTGTGCGGTGCCCCCTCCACCATAATCCACCTCGGTGATATCGTTATAGTGCTTAGGCGAAGCCCTGCGCCGGAAACTTCATCATCACCGTCATCATGTCGTCGTGCTGACGAAGCTCTTCCTCAACACTCTGCTGGATCGTGAGTTCGTGGGACGTCACCGAGCTGAACGTGTGCAGATCGCGGAGGAGCCGTACTTTCGGTACTAGGATCGGTCGATCGTGAAGACGTACGACTACATCAACCTTGTTGTCATAACGCTTCCGCTTACGGTCTACGAGGGTACGTGGATAACACTCTCCCCTCTCGTTGCTATGCATCTGATGTTGCGTGTGCGTAGGATTTTTTTTAAATTACTACGTTCCCCAACAGTTGTGGTATCCGCAAGTTAATGAGACTCAACAATAACATCGCCATGGGTATTAAGACTAACATCACTTCTGGGTAGGATATTGTTAAGTTGTGAGGTTGAAGCAAGCAGCTAAGCAATGTAAACCACCTAGTACTACGAGTACTAGAACAAGATAAGAGAAACCTATGCATAAGGGGGCGCAGCTAGTTGATCAGGAAATGATCTTGAACACATGCCTACAAGTCATTCATAACCCCATCGTGTCCTCTTCTAGCTTGCATACCCACAAGAAGAGATAGTCACCCTACGCACATGTTGGCACTTTTAGTTATTAGTTGAAGTTCACTAGAATTGCATTACAAATTTCCAAGTCGCCCATAAACGCGGGCACGGCTTTCCGAAAGATTTAACCCTGCAGGGTGCTTCCTTCCCATTATAAGTTCTGCATGCATACTCATTCCTCTAAGTTCAGGGCCGTTAGAGCCTAGAATCCGCTATGGGAGTTCAGATTAACAAGTTCCTCTACCTAATGTCAAAGTAATCCAGAAAGGCCTCCCGGTGGGTCAAAATCCCGATCAGAGCCGATGTATCTCGTGACTTGATACGTCTCCAACGTATCTATAATTTATGAAGTATTCATGCTGTTATTTTATCATTCTTGGATGTTTTACAATCATGTTATAGCAACTTTATATCATTTTTTGGGACTAACCTATTGACCCAGTGCCAGTTGCTGTTTTTTGCTTGTTTTTTACATCACAGGAAATCAATACCAAATGGAGTCCAAATGCAACGAAACTCCACGGGGATTTTTTATGGACCAGAAGGAACCCAATGGGCCAGAGCTGCACCTGTGGGGTGCCCCGAGGGGGCACAACCCACCAGGGCGTGCCAGGCCCCCTGGTGCGCCCAGGTGGGTTGTGCCCACCTCGGTGGCCTCCCGCACCCCCTCTTTGCACTATAAATTCCCAAATATTCCGAAACCCTTCGGGGTTAACCTAGATCAGAAGTTCCGCTGCCGCAAGGTCTCTGTACCCGCGAAAACCAATCTAGACCCCATTCCAGCACCCTGCCAGAGGTGGGGAATCATCTTCGGTGGCCATCTTCATCATCCCGACGGCCACCACGATGAGGAGGGAGTAGTCCACCCTCGGGGCTGAGGGTTTGTACCAGTAGCTATGTGATAAATCTCTCTCTCTCTCTCTCTCTCTCTCTCTCTCGTGATCTCTATCATGGGCTTTGTTAATATAGTCGGATCATATGATGTTTCTACCCTCTATACTCTTGTTATGATGAATTGAATCTTTACCCTTTGAAGTTTTGTCTTGTCGGATTGAATATTCAGAGATGAGTACACATGATGTATATCTTGTGGTATGAATACTTGACGTGACAATTGGGGTATCATATTGATTCGCTTGATATGTGTCTTAGCATTCAACTCGCGGATTCCCGCGGTGATATTGGGGTAATCAATGCATAGGGGTTGATGCACGTTTTTTCTCCGGCAGAAACTTTGGGGTCCGCTCATAGTTCCTTGTGATGGATTGAGTATTATGAATATGAATTTGCTTTGGTGTTATTCTAGTATGAACTCTAGGATAGATCGAACGGAAAAAATAGCTTTGTGTTATTTTAGTACGAACTTTTGAATAGATCGAATGGAAAGAATAGCTTTGAGGTGGTCACGTACCCTACAAACAATATCTATCTTTTGTTCTCCGCTAATAGGAACTCGGGAGTGATTCTTTATTACACTTTGAGGGATAATCATATGATCCAACTATGTTAGCACTGTTGAGAGGTTGCACTAGAGAAAGTACGGACCCTAGGCCGCATTTTTATGCATTGCAATACTGTTTTTGTGCCCATTTACTAATTGCTACCTTGCTGTTTTTATTTATTCAGATTATAAAAATATATTTTTACCATCAATATTACACTTTTATCACCATCTCTTCGCCGAACTAGTGCACCTATACAATTTGCCATTGTATTGGGTGTGTTGGGGACACAAGAGATTTCTTGTATTTGGTTGCAGGGTCGTTTGAGAGAGACCATCTTCATCCTACACCTCCCACGGATTGATAAACCTTAGGTCATCCACTTGAGGGAAAATTGCTACTGTCCTACAAAACTCTGCGCTTGGAGGCCCAACACGAGTCTACAAGAAAAAAGTTGCGTAGTAGACATCAAGCTCTTTTGTGGGGCCGTTGCGGGGGAGGTGAGTGCTTGAAGGTATATATTTAGATCTTGCAATTGTATCTTTTAGTTTCCTGTTTTATCACTAGTTTGGTCTATAAAATAAAACTACAAAAAATGGAATTTAGGTTGCATCATATTATTGATCATCTTTATAATATGTTTCTTGAAAATGATGGTTCGGAAAATTGTGCTCAATTGTTAGAAGAAGAAGTCAATAAAATGCTCGGCACAAAATATTTTAATGATGAGCATGATTGCAATGTTGTTAGTGTGAATTCTTTGAGTATCCAAAATGCTAATGATGATTGCCCAAGTCATGACAAAAATATTTCTTATAAGAATGTCACTTTTTGCAGAGTGAATTGGGAGTGCCTTTGCACACCAAAAAGGGAAGATAGATTTTGTAAGAAGCATAAATATTTAGAAATGAAAAAGTTGCAAGAGAGGCTAGATGATTGTGCTGAAAGGTGTAATTTTTTTCGCCATCCTTGTGAACTTTGCAATGAACATGGTCATTTAAATCTCCAATGCAAATTATTTCATGGTCAAATCATGTCCCAAAATTGTGATAACTTGATTACCTTGAGCAACATAAAGTGCTTAGTCTTATTTTGGGGTATGAAGAAATGAAACGTATAACTAAGGGTTTTCCAAACCCCAAGAGGTTTCTTGATTTTGATCTAGAAGAGATTTATATGTTTTGTGCGGTAAATTGCATTGAGAATCCTTATATTGCCAACTATCTAAAGTCAAGAAAACAAATAGAATATGAAGAGAGTACTGATGAAAGGGAAAATATTTCCCAAAACCCTCCTAGTGTTTATTATGATGAATCAGGTAACGAGGAGGAGCTTCTTATCCAACCAATCTCATCAATAAGAAGCTTGAAAAGATTTAATGAACCCACACGTGATGTGGTTAAGAAGAAGAAAAGAATAAAGAAGAGAGGTAAAAAGGTATCTCTCCCAAATAGCAAGGTAGGGTGTCTTGAAAATCTTGAAGAAAGAAGAAAATCTCGCAAGACCAGATAGCAGCAAGCAGGGTGTCTTGAAAAGCTTAGGCCTCACTTCGACGATGGCCGTGTGCATGCCCCTCGAGCATGCAGCCAGCCGCAGGGCGCTCAACATATCCATACACGAACAACGGAGGTCGAGGACGCCACTTGGGAGATTGCTCCAATCGCGGCTCATATGGATGCTGCGCGATTCGTGTTCGGCCATGGTGGAGTTTGGAAGGTGGGGTTTTGGGGGGCTTGATTTACAGGGGAGAAAGCTCTCCGTGCTGGAGCGGCTAGCGACACTGGTGTGCGTTGGTCCTAAACAAATGGTTTTTTACCCCTTTCCGCCACGGCATTTGGAAGCTGTTGGATTTCGGGTTCCGGCAGACCCTCTAGGTTTGAACTCTGGGGTGCGCACGGAGATCTCGCCCCCTACCTACATGCACCTCGTCGCCTCGCTGGGATCTAAACTACCAAAGGGACAACACAAGAGACACAAGGTTTATACTGGTTCGGGCCACCATTGTGGTGTAACACCCTACTCCAGTGTGTGGTGTGGTGGATTGCCTCTTGGGCTGATGATGAACAATACAAGGAAGAACAGCCTCGCGAGGGTGAGGTGTTCTTGTGGCTAGGCTCTCGATCGGATTAGATCATGCTAAGATGAGGCGAGATGTCTCTCCCCCTCCTACTGTGGTGGCTAGCTCTACTTATAGGCAAGGGCCCTGGGCCTCTTCCCAAATATTGAGCAGGAAGGGCGCCAACAATCGACCATTTTGAAGGGGAACATCTAGTACACTTATCCTGACTAAAGTTGGTCCTCGCCTGTCAAAGGCTCTGGTGGTGACGCCAGCTTGGGCTCCACGATGACTTCCTTTCTACCGTTGCGACGGTCTTGGTCTTGTTGCACAGAAACGGGTGCCTTTGCTTGATGCTCTCGCCTGCGCTTGCCCCCTTTGCACCAA
The DNA here is from genome assembly GCA_021605205.1 of Aegilops longissima. NCBI lineage: Eukaryota > Viridiplantae > Streptophyta > Magnoliopsida > Poales > Poaceae > Aegilops > Aegilops longissima. The sequence goes on along the minus strand of CM038682.1, from coordinate 681,438,464 downwards.
AGAGGAAACGAGGACATCTGATGAGTGGCGCCACCGGGCGCCCTTGGTCGCCATGGCTTGCGTCATGGGCACCTCGTGAGGTATCCCACCTGATCTCTCCGCCTCGCGAGCCAGCCCGACGAGGCCGTGCTCGAGGAACTTCCGTCCGTCCGCCTGCGAGGCTTGGCCTCGCGAGGGTCTTGAGCTTGTGCTAATGAAGATGGGCCGCATGGGCCACCCTTGAGCCACGCCGCAGCCGCAGCGAGCAAGTCTGGTACCCCTGTTCCCGTAACGCCGACAAGAGCCCCGGGCCCAAGGCGCTACCGACTTGACTTAGCTTAGCGAGAAGCGAAGGGGCAAGTGCGAAGCGCCGCGGGCCCTAACAGCCTGCGGCCTTGGGTGCCGCGTGGCGATTGATTGGACGTGGGCGTCTTTAGCAACTGCGCGAATCGACAAAAGAGCGGCATCTGTCTAGGCTTTGCTTCCTTTGCCTCCTCCGATCGTTGCCCAGATCCCCTTTCTTGCGCCTTTCCTTCCTGCCTCCGAAATCTCCAGATCTACTTCGACCGCGTGCCCTAGCAAGACATGGCGCCTCACCAGACCCCGACCGGAGCTTGGTACTCACCCGCCTTGGACTCGCCGAATGTGTCGGAGAAGGGCCTTGCCCGGGCGCGCCGGATGGTGGCGGCGCAAGGCAACGACAGGGCAGCGGTGCTCAGGGCTGGCTCCGCCCTTCCCGAGGGCCAAGGAAGCACCTTCTATCCGCTCTTCGTGAGCGCCATTGCTGCCAGTTTGGTGCCTCCCTTTTCTGAGTTCTTCTTTTCTGTCCTCCGCCATTACAAACTGCGAGCTTTGCACCTCCACCCCAACTCTATTCTTCTTCTGGCGATCTTCGCCTACTATTGTGAGGCTCATGTCGGGGTGCAGCCCTCAGTGGCCTTGCTGCGCCACTACTTCTACCTCCGGACCTCCCGCGGGCCCATCTCCAGCGCTTGAAGCTTTGTCGCAGATGGCAGCTCCAACGCCATCTCAAGCCCGGAAGAGGATTGAGGGCTTCAGGAGCAAGTGGGCCATGGTGGACGCTGGGCGCATCCATCCTCGGCTGATTCTGCCCACGGAGCAGCCCACGACCTCCGACGATTGGTCTCACAGAACTCATGGATCCCCGCGCCAAGCCGGTGGCCGAGAAGATGAACGCGACTGTGGTCGGGCAACGTGGCGACGGCGGCTGACCAGGGCGCCGCTCCCGAGGGAGTTCTGGAGCACAGTGTGGCCCCACCGTCGAGACCTCGCTCACTGTGGAGGCCCCGCCCGAGCCCCGCAGTCTTGGCCGACGAAGATCTGGCCGCGGTCCTCCAATCTTTGGTCGGGGGAGACGTGGCGAGGCTGGAGGGCACTCCTATACCCCTGTTCCTTCGAGATGATTGGGAGCATGCAGTGGAATCCATGCCCGTCTTCAATGGGGACGGGCCCGTGCCCGCGGAGGTTCCCGAGGACCTGGCGGCCCTGGCGACGGTGAACGTGTCCTCCGGCGACTCCAGCGGAGAGGAGGAAGAAGAGGAGCGGGAAGAGGTGCCTGACTCCGAGGCGACCAACGGGGAGTCAAGAGCGCCCCTCCCCCGGCGCAGGTCCCGCGCTCTCTGCCTCTTGCCGAGCGACGCCGAGGATGGCGGCGAGCGGGCGGCGAGCTTGCCCCGATCCCAAGAAGGACAGGACTGGCTGGTCCCCGCAGGTCTGCCCTGCCCGAGGCGATCCGCAGACGTGCCTCCTACTCCCGGGCCTCTTGAGGCTGATCCCTGCAGCCGGCTCTCGGGCTTCAAGTATGGCCGGAGGTTGCTCGAGCCCGCGAGCGATGGCCAGTAAGTGCTTGATTCTTGTTTTATTCCTTGCTTTGTCGCTGAGGCTTGATATCTGTATCCCTTGGCTAGGCCGGCGCTTGCGCGAAGAAGCTGAAGGGGGCTCCCGAGGCTTTGTCTGGGGCAGTACCTCCGCCCGCGAAAGAAGGTGACGGCAAGACACGGGCCTCTCCTGCCCTATCGTCATCGCGAGGCCTGGCGGAGCTAGCTGGAGCGAGCTCAGCCCCCATGGCCCAAGCGACTCCCGAGGTATCCTTGCCTGATGCCACTGCCGCAGCTGTCGGGGCGCAGAAGGTCCCGCCTCAGGATGTTGTGGTTACGTTGCCGTCCTCTCCTCCTACTCCACCAACTGCTGTCTCTCCGACTCCTCCCACTCGCCCCGGATCGTGCCGCTGCTGAACTGGACCGGCTGCGTAAGATCTTCGGGCGCCGACCTCGCAGGCCGGGCGCTGGAGCTGGCCCCGGCTGGGTTCGCTCGACGCTCGATTCGAAAGGGCGCTGGTTCAGGCCGCGACGACTTGTGACGAGGAGAAGCAGGTCGTCCTTGGGGCGAAGGCTGCTCGCGACGCTGCCTTGGGGGAGGTAGCCGATGTCCGAGGTCGCTGCAAGGCGTTGGAGAGCGAGCTGCAGGGCTTGCGTGACCAGCTTGCCAAGGAGGCCCGCATTCGCCAAGAGAAGGAGGAAGACATGAAGGCTCGCGAGGCGGCCGTCAAGGACCGGGACGCCAAGCTTAACAAGCGCCGTGACCGCCTGGGTGCGCTGGAGCAGGAGTTGGAGGCGAAGAGGGTCGAGCTGGACGGCAAGGCGCAGGTCCTCGCCGAGGACCGCGTGGCCTTCGCGGAGATGGAGGTGAAGGCTCGCACCTTGCTGAGGTCGCTTTACGACAGCGGCCTGGAAAGCCCGCTGGCCGGTGCCGAGGACGGCCCTGCCAAGCTGCTTCCCTTCCTGATCCGCGCCCTTGAAGATGTCACCCTTGGCCTTGGCCCTACCGCTGAGGTCGAGGCGCGTGTCTCGTTTTCCGCAGATACTGACGCTGCCCTACCACGTCTACCTTCACGATCCCGACATCGACCTCGACAGCCTGCTGGAGCCCGTGAGCGGCGAGCTTGCCGCTGCCGCTGCTGAGGTCGTGATGGGTCGAGCGGAGGCTCTGCTGGCGAAGTTCCGGGCCTTCAGCACCAAGCCGAGGCGAGGCGCTGCCGGTCCTGAGGCTTCACGAGGCGAACCAGCCCAGCGCAGCTCCGCCGTCAACAAGTGACTCCTTTGTGGCTCCTGTTCTGCTTTCAGCTCCTGCAACATGCATCATGCCTCGGGGAGGCGTTTAAACTTATGCTTATGCTTGGAAAACAGTTATGGACTGTAATATTTGCTTTTGAATTCCTTGAGGTTTGCGCTTTTCCTTCCTACTTGCTTATGTTCTACGCCGGCAGAGCCCGGCCCCGCGCATACCTCAGCCGCCATTAGCCCCGACCGGAAACTAGGACGGGACCAAGGAGTGAGGGGCTACGTGACAAGTTAGGCTCCTGAGTTGCGATGCTTAGGAGTCCCCCTTGGCGCACGAACAACAAGTAGGGAGGTGAGATGTATGGGTGAATTTGCCATTCTACGTCTGCAGAGCCCGGCCCCGCGCATACCTCAACCGCAGTTAGCCTTTCGGAACTAAGGAGTGAGGGGCTACGTGACCAGTTAGGCTCCTGAGTTGTGATGCTTAGGAGTCCCCCTTGACGTTCAAACGGCCTTCGTACCTTGGCTCCGCTCGGGGAGGGACGTGCGACGAACCAGGCCCGAGGGGCCTGGCTAGGTGGCGTGCTTTCGGGCGTGACCCAGGCGTAGCCCCCGTGCCCAGCCCCCTCGCGCAGCACTCCCGAGGGGAGGCGTTGCGATGAGGCCAGACATTGAGCTCTGGGCTCCCTGAGGTTGATGCGTACGGGGCCACCTCGCTTGTTTATCACCAGCTGAGCATAGTGCTTCCGTGATGTGTACGGGCATAGCCGCTCCTCGGCAGCGTTGTCAGCCAGCATGAGCATGGTGCTTCCATCAGTGCGTGGGAGGGGCTCCCCCGAGGAGCCCCGGGGCGTGTACAGCCCCATACGACACGTGGCTGGCACGGTAGGGCTCGACGAGGTGTATCTGGGCACCCGTGAGCCAGCGGGACTCACGGGCCCTACCAAGGCGGGTTGCGCCGCACTGGGCCTTAACTTGTGATGTGTTCCTACAAATTTGGTTAGATGCCGACGCTCTACGTCCTCGGGTCCCGACCCTCGAGCGGGTCTCACCCGTCGCTGGTATGCCAGGTCGCGATGCCGTGGACAAGGCCAGAGGGTGAGGGCTGGAGAGCCAGAGGAGCCCATGAGTCGCGATGCTCGGTACCCGCCTTTAACGCAAGCGCCGACATGAAGGAAGAAGGGATGCCACGGACAGGCATCAAATAACAATCATGATGGGTGAACGCATGACCCAAAATAAATGCAAGAGGGTACATGTCACTGGTCCGCCCGAGCGACTTGAGGATGATGCAACCCGAGGGGCGCCCCCAACAAAGTAAGCTAGGAACATGAAGTAAAAGGGATACACGCCGCAGGGACGGATCCACGCGGCCTGGGAATGATGCAGCCTCGGGGTCGCCCCACCGAAATGAAACTTGAAGGATGTCACCTGATAACGTTGAAGACGAAGGGATGCTGAAGTAGCGGACGTTGTGGGCTGCGGAAGCCGATCTTCATGAGCCCCCAGTCCCAGGACCCTCGGGAGGCTCCGGAGGCGCTGGTGGCTCCTCGCGACCATCTCCATCTCGCCAGACTGCGAACGCCTGGCCTCTTGAGCCTGTGATGTTCCCCATGAGGCGGCTGGGCGTGGCGGCGCTGCTCAGCACGCCGTAGGGCATGCGAACGTAGTTGTGGGGTGGACCTTTGCAGCGCCCCGCGTGTGAGGGCCAGAAGCGCTCCTGAGAGGCGGCTCGGTTGAGCCCTGGTATGTCGATGCAGGCACGCAGCCCACCATCCTCGCCTGGATGGGGAGCTACGGCGGGTAAGCGGCGGCTGCCACTCATGACTCTTGACTCCTGCAGCTCCTGAATGATCTGGCTGACGAACTCCTGAGGGTTTGGCCCTCCTTGCCTCGCTCCTTCATGAGGGAAACGTGCTTTGAAACACGCCTCCAAGTGGTGCCCAAGCGCCTCCCTCGTGACCTTAGCAAGGTTGGTGGCCCTCCAGGAGAGAGCCCCCGAGCCTTGCTTGAGGAGGGCGCCGGCGCGCCTTCCTATCTGATGAAGGAGGTGCCTCGAATCGCACGGACCTCGAGGGGCCTGCCTCCCGAGGGGTCGGGCTGGCGATGTCTTCTTCTTCTTGGGAGCAGTCTCGGGAGCCTCCGCTCCTCGCGATCTGGGTCTTCAAGTGACGCTGCTTGAAAAGCTCGCCCGGGGAGCACACTGCGTCTCTTTCTTCACAAGGCACCGTGATGACTCCGCCGCTTCGGCATCTTGAGGATGTTGTAGCCGTGATGAGTCACGGCCATGAACTTGGCCGAGCTGGGTACCCGAGGATGGCATTGTATGGCGTGCTAATGTGGGCGACATCGAAGTCAATGAGCTCAGTGCGGTAGTTGTCGCGCGCCCCGAAGGTGACGGGGAGGCGGACCTACCCAATCGGAATCATGAAGCCATCGGTGAATCCGGAGAAAGGCTTGGTTGGCTGAAGCTGATTGTAAGGCACTTGGAGATTGTTGAATGTCTCTACGGGCAGGACATTGAGCCCTGCTCCGCCATCGATGAGGGTCCTGGTGACTTGCACGTTGTCGATGATTGGGGAACAAAGCATCGGAGGACTCGGTCGTGGGCGCAAGACTTGAGCTGATCCGCTGAGCTGAACGTGATGGCGCATGCTGACCAGCTGAGAGGGCGCGTGGCTTCGAGCTTGGGGAGGACTGCATTCACTTCGCGGGCGAACTGTTTGAAGATGCGTTGAGAGGCTGGGGCTTGAGCTCCGCCCAGGATGCAAGCGATCGCGCGCGGCTCCTGGAAGCCCCCAGCCCCCTTGGCCTGATGATGGTTCTCATTTCTCCTTGGCTGCGGCGGCAGAGGAGGGAGGCCTGCGTTTCCTTGCGGGCGATCCTCACGAGGCTGACCCCTCCAGCCTCCCTCGCGAGGCTGATCCTGCCAGCGATCCTCGCGAGGTCGGTCACGCCACCCTTGGCGAGGGCCACGGTCTTCCCAGCGTCCTGTGTTTCTTCCTCCTCCTCGGCCGTAGCCTCGATCGTTGCGGTCGGGGCGTCGACCGATCCTCCCTTCTCGCACGGCTTGGAGCTCTTGACATTCGTTGGTGTTGTGGGTGTGGAGGTCGTGGTACACACAATACCGGCTGCCCTTGGAAGACTCGGGCTGATCTACGCCTCGCTTGGTATCTGGTTCTCGCATGCAGCACGGCAACCCCTTGCGCTTCACGCCCTGGCCTTGGGCTTCTTCTCGTCGGGTTCAAGGGCTGGCAGCTCGAGGAGGAAAGGCGCCCTTCCTCAGCCCTGGCGCACTTGGTCGCCAAGTTGAACAGCTCCAAGGATGTGCACAGATCTTCATGCATCGCCAGCTCCTCCTTCATCTTGACGTCACGCACACCGTCGGAGAAGGCTGAGATGATGTCCTCCTCAGTCACCTTGGGAATCTTGAGGCGTGCGTTGTTGAAGCGCTGGATGTACTTCTGCAGGGTCTCCCCTGGCTGCTGCTTGATGCGGCGCATGTCGCTCACAGCAGGAGGCCAGTCACGAGTACCTTGAAAGTTGGCGATGAAGCGGGTGCACATCTCGTCCCAGGAGGAGATCGTGCAGAGCCAAGTTCAGAGCCAAAAGGGCCCTGATTTGAGTGCCATGGGAAACCAGTTCGCCATGACCTTCTCATCCCCGTTGGCGGATTTGATGCCCAGCTCGTAGAGCTGAAGGAACTCCGCAGGGTCGGCCGTGCCGTCGTAGCGAGGAGGCAGGTCTGGTTTGAACTTGCCGGGCCACGCGACGCTGCGCAGCTCGGTGGTGAAGGCGCGACAGCCTGTTGTGGCCACGGGAGGCCTTTGGTGACGAAGAGCCTGGTCTTGCGGGTCCCCATGCGCTGCCGCTGGGAGCAGCGTGGGGTCTTGGCGTGCTGGAGCAGGAGCACGGTCGTGACGAGCCGGTGCAGGGAGCACTCAGGCAGCTTCTTGGGGGCGAGGGACCTCTTGACAGCTCTGCTCTTGCTACGCTGGCGCCGGACGGAGTGGGTTCCGCCCAGGGGCCACGCGCCTTGGGTCCAAGGCACCTTCTTGAGGGGGAGGCGGCTGAGGCGCCCCTGGAGCTTCATCGCCCGCGTAGGGCGGGGCGCGGTGCAGCGAGAAGGACGGCGCGGGGGAGCCCCCTGCGGCGCGGACGAGCTCGGCGACGCGGTCGAGCCACTCTTTGTAGACGCTGCCGTCGGTGGCGGTAGCGCAGAGCTCGCTTGCGCGATGAGCGCAGCCCGAGCCTCCATGGGCGCGCGGAGCACGCTAAACGAAGAACCAGCCGGGCGCGGCGAAGGGTAGCAAGACGCCGTCTCGCCACGGACGGATGCTGGGACGATGTTGTTGCTCGTTTCGCCGGGCCGGTGGCGGCGCGGACGGCAAGCGACGGGAACGGCGGGCGGCCGCCGACGGGGCCGTCTGGGCGACGCGGGCAGCGAGAGCGGCTCGGCGCTCGGTGCGGGCCCGACGAGCCTCTGACATGGATGCGATGGTCGGCGAAGAATAGGGCGGCGGAAGACGAATTCCGGCGCACCCCTACCTGGCGCACCAAATATCGGATTTCGGGTTCCGGTAGACCCTCTAGGTTCGAACTCTGGGGTGCGCACGGAGATCTCGCCCCCTACCTACCTGCACCTCGTCGCCTCGCTGGGATCTAAACTACCAAAGGGACAACACAAGAGACACAAGGTTTATACTGGTTCGGGCCACCATTGTGGTGTAACACCCTACTCCAGTGTGTGGTGTGGTAGATTGCCTCTTGGGCTGATGATGACCAATACAAGGAAGAACAGCCTCGCGAGGGTGAGGTGTTCTTGTGGCTAGGCTCTCGATCGGATTGGATCAAGCTAAGATGAGGCGAGATGTCTCCCCCCTCCTACTGTGGTGGCTAGCTCTACTTATAGGCAAGGGCCCTGGGCCTCTTCCCAAATATTGAGCGGGAAGGGCGCCAACAATCGACCATTTTGAAGGGGAACATCTAGTACACTTATCCCGACTAAAGTTGGTCCTCTTTGTCAAAGGCTCGTGGTGACGCCGCTTGGGCTCCATGATGACTTCCTTCCCGCCGTATGACGGTCTTGGTCTTGTTGCATCAAACGGGTGCCTTTGCTTGATGCTCTCGCTGCGCTTGCCCCCTTTGCACCAAAGAGGAAACAAGGACACTGCGCGGGCTGGCGCCCGCCTGGCGCCCGCCTGGCGCCCTTGGTCGTCATGGCTTGCGTCATGGGCACGCCGTGAGGTACCCGCCTTGATCTCTCCGCCTCCTCGCGAGCCAGCCCGACGAGGCCATGCCCGAGGAAGCTTCTGTCGTCCGCCTCATGAGGCTTGGCCTCGCGAGGGTCTTGAGCTTGTGCTGATGAAGATCGGCCGTACTGGGCCACCCCTTGAGCCACGCCGCAGGCCGCATGCAGGCAAGTCTGGGTACCCCCGTTCCCAGAACGCCGATAGAACCGTCGCCAAGTGAGTGTGGGCGATAGGGGGACCCTTCCCACACGACCCAGAAACCGTTAGGGATAGGGAGCCTTGATGCATACAGTTGTCCCTATATAACCGTTTCCGATATCTCTAATATCCCAAACGCTTCATCCTTGCTACTCGTTTGTGCTCGCATTGCCATCATAGTCGGAGTTTTGTGCTTCTACCTAAAACTAGGCAGATTCCAGGCACAAGAGTTTTCTAGGCAAATTCTAGGCACGGAGTTTTACGATGCCTGGCACATCATAAACAGTTCATGATTGTAAACCGTGTACGATGGGTAGACAATCACACACATTTAGTTTCCCCGCATCGTATGTGATAGCGTCTGACATCACACACGCTTTGCAAACGGCAACTATGTGCATGCTTGCACACGTTTCCTCTCTGTGAACCATCTCAGATTATGGTGTATATCGCAAACGTTTGTGTTTTAGCAACCGTGTGTGCCGTAATGACCTGCACAACGTAATTTCGCCCTAATTTAATTGTTGCTATTTAAAATTGTACCTAATTTAAACTTGGAAGTAGGCTATAGCTTTATTCGTATCCATCAGGTTCAAACAACCAATGCATTATTCGATTCACAGGTACATATGTTTAAGAATTACATAAGCACCAAATAAAGAATGATGTACCAGGGTTCTATAATTGTACTATTATAGATGGTAAAGAAAGAGGCGACAAACATTCCAGTTGCTGAACAAGGTGAATCGAAATGGCCCTATTGTGCTCTCCTGGAGGCAGAAGGCACGCAAGACTCTAGTCCAACCCCTTGTGATGGCCGGCTGCCAATCATGTAGTTTGAGAGGTAATCTTGAGGAAACTGCTTCAGGATCTACTACAAAAGAAAAAATATTCATATATTGTCATCTAACACAACTCATTACGGGTAGTAAAATGAAGGCTACAGGGTTCTTACTAACCATCCTACAGTTCATTGTTGTCTTGCATAAAGTGTAAACAAATAGTTCGATTGACATATTTTGACCCATTTTAATGACAATCTTTATCAGTTTCCTCACTTGATGCCGGTTCATGAATATCTCATTGCCCCATACACAGAAAGGGTCGAAGTGTGGATCTTTGGCAATGATATATGTACCTAAAAGCACCAAGTTAATATTAGAAGCTAAACAACAATTGAAAAATGATGTAGTACAACACTCATCCATCCCATTATATACAATTTTATTACATGTATATCTAGACATCATCAGAACATTAAGGTAACACTCTTCCTTATTGCTATTTAGCCTGGGATTGCATATTTAGTCATTCAGTACAATGCATGTTGCTAAACAACAATTGAAAAACGAAAAGACATGTTAACTGCAATATCCTTAACAGCAACCAAATATCGTAATTCATAGTGGTATTGTTGAAACTGTTATTGATGAAATTGAACTGCACATCAAATAGTTGCACATATAGAGCATCACATTGTGAAGAAGTGAAATAAACAAGTCATAAGGACATCTCTAGGCGATCCTTAAAAGTTAAAGGACTAAAACCCTTAGTGGATATATATATATATATATATATATATATATATATATATATATATATATATATATATATATTCTAGCAATTTTTGACCTTTTCTAGTCGGTCCCCTAAACTTAAGGTTGTAAACTTAAATTTGATCAAGTTCAAAGCAGGTTCAACTCAAAGTAGCATGCATTCAAACATAAACATAGATAGTTTTGCATAACCGAACATAAAATATAAATTTAAACTAAGCTAAACTACTTTCGGTCGAAGTAGACGTCGAGCCAATCCTTCCTCGTCATTTAAGGTGTGCTGCGAGCCTGGTCCGGGCCTGTACCGTCGTCGGGTTCGTTGGGGAAGGCACTCCTCCACTCATAGACGTCGATCTCCTCGTCCTCGGGGCCCACCTCGACGCCCTCCGTGCCGCCGTCGCCGCTGCCTTTGACCTCGTCATCACAGGAGAGCGCGATAACCTCGCTGCCCTCGACCTCATCATCGTAGGAGAGCGCGATAACCTCGCCACCCTCCGCGCCGGCAAAGATCGCCTGCTCCGCCCTCACGAGCTCCGGGTGTTGCCGGCGGAGCTCTTGCAAGTAGGCCTCGTTGGCGGCCTCGGCCTCGAGGCGCTCCCACGCCTCGCGGTCCTCCCACGCCGTAGATGTGTTGGAAATATGCCCTAGAGGCAATAATAAATTAGTTATTATTATATTTCCTTGTTCATGATAATCGTTTATTATCCATGCTATAATTGTATTGATAGGAAACTCAGATACATGTGTGGGTACATAGACAACACCAAGTCCCTAGTAAGCCTCTAGTTGACTAGCTCGTTGATCGATAGATGGTTACGGTTTCCTGACCATGGACATTGGATGTCATTGATAACGGGATCACATCATTAGGAGAATGATGTGATGGACAAGACCCAATCCTAAGCCTAGCACAAAGATCGTAGTTCTTATGCTAAAGCTTTTCTAATGTCAAGTATCATTTCCTTAGACAATGAGATTGTGCAACTCCGGATACCGTAGGAATGCTTTGGGTGTACCAAACGCCACAACGAATCGGGTGGCTATAAAGGTGCATTACAGGTATCTCCGAAAGTGTCATTGGGTTGGCATGAATCGAGATGGATTTGTCACTCCGTGACGGAGAGGTATCTCTGGGCCCACTCGGTAGGACATCATCATAATGTGCACAATGTGATCAAGGAGTTGATCACGGATGATGTGTTACGGAACGAGTAAAGAGACTTGCCGGTAACGAGATTGAACAAGGTATCGGGATACCGACGATCGAATCTCGGCAAGTACAATACCGCTAGACAAAGGGAATTGTATACGGATCAATTGAGTCCTTGACATCGTGGTTCATCCGATGAGATCATCGTGGAACATGTGGGAGCCAATATGGGTATCCAGATCCCGCTATTGGTTATTGACCGAGAACGCCTCGGTCATGTCTACATGTCTCCGAACCCGTAGGGTCTACACACTTAAGGTTCGATGACGCTAGGGTTATAAAGGAAGTTTGTATGTGGTTACCGAATGTTGTTCGAGTCCGGATGAGATCCCGGACGTCACGAGGAGTTCGGAATGGTCCGGAGGTAAAGATTTATATATGGAAAGTTGTTGTTCGGGTTAGGAAAAAGTTCGGGTTTTTCGGTATTGTACCGGAAGCTCTGGAAGGTTCGGAGGGTTCGGAGGGGTCCGGAGGTCCGGAAATAGTTCCACCACGTCCAATACAGTAGCATGGGCTGTGGGGGCGCCCTAGCCTTAATGGGCCAGGGGCACCAGCCCCCAAGGCCCATGCGCATGGGAAGGGGAAACCCTAAGGGGAGGGCCTCCACTTGACTTGGGAGGCACTCCTCCCCTCTTGGCCGCCTCCAAGTCCCATCTAGGGCTGGCCGCACCCCTTGGGGTGGAAACCCTAAAGGGGCGCAGCCCCTTTCCCCTATATATACTTGAGGTTTTGGGCTGCCCAACACACACGAGAACTTCTCCTCTTGGTGCAGCCCCCTCTCCTCCTCCTCCTCTCCCTTGGTGCTTGGCGAAGCCTGCGGGATTGCCACGCCTCCACCACCACCATGCCGCTGTGTTGCTGCTGGATGGAGTCTTCTCAACCTCTCCTCTCTCCTTGCTGGATCAAGGCGTGGGAGACGCCACCGGCTGTACGTGTGTTGAACGCGGAGGTGCCGTCTGCTCGCACTAGGATCTCCGTGATTTGAATCACGACGAGTACGACTCCTTCAACCCGCTCACTTGAACGCTTCCGCTTAGCGATCTACAAGGGTATGTAGATGCACTCTCCTTCCCTCGTTGCTAGTTTCTCCATAGATAGATCTTGGTGACACGAGGAAAATTTTGAATTTCTGCCACGCTCCCCAACAAAGGGCATCATGAGCTAGGTCTATTGCGTAGATTTTTTGCACGAGTAGAACACAAAGTAGTTGTGGGCGTTGATGTTGTTCAATATGCTTACCGTTACTAGTCCAATCTTGTTTCGACGGTATTGTGGGATGAAGCGGCCGGACCGACCTTACACGCATTTCACGTGAGACAGGTTCCACCGATCGACATGCACTTGGTGCATAAGGTGGCTAGCGGTGCCGCCTCCCACTTTAGTCGGAACGGATTCGATGAAAAGGGTCCTTATGAAGGGTAAATAGCAATTGGCATATCACGCTGTGGTTTTATGAGGTAAGAAACGTTTTGCTAGAAACCCATAGCAGCCACGTAAAACATGCAAACAACAATTAGAGGACGCCTAACTTGTTTTTGCAGGGTATGCTATGTGATGTGATATGGCCAAGAAGAATGTGATGAATGATATGTGATGTATGAGATTGATCATGTTCTCGTAATAGGATTCACGACTTGCATGTCGATGAGTATGACAACCGACAGGAGCCATAGGAGTTGTCTTTATTTATTGTATGACCTGCGTGTCATTGAACAATGCCATGTAATTACTTTACTTTATTGCTAATCGGTAGCCATAGTAGTAGAAGTAATAGTTGGCGAGACAACTTCATGAAGACACGATGATGGAGATCATGATGATGGAGATCATGGTGTCATGCCGGTGACGATGATGATCATGGAGCCCCGAAGATGGAGATCAAAAGGAGCAAAATGATATTGGCCATATCATGTCACTATATAATTGCATGTGATGTTTATTATGTTTATGCATCTTGTTTACTTAGAACGACGTTAGTAAATAAGATGATCCCTTACAAATTTCAAGAAGTGTTCTCCCGATCGTGCACCGCTGCTACAGTTCGTCGCTTCTAAGCACCACGTGATGATCGGGTGTGATGGATTCTTACGCTCACATACAACGGTGTAAGACAGATTTACACAGCAAAAACACTTGGGGTTAACTTGACGAGCCTAGCATGTGCAGACATGGCCTCGAACACGGAGACCGAAAGGTCGAGCATGAGTCGATAGTAGATATGATCAACATGAAGATGTTCACCGATGATGACTAGTCCGTCTCACGTGATGATCGGACACGGCCTAGTTGACTCGGATCATGTAATCACTTAGATGACCAGAGGGATGTCTATCTGAGTGGGAGTTCATAAGATGAACTTAATTATCCTGAACATAGTCAAAAGATATTTGCAAATTATGTCGTGAGCTCGCGCTTTAGTTCCACTGTTTAGATATGTTCCTAGAGAAAATATAGTTGAAAGTTGAAAGTAGCGATTATGCGGGCAAGTAGAAAGCTTATGTCCTTAATGCACCGCTCGGTGTGCTGAACCCCAAACGTCGTTTGTCGATGTTGCGAACAACGGACATACAAGTTTTGATAACTACGTGATAGTTCAGTTAAATGGTTTAAGTAGAGGCACCAAAGACGTTTTCGAAACGTCGCGGAACATATGAGATGTTTCGAGGGCTGAAATTGGGATTTCAGGCTCGTGCCCACGTCAAGAGGTATGAGACCTCCGACGATTTTCTTAGCCTGCAAACTAAGGGAGAAAGCTCAATCGATGATCTTGTGCTCAGAATGTCTGAGTGCAAGAATCACTTGAATCGAGTGGGAGTTAATCTTCCAGATGAGATAGTGATGTTTCTCCAAAGACATTGCCACCAAGCTACTAGAGCTTCGTGATGAACTATAACATATCAGGGATAGATATGATGATCCTTGAGGTATTCACGATGTTTGACATCGCGAAAGTAGGAATCAAGAAGGAGCATCAATTGTTGATGGTTGGTAAAACCACTAGTTTCAAGAAGGGCAAGGGCAACAAGGGATACTTCATGAAACGGCAAAACAGTTGCTGCTCTAGTGGAGAAACCCAAGGTTGAACCCAAACCCGAGACTAAGTGCTTCTGTAATAAGAGGAACGGACACTGAAGCAGGATTACCCTAGATACTTGGTAGATAAGAAGGCTGGCAAGGTCGATAGAAGTATATTGGATATACATTATGTTAATGTGTACTTTACTAGTACTCCTAGTAGCACCAGGGTATTAGATACCGGTTCGGTTACTAAGTGTTAGTAACTCGAAACAAAAGCTACGGAATAAACGGAGACTAGCTAAAGGTGAGCTGACGATATGTGTTGGAAGTGTTTCCAAGTTTGACGTGATCAAACATCGCACGCTCCCTCTACCATCAAGATTAGTATTAAACCAGAATAATTGTCATTTGGTGTTTGCTTTGAGCATAGACATGATTGGATTATGTCTAACGCAATACGGTTATTCATTTAAGGAGAATAATGGTTACTCTATTTATTTGAATAATACCTTCAATGGTCTTGCACCTAAAGGAATGGTTTATTGAATCTCGATCATAGTGATACACATTTTCATGCCAAAAGATATAAGATAGTAATGATAATACCACTTGCTTATGGCACTGCCATGTAAGTCATATTGGTGTAAAACGCATGAAGAAGCTCCATGTTGATGGATCTTTGGACTCACTCGTTTTTGAAAAGTTTGAGACATGCGAACCATGTCTATTGGTGTATACGCATGATGAAACTCCATGCAGATGGATCGTTTGGACTCACTTGATTTTGAATCACTTGAGATATGCAAATCATACCACATGGGCAAGATGACTGAAAAGCCTCGTTTCAGTAAGATGGAACAAGATAGCGACTTGTTGGAAGTAACACATTTTGATGTGTGCAGCCCAATGAGTGCTGAGGCATGCAGTGAATATCGTTATGTTCTTACTTCACAGATGATTTGAGTAGATGTTGAGTATATTTACTTGATGAAACACAAGTCTGAATTATTGAAAGATTCAAGTAATTTCAGAGTGAAGTTGAAGATCTTCGTGACAAGAGGATAAAATGTCTGTGATGTGATCATAGAGATGGATATCTGAGTTGCGAGTTTGGTACACAATTGAGACATTGTGGAAATTGTTTCACAACCAACACCGCCTGGAACACCATAGTGTGATGGTGTGTCCGAACATCATAGATGCACCCTACTGGATATGGGGCATACCATGATGTCTCTTATCGAATTACCACTATCGTTTATGGGTTAGGCATTAGAGACAACCACATTCACTTTAAATAGGGCACCACGTAATTCCGTTGAGATGACACCGTATGAACTATGGTTTAGAGAAACCTAAACTGTCATTTCTTAAAGGTTTGGGGCTATGACGCTTATATGAAAAAGTTTCAGGTTGATAAGCTCGAACCCAAAGCGGATAAAATGCATCTTCATAGGACACCCAAAACAGTTGGGTATGCCTCCTAATTCAGATCCGAAAGCAATAAGGATTGTTTCTTGAATCGGGTCCTTTCTCGAGGAAAAGTTTGTCTCGAAAAGTTGAGTGGGAGGATGGTGGAGACTTGATGAGGTTATTGAACCGTCATTTCAACTAGTGTGTAGCAGGGCACAGGAAGTTGTTCCTGTGGCGCCTACACCAATTGAAGTAGAAGCTTATGATAGTGATCATGAAGTTTCGGATCAAGTCACTAACGTACCTCGTAGGGTGACAAGGATGCGTACTACTTCAGAGTGGTACGCAATCCTGTCTTGAAGGTCATGTTGCTAGACAACAATGAACCTACGAGCTATGGAGAAGCAATGGTGGGCCAAAATTCGACAAATGGTTAGAAGCCATGAAACCGAGATAGTATCCATATATCAGAACAAAGCATGGACTTTGGTGGACTTGCCCGATGATCGGCAAGCCATTGAGATGAATGGATCTTTAAGAAGAAGACGGACGTGAACGGTAATGTCACCGTCTGTGAAGCTCGACTTGTGGCGAAGAGTTTTTCACAAGTTCAAGGAGTTGACTACGATGAGATTTTCTCATCCGTAGCGATGCTTAAGTCCGTCGGAATCATGTTAGCATTAGCTGCATTTATGAAATCTTGCAGATAGGATGTCAAAACATTGTTTCCTCGGTGTTATTCTTGAGGAAAGGTTGTATGTGATACAACCAGAAGGTTTTGTCAATCCTGAAGGATGCTAACAAGTATGCAAAGCTCCAGCAATCCTTCTAAGGACTGGAGTAAGCATCTCGGAGTTGGAATGTACGCTTTGATGAGATGATCAAAGATTTTGGGTTTATATATAGTTTATGAGAAACTTGTATTTCCAAAGAAGTGAGTGGGAGCACTATAGAATTTTTGATGAGTATATGTTGTCGACATATTGTTGATCAGAAATGATGTAGAATTTCTGGAAAGAATACAGGATTATTTGAAAGATGTTTTTCAATAGAAAACCTAGATTAAGCTACTTGAACATTAAGCATCGAGATCTATAAGGATAGATCAAAATGCTTAATAATACTTTCAAATGAGCACATACCTTGACATGATCTTGAAGGTGTTCAAGATGGATCAGTCAAAGAAGGAGTTCTTGGCTGAGTTGTAAGGTATGAAGTTAAGACTTAAAGCTCGACCACGGCAGAAAAGAGAGAAAGGACGAAGGTCGTACCCTATGCTATAGACGTAGGCTCTACAGTATGCTATGCTGTGTACCGCACCTGATGTGTGCCTTGCTACATATCTGGCAAGAGAGTACAAAGGTGATCAATGAGTGGATCACCAGATAGCGGTCAAAATTATCCTTAGGAATAAGGACATGTTTCTCGATTATGGAGGTGATAAAGAGTTCGATGTAAAGGGTTACGTCGATGCAAGCTTTAACACCTATCCGAATGACTCTGAGTAGCAAAACGGATACGTATAGTGGAGCAACAATTTGGAATAGCTCCAAATGGAGCGTGGAAGCAGCATTTACAATATGACATAGAGAATTGCGAAGTACATACGGATCTGAATGTTGCAGGCCCGTTGACTAAAACCTCTCTTACAAGCAAAACATGATCAAACCCCAGAACTCATTGAGTCTTAATCACATGATGATGTGAACTAGTTTACAGACACTAGTAAACTCTTTGGGTGTTGGTCACATGGCGATGTGACCTATCAGTGTTAATCACATGACGATGTGAACTAGATTATTGACTCTAGTGCAAGTGGGAGACTGTTGGAAATATGCCCTAGAGGCAATAATAAATTAGTTATTATTATATTTCCTTGTTCATGATAATCGTTTATTATCCATGCTATAATTGTTTTGATAGGAAACTCAGATACATGTGTGGGTACATAGACAACACCAAGTCCCTAGTAAGCCTCTAGTTGACTAGCTCGTTGATCGATAGATGGTTACGGTTTCCGACCATGGACATTGGATGTCATTGATAACGGATCACATCATTAGGAGAATGATGTGATGGACAAGACCCAATCCTAAGCCTAGCACAAAGATCGTAGTTCGTATGCTAAAGCTTTTCTAATGTCAAGTATCATTTCCTTAGACAATGAGATTGTGCAACTCCCGGATACCGTAGGAATGCTTTGGTGTACCAAACGTCACAACGAATCGGGTGGCTATAAAGGTGCATTACAGGTATCTCCGAAAGTGTCTGTTGGGTTGGCATGAATCGAGACTGGGATTTGTCACTCCGTGTGACGGAGAGGTATCTCTGGGCCCACTCGGTAGGATATCATCATAATGTGCACAATGTGATCAAGGAGTTGATCACGGGATGATGTGTTACGGAACGAGTAAAGAGACTTGCCGGTAACGAGATTGAACAAGGTATCGGGATACCGACGATCGAATCTCGGGCAAGTACAATACCGCTAGACAAAGGGAATTGTATACGGGATCAATTGAGTCCTTGACATCGTGGTTCATCCGATGAGATCATCGTGGAACATGTGGGAGCCAATATGGGTATCCAGATCCCGCTATTGGTTATTGACCGGAGAACGTCTCGGTCATGTCTACATGTCTCCCGAACCCGTAGGGTCTACACACTTAAGGTTCGATGACGCTAGGGTTATAAAGGAAGTTTGTATGTGGTTACCGAATGTTGTTCGGAGTCCCGGATGAGATCCCGGACGTCACGAGGAGTTCCGGAATGGTCCGGAGGTAAAGATTTATATATGGAAAGTTGTTGTTCGGGTTCCGGAAAAAGTTCGGGTTTTTTCGGTATTGTACCGGGAAGCTTCCAAAAGGTTCCGGAGGGTTCCGGAGGGGTCCGGAGGTCCGGAAATAGTTCCACCACGTCCAATACAGTAGCATGGGCTGTAGGGGGGCGCCCTAGCCTTAATGGGCCAGGGGCACCAGCCCCCCCAAGGCCCATGCGCATGGGAAGGGGGAAACCCTAAGGGGGAGGGCCTCCACTTGACTTGGGAGGCACTCCACCCCCTCTTGGCCGCCCTCCAAGTCCCATCTAGGGCTGGCCGCACCCCTTGGGGTGTGAAACCCTAAAGGGGGCGCAGCCCCCCTTTCCCCCTATATATACTTGAGGTTTTGGGCTGCCCAACACACACGAGAACTTCTCCTCTTGGTGCAGCCCTGCCTCTCCTCCTCCTCCTCTCCCTTGGTGCTTGGCGAAGCCCTGCGGGATTGCCACGCTCCTCCACCACCACCATGCCGTTGTGTTGCTGCTGGATGGAGTCTTCCTCAACCTCTCCCTCTCTCCTTGCTGGATCAAGGCGTGGGAGACGTCACCGGGCTGTACGTGTGTTGAACGCGGAGGTGCCGTCTGCTCGGCACTAGGATCTCCGTGATTTGAATCACGACAGTACGACTCCTTCAACCCCGTTCACTTGAACGCTTCCGCTTAGCGATCTACAAGGGTATGTAGATGCACTCTCCTTCCCTCGTTGCTAGTTTCTCCATAGATAGATCTTGGTGACACGTAGGAAAATTTTGAATTTCTGCTACGCTCCCCAACAAGATGAGCTCACCACCCCTGGCTCCAGTGGAATGAGGTGGACTGGACGTGTGCCGAAGGGGAAATCGAGCCTAGCCTACGTACCGTGGTAGCGGACCTGCCAGCGGTCATACTCCATGGCTGCGAGCTCGGCCGTGTGGAAGCTACCGAGCCACCGGCGGGTGTGGGTCTCTCGATCTGTAATCTTGGCGACCCACTGAAGGAAATATGCCCTAGAGGCAATAATAAAGTTATTATTTCCTTATATCATGATAAATTTTATTGTTCATGCTAGAATTGTATTAACCGGAAACATAATACATGTGCGAATACATAGACAAACAAAGTGTCACTAGTATGCCTCTACTTCACTAGCTCGTTGATCAAAGATGGTTATGTTTCCTAGCCATATACATGAGTTGTCATTTGATTAACGAGATCAAATCATTAGGAGAATGATGTGATTGACTTGACCCATTCCGTTAGCTTAGCACTCGATCATTTAGTATGTTGCTATTGCTTTCTTCATGACTTATACATGTTCCTATGACTATGAGATTATGCAACTCCCGAATACCAGAGGAACACTTTGTGTGCTACCAAACATCACAACATAACTGGGTGATTATAAAGGTGCTCTACAGGTGTCTCCGAAGGTACTTGTTGGGTTGGCGTATTTCGAGATTAGGATTTGTCACTCCGATTGTCGGAGAGGTATCTCTGGGCCCACTCGGTAATGCACATCACTATAAGCCTTGCAAGCATTGTAACTAATGAGTTAGTTGCCGGATGATGTATTACGGAACGAGTAAAGAGACTTGCCGGTAACGAGCTAGGTATTGAGATACCGACGATCGAATCTCGGACAAGTAACATACCGATGACAAAGGGAACAACGCATGTTGTTATGCGGTCTGACCGATAAAGATCTTCGCAGAATATGTGGGAGCCAATATGAGCATCCAGGTTCCACTATTGGTTATTGACCGGAGACGTGTCTCGGTCATGTCTACATAGTTCTCGAACCCGTAGGGTCCGCACGCTTAATGTTACGATGACAGTTTTATTATGAGTTTATGTGTTTTGATGTACCGAAGGTTGTTCGGAATCCCGGATGTGATCACGGACATGACGAGGAGTCTCGAAATGGTCGAGACATGAAGATTGATATATTGGAAGCCTATGTTTGGACATCGGAAGTGTTCCGGGTGAAATCGGGATTTTTCCGGAGTACCGGGAGGTTACCGGAACCCCCGTCAACTTAATGGGCCTTAGTGGGCCTTAGTGGAAGAGAGGAGAGGAGGCCAGGGCAGGGCCGCACGCCCCTTCCCCCTAGTCCAAATAGGACAAGGAGAGGGGGGCGGCGCCCCCCCTTCCTTTCTCCCCTCCACCTCTTCCCCCTCTCTCTCCTAGTCCAACATGGAAAAGGGGGAAGTCCTACTCCCGATAGGAGTAGGACTCCTCCGGCGCGCCTCTCCCCTTGGCCGGCCGCACCCCCTTGCTCCTTTATATACGGGGGCAGGGGGGCACCCCAAAGACACAACAATTGATCTGTTTGATCTTTTAGCCGTGTGCGGTGCCCCCCTCCACCATAGTCCAACTCGATAATACTGTAGCGGTGCTTAGGCGAAGCCCTGCGTCGGTAGAACATCAACATCGTCACCACGCCGTCGTGCTAACGAAACTCTCCCTCAACACTCGGCTGGATCGGAGTTCGAGGGACGTCATCGGGCTGAACTTCTGCTGAACTCGGAGGTGCCGTACGTTCGGTACTTGATCGGTTGGATCGTGAAGACGTACGACTACATCAACCGCGTTGTGCTAACACTTCCACTTTCGGTCTACGAGGGTACGTAGACAACACTCTCCCCTCTCGTTGCTATGCATCACCTAGATGGATCTTGCGTGTGCGTAGGAAAATTTTGAAATTACTACGTTTCCCAATAGTGGCATCCGAGCCTGGTTTTATGCGCAGATGTCATATGCACGAGTAGAACACAAGTGAGTTGTGGGCGATATAAGTCATACTTCTTACCAGCATGTCATACTTTGGTTCGGCGGTATTGTTGGACGAAGCGGCCCGGACCTACATTACGCGTACGCTTACACGAGACCGGTTCTCCCGACGTGCTTTGCACAAGGTGGCTAGTGGGTGTCAGTTTCTCCAATTTTAGTTGAACCGAGTGTGGCTACGCCCGGTCCTTGCGAAGGTTAAAACAACAACAACTTGACAAACTATCGTTGTGGTTTTTGATGCGTAGGTAAGAACGGTTCTTGCTAAGCCCGTAGCAGCCACGTAAAACTTGCAACAGCAAAGTAGAGGACGTCTAACTTGTTTTTGCAGGGCATGTTGTGATGTGATATGGTCAAGACGTGATGCTATATTTTATTGTATGAGATGATCATGTTTTGTAACCGAGTTATCGGCAATGGCAGGAGCCATATGGTTGTCGCTTATTGTATGCAATGCATCGCTCTGTAATGCTTTACTTTATCACTAAGCGGTAGCGATAGTCGAGAAGCATAAGATTGGCGAGACGACAACAATGCTACGATGGAGATCAAGGTGTCGCGCGGTGACGATGGTGATCATGGAGGTGCTTGGAGATGGAGATCACAAGCACAAGATGATGATGGCCATATCATATCACTTATATTGATTGCATTTGATGTTTATCTTTTATGCATCTTATCTTGCTTTGATTGACGGTAGCATTATAAGATGATCTCTCACTAAATTTCAAGATAAAAAGTGTTCTCCCTGAGTATGCACCGTTGCCAAAGTTCGTCGTGCCCAGACACCATGTGATGATCGGGTGTGATAAGCTCTACGTCCATCTACAACGGGTGCAAGCCAGTTTTGCACACGCAGAATACTCAGGTTAAACTTGATGAGCCTAGCATATGCAGATATGGCCTCAGAACACTAAGACCGAAAGGTCGAGCGTGAATCATATAGTAGATATGATCAACATAGTGATGTTCACCATTGAAAGCTACTCCATTTCACGTGATGATTAGTTATGGTTTAGTTGATATGGATCACGTGATCACTTAGAGGATTAGAGGGATGTCTATCTAAGTGGGAGTTCTTAATTAATATGATTAATTGAACTTAAATTTATCATGAACTTAGTCTTGGTAGTATTAGCATATCTATGTTGTAGATCAATAACTCACGTTGTTGCTTCCCTATGTTTTATATATGTTCCTAGAGAAAACTAAGTTGAAAGATGTTAGTAGCAATGATGCGGATTGGATCCGTGATCTGATGTTTATCCTCATTGCTGCACAGAAGAATTATGTCCTTGATGCACCACTAGGTGACAGACCTATTGCAGGAGCAGATGCAGACGTTGTGAACGTTTGGCTAGCTCAATATGATGACTACTTGATAGTTTAGTGCACCATGCTTAACGGCTTAGAATCGGGACTTCAAAGACGTTTTGAACGTCATGGACCATATGCGATGTTCCAGGAGTTGAAGTTAATATTTCAAGCAAATACCCGAGTTGAGAGATATGAAATCTCCAACAAGTTCTATAGCTAAAATATGGAGGAGAATAGCTCAAGCAGTGAGCATGTGCTCAGATTGTCTGGGTACTACAATCGCTTGAATCAAGTGGGAGTTAATCTTCCAGATAAAATAGTGATTGACAGAATTCTCTAGTCACCATCACCAAGTTAGTAGAACTTCGTGAAGAACTATAATATGCAAGGGATGACAAAAACAATTCCCAAGCTCTTCGCGATGCTAAAATCGGCAAAGGTAGAAATCAAGAAAAAACATCAAGTGTTGATGGTTGACAAGACCACTAGTTTCAAGAGAAAGGGCAAAGGGAAGAAGGGGAACTTCAGGAAGAATGGCAAGCAAGTTGCTACTCAAAAGAAGAAACCCAAGTCTGGACCTAAGCCTGAGACTGAGTGTTTCTACTGCAAACAAACTGGTCACTGGAAGCGGAAATGCCCCAAGTATTTGGCGAATAAGAAGGATGACAAAGTGAACAAAGGTATATTTGATATACATGTTATTGATGTGTACTTTACTGGTGTTTATAGCAACCCCTCGGTATTTGATACTAGTTCAGTTGCTAAGATTAGTAACTCGAAACGGGAGTTGCAGAATGAACAGAGACTAGTTAAGGGTGAAGTGACGATGTGTGTTGGAAGTGGTTCCAAGATAGATATGATCATCATCGCACACTCCCTATACTTTCGGGATTAGTGTTGAAATAAGTGTTATTTGGTGTTTGCGTTGAGCATGAATATGATTTGGTCATGATTATTGCAATACGGTTATTCATTTAAGTTAGAGAACAATTGTTGTTTCTGTTTACATGAATAGAACGTCTATGGTCATACACAACAACAAAAATGGTTTGTTGGATCTCGATCGTAGTGAATCACATATTCATAATATTGAAGCCAAAAAGATGCAAAGTTAATAATGATAGTGCAACTTATTTGTGACACTGCCGTTTAGGTCATATTGGTGTAAAGCGCATGAAGAAACTCCATACTGATGGGATTTTGGAATCACTTGATTATGAATCACTTGATGCTTGCGAACCATGTCTCTTGGGCAAGATGACTAAAACACCGTTCTTCGGAACAATGGAGCAAGCAACAGATTTGTTGGAAATCATACATACTGATGTATGTGGTCCGATGAATATTGAGGCTCACAGCAGGTATCATTATTTTCTGACTTTCACAGATGATTTGAGCAGATATGGGGATATCTACTTAATGAAACAGAAGTCTGAAATATTTGAAAAGTTCATATAATTTCAGAGTGAAGTGGAAAATCATCGTAACAAGAAAATAAAGTTTCTACGATCTGATCATGAGAATAATATTTGAGTTACGAGTTTGGTCTTCATTTTGAAACAATGCGGAATAGTTTCACTACTCATGCCACCACACCACAGCGTAATGGTGTGTCCGAACGTCATAACCGTACTTTATTGGATATAGTGCAATCTATGATGTCTCTTACCGATTTACCACTATCATTCTGGGGTTATGCATTAGAGACAGCTGCATTCACATTAAATAGGGCACCGTCTAATCCGTTGAGACGACACCGTATGAACTATGGTTTGGCAAGAAACCTAAGCTGTCGTTTCCTAAAGTTTGGGGTTGCGATGCTTATGTGAAAAAGTTTCATCTTGATAAGCTCAAACCCAAATTGGAAAAGTGCGTCTTCATAGGATACCCAAAAGTTACTGTTGGGTACACCTTCTATCACAGATCCGAAGGCAAGATATTCGTTGCTAAGAATGGATCCTTTCTAGAGAAGGAGTTTTCTCTCGAAAGAAGTGAGTGGAAGGAAAGTAGAACTTGATGAGGTAACTGTACCTGCTCCCTTATTGGAAAGTAGTTTATCACAGAAATCTGTTCATGTGACTCCTACACCAATTAGTGAGGAAGCTAATGATGATGATCATGTAACTTCAGATCAAGTTACTACTGAACCTCGTAGGTAAACCATAGTGAGATCCGCACCAGAGTGGTACGGTAATCCTGTTCTGGAGGTCATGTTACTTGACCATGACGAACCTACGAACTATGAGGAAGCGATGATGAGCCCAGATTCCGCAAAATAGTTTGAGGCCATGAAATCTGAGATAGGATCCATGTATGAGAACAAAGTATGGACTTTGGTTGACTTGCCCGATGATCGGAAAGCCATAGAAAATAAATGGATCTTCAAGAGGAAGACGGACGCTGATAGTAGTGTTACTATCTACAAAGCTAGAATTGTCGCAAAAGGTTTTCGACAAAGTTCAAGGTGTTGACTACGATGAGAATTTCTCACTCGTATCTATGCTTAAGTCTGTCCGAATCATGTTAGCAATTGCCGCATTTTATGAAATCTGGCAAATGGATAAACAAAACTGCATTCCTTAATGGATTTATTAAATAAGAGTTGTATATGATGCAACCAGAAAGTTTTTGTCGATCCTAAAGGTGTTAACAAAATATGCAAGCTCCAGTGATCCATCTATGGACTGGTGCAAGCATATCGGAGTTGGAATATACGCTTTGATAAGTTGATCAAAGCATATAGTTTTATACAGACTTGCGGTGAAGCCTGTATTTACAAGAAAGTGAGTGGGAGCACTACAACATTTCTGATAAGTATATGTGAATGACATATTGTTGATCGGAAATAATGTAGAATTATTCTGCAAAGCATAAAGGAGTGTTTGAAAGGAGTTCTTCAAAGAAAGACCTTGGTGAAGCTGCTTACATATTGAGCATCAAGATCTATAGAGATAGATCAAGACGCTTGATAAGTTTTTCAACGAGCACATACCTTGACAAGATTTTGAAGTAGTTCAAAATGGAACAGTCAAAGAAAGAGTTCTTGCCTGTCTTACAAGGTGTGCAATTGAGTAAGACTCAAAGCCCGATCACGATAGAAGATAGAAAGAGAATGAAAGTCATTCCCTATGCTTTGGCCATAGATTCTATATAGTATGCCATGCTGTGTACCAGATCTATTGTATACCCTACACTGATTTTGGCAAGGGAGTACAACAGTGATCTAGGAGTAGATCACTGGACAGCGGTCAAAATTATCCTTAGTGGAATAGGGATATGTTTCTCGATTATGGAGGTGACAAAAAGGTTCGTCATAAAGGGTTACGTTGATGCAAGTTTTGACACTGATCCAGATGACTCTAAGTCTCAATCTGGATACATATTGAAAGTGGGAGCAATTAGCTAGAGTAGATCCATGCAGAGTATTGTCGACATAGAAATTTGCAAAATACATACGGATCTGAATGTGGCAGACCCGTTGACTAAATTTCTCTCACAAGCAAAACATGATCACACCTTAGTACTCTTTGGGTGTTAATCACATAGCGATGTGAACTAGATTATTGACTCTAGTAAACCCTTTGGGTGTCGGTCACATAACGATGTGAACTATGGGTGTTAATCACATGGTGATGTGAACTATTGATGTTAAATCACATGGCGATGTGATCTAGATTATTGACTCTAGTGCAAGTGGGAGACTGAAGAAAATATGCCCTAGAGCCAATAATAAAGTTATTATTTCCTTATATCATGATAAATGTTTATTGTTCATGCTAGAATTGTATTAACTGGAAACATAATACCTGTGTGAATACATAGACAAACAAAGTGTCACTAGTATGCCTGTACTTGACTAGCTCGTTGATCAAAGATGGTTATGTTTCCTATCCATAGACATGAGTTGTCATTTGATTAATGGGATCACATCATTAGGAGAATGATGTGATTGACTTGACCCATTCCGTTAGCATAGCACTCGATCGTTTAGTATGTTGCTATTGCTTTCTTCATGACTTATACATGTTCCTATGACTATGAGATTATGCAACTCCCTTTTACTGGAGGAACACTTTGTGTGCTACCAAACGTCACAACGTAACTGGGTGATTATAAAGGTGCTCTACAGGTGTCTCCAAAGGTACTTGTTGGGTTGGCGTATTTCGAGATTAGGATTTGTTACTCCGATTGTCGGAGAGGTATCTCTGGGCCCACTCGGTAATGAACATCACTATAAGCCTTGCAAGCATTGTAACTAACGAGTTAGTTGCGGGATGATGTATTACGGAACGAGTAAATAGACTTGCCGGTAACGAGATTGAACTAGGTATTGAGATACCAACGATCGAATCTCGGGCAAGTAACATACCGATGACAAAGGGAACAACGTATGTTGTTATGCGGTCTGACCGATAAAGATCTTCGCAGAATATGTGGGAGCCAATATGAGCATCCAGGTTCCGCTATTGGTTATTGACCAGAGACGTGTCTCGGTCATGTCTACATAGTTCTCGAACCCGTAGGGTCCGCACGCTTAACGTTACAATGACATTTTTATTATGAGTTTATGTGTTTTGATGTACCGAAGGTTGTCCGGAGTCCCAGATGTGATCACGAACATGATGAGGAGTCCCGAAATGGTCGAGACATAAAGATTGATATATTGGAAGCCTATGTTTGGACATCGGAAGTGTTCCGGTGAAATCGGGATTTTCCGAGTACGGAGGTTCTGGAACCCCGGCAACTTAATGGGCCTTAGTGGGCCTTGGTGGAAGAGAGGAGAGGAGGCCGAGGGCAGGGCGCGCCCTCCCCTAGTCCGAATAGGACAAGGAGAGGGGGGCGGCGCCCCCTTCCTTTCTCCCCTCCACCTCTTCCCCCTCTCTCTCCTAGTCCAACATGGAAAAGGGGGGAAGTTCTACTCCTGGTAGGAGTAGGACTCCTCCGGTGCACCTCTCCCCTTGGCCGGCCGCACCCCCCTTGCTCCTTTATATACGGGGGCAGGGGGCACCCCAAAGACACAACAATTGATCTGTTTGATCTTTTAGCCGTGTGCGGTGCACCCCTCCACCATAGTCCACCTCGATAATACTGTAGCGGTGCTTAGGCGAAGTCCTGCGTCGGTAGAACATCAACATCGTCACCATGCCGTCGTGCTGACGAAACTCTCCCTCAACACTCGGCTGGATCAGAGTTCGAGGGACGTCATCGGGCTGAACGTGTGCTGAACTCGGAGGTGCCGTACGTTCGGTACTTGATCGGTCGGATTGTGAAGACGTATGACTACATCAACCGCGTTGTGCTAACGCTTCCGCTTTCGGTCTACGAGGGTACGTGGACAACACTCTCCCCTCTCGTTGCTATGCATCACCATGATCTTGCATGTGCGTAGGAAAATTTTGAAATTACTAAGTTTCCCAACACCCACGGTCGCCACAGCCGCTGCCGGACCCCGAGGTAGGACTTCGTCGGCTGCCGGGTCCGAGGGAGGACGGGGAAGTCCTCGAACCGGCGTAGGGGCGCGACGGCGGTCGGATCGGGGGATCGGCGATGGCGGGTCGGGCCCGCGGAGGACGAAGGGGACACCTCGGTGGCCACCTCGCCGGCGTCTGGCGAAAAGACCGCGATAAAACTCTTTTTGGCCATTGGCTCCTCGAGCTCCCCGGCACACGGGCAGAGGTTGAGGATGGAGGCGCCGACGATGGCGGCGACCTACCAATGGTTTTGAGGGTTGTGTGTGTCTTTGTGAGCGGAGGTTTTGGGTGTGTGTGTGTGTGTGGAGGGGGGAGCAAGGTTGTGTTTGAGGAAATAGTGCGGCAACTGAAAATTTTACTAGGTGGGAGTAACAAGGCGGGACTACTAAAAATTTGGATCAAGGGCGAGCAGATATTTTTGAGATTGCGAGGGATATAGAGGCGGGAGTAAAATTTCGGGGCTACTAAAAATTTGAATCAAGGGACTGAAGTAGAGCGGGAGTAACAGACATCATAGACAATCCGCACATACTAATCGTGTGCTATCAAACATTAAAACCTTCCAGGCGGTAGATATTTTCGTGATTGCGAGGGATGCAGAGGCGGGAGTTTTTGGGGAGTGAGCTAGTGTGCTTGACATGCCGGATGTGGACTATAGCCGATGCACCTTCTCGCGTAAGCCATAGGAGTACTATACACCGACGGTGCTCCAAGATATTTCGTACTACATCTCACACGGTTGGTGATAATAAACTGTGTGGGATCTACTTGATTTGAATTACAAAATGGGGTCACAACGGCAATGGACGCTGTTTGAATTGCTAGACCTTTTATCCGCAGTGAACATTCAACTATATGTGTGTCATAAAAGAATCGGAATTATTCAGGGTTCATTTGGACATTTTATACAATAAACTGGTTTTCTAGCCATTTCACGTGCACAATTCAAAATTAAACTACATACACATGCTCCGGTGCATACAAATTGGTTGAAAAATCAAATATGTGTCCTTCAGTGCATGCTTAGGTCCCATGGAAGAAATGGGAATGAATTTTCCGGGGTTCGTTTGGCCTTTTTTATACATTAACTCGGTTTTCTAGGCATTTTATGTGCATAATTCAAATTCGAACTACAAGCGCATGCTCCAATGCACCAAAGTTGGTTGAAAAGTCACATGTGTGTCCTTGGGTAAATTTTTAGGTCCCATGCAAGAGATGGGAATGAATTTCAAACACCAGGGCACTGTTGATTGCCGACAAAACATTGAGATACCTGGTTTTTAAATTCTAGTAATCCAAAACTCGTCTGACATTGATGAAACTTGGCATGCTATGATGGAGCGGCATCGACATGCCGTGGTGAAAATTTTATCCCATTTGGGGCAGGTTTGGGTATAAGCTTCTCACAAACCAGAGCTTCTCACAACAAGCATGATGGTTTTGATAGGGAACGTACCACCTTTGGGGGCGGGACGATATCCGTTGCCTCTTATTGCTTGCAAAAAATTTCTAGTGTCAACATAGAACACCAAGAGTGTTGTGTTTAATCTTGGAATTTTTCGGGGTTCGTTAGGCCTTTTTTATACATTAACTGGGTTTTGTAGGCATTTTATGTGCATAATTCCAATTTGAACTACAAGCACATGCTCCAATGCACTAAAGTTGGTTGAAAAATCACATGTGTGTCCTTGGGTGAATTTCTAGGTCCCATGCAAGAGATTGGAATGAAATTCAAACACCAGGGCACTGTTGATTGCTGGCAAAATGTTGAGATGCCTGGTTCTTAAATTCTAGTAAACCAAAACTCGTCTGAAATTCATGAAACTTGGCATGCTATCATGGAGCGGCCTCAACATTCCGTGGTAAAAAAATTGTCCCATTTGGGGCAGGTTCAGGTATATATATGCTTCTCACAAACCAGAGCTTCTCACAACAAGCATGATGGTTTCGATAGGGAACGTCCCACCTTTGGGGACGAAATGACATCCATTGCCTCTTATTGCTTTCAAATTTTTTCTCGTGTCAACATAGAACAACAAGAGTGTTGTGTCAAATTTTGGGATTTTTCGGGGTTTGTTTGGACATTTTTATGCATTAACTGAGTTTTCAATGCATGCATGTGCATAATTCAAATTTGAACTACATGCACATGCTCCAGTGCATATAAATTGGTTGAAAAATCAAATATGTGTCCTTGGGTGCATGGTTAGGTCCCATGCAAGAAATGGGAATGAATTTCAAACACCAGGGCACCGTTGATTGCCGGCAAAACATTGAGATGACTGGGTTTTAAATTATAGTAAATCCAAAATTCGTCTGAAATTCATGAAACTTGGCATGCTATCATGGAGCGGCATAAACATGCCATGGTAAAAAAATTGTCTCATTTGGGGCAGGTTTGGGTATATGCTTCTCACAAACCAGAGATTCTCACAACAAGCCTGATGGTTTCGGTAGGGAACGTACGTCCCACCTTTGGGGACGAAATGATATCCATTGCCTCTTATTGCTTTCAAAAAGTTTCTCGTGTCAACATAGAACAACAGGAGTGTTGTGTCAATTTTTGGGATTTTTCGGGGTTCGTTTGGACATTTTTATGCATTAACTGAGTTTTCTAGGCATTTTATGTGCATAATTCAAAATTGAACTACATGCACATGCTCCAGTGCATATAAATTGGTAGAAAAATCACATGTGTGTCCTTGGGTGCATGCTTAGGTCCCATGCAAGAGACGGGAATGAATTTCAAACACCAGGGCACTGTTGATTGCCGGCAAAACGTTGAGATACCTAGTTTTTAAATTCTGGTAAATCCAAAACTCGTCTGAAATTCATGAAACTTCACATGCTATCATGGAGCGGCATGAACATGCCGTGGTAAAAAATTTGTCCCATTTGGGACAGGTTTGGGGTATAAGCTTCTCACAAACCAGAGCTTCTCACAACAAGCATGATGGTTTCGATAGGGAACGTACCACCTTTGGGGACGAGACGATATCCATTGCCCCTTATTGCTTTCAAAAAATTTCTAGTGTCAACATAGAACAACAGGAGTGTTGTGTTTAATCTTGGAATTTTTCGGGGTTCGTTTGGCCTTTTTTACACATTAACTAGGTTTTGTAGGCATTTATGTGTATATTTCAAATTTGAACTACAAGCACATGCTCCAATGCACCAAAGTTGGTTGAAAAATCACATGTGTGTCCTAGGGTGAATTTCTAGGTCCCATGCAAGAGATTGGAATGAAATTCAAACACCAGGGCACTGTTTATAGCCAGCAAAACATTGAGATGCCTGGTTTTAAATTCTAGTAAATCCATAACTCGTCTGAAATTCATGAAACTTGGCATGCTATCATGGAGCGGCATCAACATGCCGTGGTAATTTTTTTCCCATTTGGGGCAGGTTCGGGTGTAAGCTTCTCACAAACCAGAGATTCTCACAACAAGCACGATGGTTTCGATAGGAACTTCCCACCTTTGGGGACGAAACAATATCCATTGCCTCTTATTGCTTTCAAATTTTTTTTAGCGTCAACATAGAACAACAGGAGTGTTGTGTCAAATTTTGTGATTTTTCGGCGTTCGTTTGGACATTTTTATGCATTACCTTGATTTTCTAGGCATTTTATGTGCATAATTCAAATTTGAACTACAAGCACATGCTCCAATGCATTAAAGTTGGTTGAAAAATTGAATCGGTGTCCTTGGGTGAATTTCTAGGTCCCATGCAAGAGATGAGAATGAAATTCAAACACCAGGGCACTGTTGACTGCCGGCAAAACGTTGATATGCCTGGTTTTTAAATTCTAGTAAATCCATATCTCATCTGAAATTCATGAAACTTGGCATGCTATCATGGAGCGGCATCAACATGCCGTGGTAAAAAAATTGTCCCATTTGGGGCAGGTTCGGGTATACGCTTCTCACAAAACAGAGCTTCTCACAACTAGCATGATGGTTTCGGTAGGGCATGTCGCACCTTTGGGTACGAAACGATATCCATTGCCTCTTATTGCTTTCATAAATTTTCTCGTGTGAAGATAGAACAACAAGAGTGTTGTGTCAATTTTTGGGATTTTTCGCGGTTCGTTTGGATATTTTTATGCATTAACTGAGTTTTCATGCATTTATGTGCATAATTCAAAATTGAACTACATGCACATGCTCCAGTGCATATAAATTGGTTGAAAAATCAAATCTGTGTCCTTGGGTGCATGCTTAGGCCCCATGCAAGAAATGGGAATGAATTTCAAACACCAGGGCACCGTTGATTGCCGGCAAAACATTGAGATGCCTGGTTTTTAAATTCTAGTAAATCCAAAACTCGTCTGAAATTCATGAAACTTGGCATGCTATCATGGAATGGCACCCGACATGCTGTGGCATTTTTCGTGTCCATTTGGAGAGAAGGCGCACTCGAATAATGACAGCCAACAAAGGCATTTTGAAAAAATAGCTGCCACTTTAATATCTCA
The DNA here is from genome assembly GCA_021605205.1 of Aegilops longissima. Taxonomy (NCBI): domain Eukaryota; kingdom Viridiplantae; phylum Streptophyta; class Magnoliopsida; order Poales; family Poaceae; genus Aegilops; species Aegilops longissima. The sequence goes on along the minus strand of CM038682.1, from coordinate 681,405,910 downwards.
AATGTTTGTAGAATTCAAACCGTGTGCGTTCTTTCAACCATTCACGTGACGCCACGTGTCTCGGTTTTTAATGGCTGTAGGAGGTGCCGTGCGGACAGCTACTTGACCTTGACTGAACGGGAGGCGTGCGAGCGCAGTCTGGTGCGCAGGCTGACCGAGAGGCATGCAAGTTGTCCTCCAATGCGCAGGCTCACCAGGAAGGGTGCGAGCTGTACGCTACGCAGGCTCGCTGGGAAGCGAACCCTTTGACTTCCATGGCCGCCTGCCTTCCACTCCATTAATGGCGCCCGAGCCGCTGTTTAATACAGTCGGTCTTACTGTTCGCCTCCCATTCCCCTCCCTCCCGCAGACGCAGACCTCCACCAACGCCATGCCGCAGAACGATCATTGATACGTCTCCGTCATATCTACTTTTCCAAACACTTTTGCCCTTGTTTTGGACTCTAACTTGCATGATTTGAATGGAACTAACCCAGGCTGACGCTGTTTTCAGCAGAATTGCCATGGTGTTATTTTTGTGCAGAAACAAAAGTTCTCGGAATGACCTGAAACTTCACGGAGATTATTTTTGGAAATAATAAAAAATACTGGCGAAAGAATCAAGGCCAGGGGGCCCACACCCTGTCCACAAGGGTGGGGGACGTGCCTGCCCCCTGGGCGCGCCCCTGCCTCGTGGGCCCCCTGGAGCTCCACCGACCTCAACTCCAACTCTATATATTCACGTTCGGGGAGAAACAAAATCAGAGAGAAGGATTCATCGTGTTTTATGATACGGAGCCGCCGCCAAGCCCTAATCTATCTCAGGAGGGCTGATCTGGAGTCCGTTCGGGGCTCCGGAGAGGGGAATCCATCGCCATCGTCATCATCAACCATCCTCCATCACTAATTTCATGATGCTCACCGCCGTGCGTGAGTAATTGCATCGTAGGCTTGCTGGACGGTGATGGGTTGGATGAGATTTATCATGTAATCGAGTTAGTTTTGTTAGCGTTTGATCCCTAGTATCCACTATGTTCTGAGATTGATGTTGCTATGACTTTGCTATGCTTAATGCTTGTCACTAGGGCCCGAGTGCCATGATTTCAGATCTGAACCTATTATGTTTTCATGGATATATGTTAGTTCTTGATCCTATCTTGCAAGTCAATAGTCACCTACTATGTGTTATGATCCGGCAACCCCGAAGTGACGATAATCGGGACCACTCCCAGTGATGACCGTAGTTTGAGGAGTTCATGTATTCACTATGTGTTAATGCTTTGGTCCGGTACTCTATTAAAAGGAGGCCTTAATATCCCTTAGTTGCCAATAGGACCCCGCTGCCACGGGAGGGTAGGACAAAAGTTGTCATGCAAGTTCTTTTCCATAAGCACGTATGACTATATTCGGAATACATGCCTACATTACATTGATGAATTGGAGCTAGTTCTGTGTCACCCTATGTTATAATTGTTGCATGAATAATCGCATCCGACATAATTCTCCATCGCCGATCCAATGCCTACGAGCTTTTCACATATTGTTTTTCGCTTATTTACTTTTCCATTGCCACTTTTACAATCACTACAAAACTGCTACTGTTACTTTTGCCATCGTTACCGTTACTTCCATACTACTTTGCTACTAAATACTTTGCTGCAGATATTAAGTTATCCAGGTGTGGTTGAATTGACAACTCAACTGCTAATACTTGAGAATATTCTTTAGCTCCCCTTGTGTCGAATCAATAAATTTGGGTTGAATACTCTACCCTCGAAAACTGTTGCGATCCCTATACTTGTGGGTTATCAAGACTATTTTCTGGCCCCATTGTCGGGGAGCATAGCTCTATTTTTTGAGTCACTTGGGATTTGTATCTGCTGGTCACTATGAGGAACTTGAAAGACAAGAAAACCAAAATTTGTCCCTCAACTACGAGGGGAGGTAAGGAACTGCCATCTAGCTCGGCACTTGATTCACCTTCTGTTTTGAGTAAGCTTGCGACACTTAAACTTGCTTCTGCTATTAATTCTGATATGTCGCATGTTATTGATGATGCTACTTCTGCTATGCATGATACTTATGATGAAACTACTTCTATGCTTGATACTACTGTGCCACTAGGTGAATTTCTTGATGAACAACTTTCTTGGGCTAGAGAGAATGAAATTATTGAAACTGATAATATTGATGAAAGTGATGATGAAGATTCTCGCCCTAGATATGAATTGCCTGTTGTGCCTGAGGGTTATGTTATGGATGAAGAAACTCTAGAGCTTTCTTTCTTGCAATGATAGGAGTGATCTTAAGAAATTATTAGTTAAGCTCAAAGAAAAATCTCTGAATGCTAGAATGAAATATGACCTTGCTTATGCTACTTCACCTATCTTTGTTACTGATAAGGATTATGATTTCTCTGTTGATTCGGAGATAATTACTTTGGGTGAATCTGATCCTTTTTATGGCTATGAATCTAAAACTGTTGTGGCACATCTTACTAAATTAAATGATATAGCTACCCTGTTCACTAATGATGAGAAAACTCGCTACTATTATATCCTTAAGCTATTTCCGTTCTCATTAAAGGGTGATACTAAAACATGGTTTAATTCTCTTGATCCTGGTTGTGTGCGTAGTCCCCAGGATATGATTTATTACTTCTCTGCTAAATATTTTCCCGCTCATAAGAAACAAGCTGCTTTAAGGGAAATATATAATTTTGTGCAAATTGAAGAAGAGAGTCTCCCACAAGCTTGGGGGAGGCTTCACCAATTACTTAATGCTTTGCCTGATCATCCTCTCAAGAAAAATGAAATACTTGATATCTTTTATAATGGACTAACCGATGCTTCCAGAGACCACCTGGATAGTTGTGCTGGTTGTGTTTTCAGGGAAAGAACTATTGATGAAGCTGAAATTCTATTGAATAATATGTTGACTAATGAAAATAATTGGACACTTCCTGAACCAACTCCGAAGAAAAGGGGTATTCTATTTCTCAGTCCTGAAGATATGCAAGAGGCAAAGAAATCTATGAAAGAAAAAGGTATTAAAATTGAAGATGTTAAGAATTTACCTCCTATTGAAGAAATACATGGTCTTAATTTGCCGCCTGTTGAAGAAATACATGGTCTTGATAACCCGACACATGTAGTAAAGGTAAATTCTCTCTATTGATATGATAAAGCTGAAATCCTGCCTACTAAGTTTGCTAGCCAATGCTTAGATGAGTTTGGTAATTTTATGGTTAAGCAAGAAGATTTCAATGCTTATTTTGGTAGACAATTAAAACGCAATGCTTATATGATTGAACTCTTGAGTGATTATATGTCTAGAGTTAAAGGTGAACTTAAACTCATTAGTAAACATGCTTCTACGGTTACAACTCAAGTTGAACAAGTACTTAAAGCTCAGAATGATTTGCTTAATGAATTAAATAATAATAAGAATGATAATGCTGTTAGAGTTATGACTAGAGGGGGTAAAATGACTCAGTAACCTTTGTATCCTGAGGGTCATCCTAAGAGAATTGAGCAGGATTCTCAGAGAAATAATGTTGATACACCTAGTCCTTCTAAGAGGAAGAAAAAGAAAAATGATAGGACTTTTCATGCTTCTAGTGAACCTGCTGTAGACACACATGAGAATCCCAATGATATTTCAATCTCTGATGCTGAAACACAATTTGGTGATGAACATGAACCTAGTGATAATGTTAATGATGATGTTCATGTTGATTCTCAACCTAGCAATGATAATGATGTAGAAATTGAACCTGTTGTTGACTTGATAACCCACAATCAAATAATCAACGTTATGATAAGAGAGACTTTGTTGCTAGGAAGCATGGTAAAGAAAGAGAACCATGGGTTCAGAAACCCATGCCTTTTCCTCCCAAACCATCCAAGAAAAGGTTGATGAGGATTTTGAGCGCTTTGCTGAAATGATTAGACCTATCTTTTTGCGTATGCGCTTTACTGATATGATTAAAATGAATCCTTATGCCAAGTATATGAAGGATATTGTTACAAATAAAAGAAAGATACCGGAAGCTGAAATTTCCACCATGCTTGCTAATTATACCTTTAAGGGTGGAATACCTAAGAAACTAGGAGATCCAGGAGTACCAACTATACCATGCTCCATTAAAACAAACTATGCTAAAATTGCTTTATGTGATCTTGGAGCCGGTGTTAGTGTTATGCCTCTCTCTTTATTCCGTAGACTCAATTTGAATAAGTTGACACCTACTGAAATATCTTTGCAAATGGCTAATAAATCAACTGCTATACCTGTCGGTATTTGTGAGGATGTGCCTGTTGTGGTTGCAAACGCTACTATTTTAACGGACTTTGTTATTCTTGATATTCCTGAGGACGATAGTATGTCTATTATTCTTGGGAGACCCTTTTTGAATACTACAGGGGCTGTTATTGATTGCAACAAGGGCAATGTCACTTTTCATGTTAATGGTAATGAGCATACGGTACACTTTCCGAGGAAACAACCTCAAGTCCATAGTATCAATTCTATTGGAAAAATTCCATCAATTATTATTGGAGGTTTTGAATTTCCTCTTCCTACTGTCAAAAAGATATATGATATTCTTATTGTTGGGGATGTGCATATCCCCGTTGAGGTAACATAGTGTTATTCGAAATTTCTTCGGTTTCATGTTATTCGAAATGAGTTTGTTAACAAGACCTGATCAACCTTGTTAGTGGATTCTTTTTGATGAGCATGAGATGGATGAAGTTAGAAGGCACAACCTTCTATACCCTTATTTTACTTTCTGTTATTTTGATTAAATAAAGCAAAAATATTATTTTTCTGTCAGTTTTCTGAATTATCCGTGCAATAAAAAAATACCCCGAAAATAGAAGTTCTCCAAATGCCCCAAAATTGAAATATGATTTTTTCTGGAATATTTGAGAATATCTGGCACTGAGAACACAGCAGGGGAGCAAGCACCTGGCCACGAGGGTCCAGGGCGCGCCCCTGCCTCATGGGCCCCTGGTGGCCCCCCTACACTTATTCCTGCACCCACACACTTCTCCTCCCAAAAAAATCACCAACCAGCTCAAGCACGAGTTCTAGCTCATTTTGCTGCAATTTTTGATCTCCTAGCTCAAAGCTCCACTCACAAAACTGCTTTGGGGGATTGTTCTTCGGTATGTGACTCCTCCAATGGTCCAATTAGTTTTTGTTCTAGTGCTTTATTCATTGCAATTTTTTTCTGCCTAGGTGACCCAGTTCTTGAGCTTGCATGTCAAATTTATATGGTCCCAAGTAGTTCTAATGCATGATATAGTCTCTAGGCACTTGTGGGAGTAGTTGCTATCAATTTTCTTGAGTTTGGTTCACTTTTATTTTAAGTCACTAAAAATTTCAGAAAATTTTCAGAGGAAGAAATATGTTTAGGAAAATGTACCAAGGTGGTTCTTCAAGGAAGCAAGGACCCAGGCCCGCAAGACGTGAGCCAGACCATGAACCACCTCTCCAGTACCGACTAATCTTTGACATGCGTCACATCGTCAATATTGTTCTCCCTGCTCCTACCTTCTTTGACTTTCAGGCAAAGGGGAGATATGTCATAACCAGGGAGGAGGCGAACGAGTATAAGAGGAGGACGGAGACAGCTCGCCTCCAAGTGGCAGCTCATGAGGCAATAGCTGCTGCATCATAGTACGACCCCAACTACAACTTTGGATATCCGTGAGGCCAACCGTGGCAATAGACCAACTTAGTCCAAAAGCCTAAGCTTGGGGGAGTACATATTTCTCACCGACATTACATTCATATTCACACACTCATGCTAGTTGTCGGTGCTCATACTTTTTCATTGTACTATCCATGCTAGTTTATTTTCCTTTTTATGCTTTCTTCTTGTGTGTTTGAAAAACCTTAAGAGAAACCAAAAAAATTAGTTGTAGCTTTTAGATAGTGTACTTTCCATGCCTATAGTAGTAATAATTAAAAGAAAACCCAAAAATATTTCCTGTTCTTCTTTTGTTTGTTGGGAGCCTTCCCGTGTAAATAGTTTTATTTCTTTTCTTTTCCTTGGAGGTCGAGAGGGGGAGACCATTATGAAAATGTTGAAGTGGATCTTATACGCATTATTGTTTATTTAACAAGGGACCATATTATCTTGTCTTCTCCTGTGTGTCAGATGCTTGCAGATTCCAGCTTAGTCCAATGCATGTGCACTATTATTATTATTATTATTATTATTATTATTATTATTATTATTATTATTCACATCGTTTGGTCGTGCAAGTGAAAGGCAATTATGATGATATATGATGGACTGATTGAGATGAGAGAAGCTGGTATGAACTTGACCTCTCTTGTTTTTGTAAATATGATTAGTTCATCGTTCCTGATTCAGCCTATTATGAATAAACATATTTGCAATGACAATTAGAGATTATAGTTGCTTATGCCATGCTTAATTAGCTAGGAGTTTATAATGGTTTACCTTGCGTGCCAACATGCTATTAAAATGGTTGTGATGTGGTATAGTAGGGTGGTATCCTCCTTTGAATGATTCAAGTGGCTTGACTTGGCACATGTTCACACATGTAGTTGAAACAAAATCAACATAGCCTCCACGATATTTATGTTCATGGTGGATTATATCCTACTTATGCTTGCACTCAATGTTTATTAATTTTAATGCATGTTCATGACTGTTGTCGCTCTCTAGTTGGTCGCTTCCCAGTCTTTTTCTAGACTTCACTTGTACTAAGCGGGAATACTGCTTGTGCATCCACTTCCTTAAACCCCAAAGTTATTCCATATGAGTCCACCATGCCTTCCTATATGCGGTATCTACATGCCGTTCCAAGTAAATTTATATGTACCAAACTCTAAACCTTCAAATGAAAATCTGTTTTGTATGCTTGAATAGCTCATGTATCAAGTAGGGCTGTCTGTATCTTCCATGCTAGGTGGGTTATTCTCAAGAGGAGTGGACTCCGCTCCTCACTCACGAGAAAATGGCTGGTCACCGGGATGCCCAGCCCCATGCTTTATGCAAATCAAATCAAAATAATTGCAAACAAAACTCCCCCGGGACTCTTGTTAGTTGGAGGCACTCGTTGTTTCGAGCAAGCCATGGATTGATGCTTGCTGGTGGAGGGGGAGTATAAACTTTACCTTTCTGTTTGGGAACCGCCTATAATGTGAGTAGCATGGAAGATATCGAGACCTCTCGATTGTTATGTTGACAATGAAAGTATGCCGCTCAAAATATTATTCATATCTATTTCAAAAACCGAGCTCTAGCACCTCTACAAATCCCTGCTTCCCTCTGCGAAGGGCCTATCCACTTACTTTTATATTGAGTCATCACCCTCTTATTAAAAAGCACCAGCTGGAGAGCACCGCTATCATTTGCATCCATTACTATTAATTTATATTGGGTATGACTATGACTGGACCTCTTTTACCATGAATTATAGTGTCAAGTCAAGCCACTTAAAGGTGCTCTGCATTTATGTTTTGCGGTCTCAGAAAGGGCTAGCGAGATACCATCTTGTTATATCATATTACGATTGTTTTGAGAAAGTGTTGTCATCCGAGATTTATTATTATTGCTCGCTAGTTGATTATGCCATTGATATGAGTAAACATGAGACCTAAGTGTTATTGTGAATATGGTTAGTCATAATCTTTGCTGAAAACTTGAATGCTGGCTTTACATATTTACAACAACAAGAGCAAACCGAGTTTGTAAAAGTTCTTCTTTATCACTTTCAGTTTATCAACTGAATTGCTTGAGGACAAGCAAAGGTTTAAGCTTGGGGGAGTTCATACGTCTCCGTCGTATCTACTTTTCCAAACACTTTTGCCCTTGTTTTGGACTCTAACTTGCATGATTTGAATGGAACTAAACCGGACTGATGTTGTTTTCAGCAGAATTGCCATGGTGTTATTTTTGTGCAGAAACAAAAGTTCTCGGAATGACCTGAAACTTCACGGAGATTATTTTTGGAAATAATAAAAAATACTAGCGAAAGAATCAAGGCTAGGGGGGCCACACCCTGTCCACGAGGGTGGGGGGTGCGCCCCCTGCCTCGTGGGCCCCCTGGAGCTCCACCGACCTCAACTCCAACTCTATATATTCACGTTCGGGGAGAAAAAAAATCATAGAGAAGGATTCATCACGTTTTACGGTACGGAGCCGCCGCCATGCCCTAATCTCTCTCGGGAGGGCTGATCTGGAGTCCATTCGGGGCTCCGGAGAGGGTAATCCGTCACCATCATCATCATCAACCATCCTCCATCACCAATTTCATGATGCTCATCGCCGGGCGTGAGTAATTCCATCGTAGGCTTGCTGGACGGTGATGGGTTGGATGATATTTATCATGTAATCGAGTTAGTTTTGTTAGGGTTTGAATCCCTAGTATCCACTATGTTCTGAGATTGATGTTGCTATGACTTTGCTATGCTTAATGCTTGTCACTAGGGCACGAGTGCCATGATTTCAGATCTGAACCTATTATGTTTTCATGAATATATGTGAGTTCTTGATCCTATCTTACAAGTCAATAGTCACCTACTATGTGTTATGATCTGGCAACCCCGAACTGACAATAATCGGGACCACTCCCGGTGATGACCGTAGTTTGAGGAGTTCATGTATTCACTATGTGTTAATGCTTTGGTCCGGTACTCTATTAAAAGGAGGCCTTAATATCCCTTAGTTTCCAATAGGACCCCACTGCCACGGGAGGGTAGGACAAAAGATGTCATGCAAGTTCTTTTCCATAAGCACGTATGACTATATTCAGAATACATGCCTACATTACATTGATGAACTAGAGCTAGTTCTGTGTCACCCTATGTTATAACTGTTGCATGAATAATCGCATGACATAATTCTCCATCACCGATCCAATGCCTACGAGCTTTTCACATATTGTTTTTCGCTTATTTACTTTTCCCTTGCCACTGTTACAATCACTACAAAACTGCTACTGTTACTTTTGCCACCGTTACCGTTACTTCCATACTACTTTGCTACTAAATACTTTGCTGCAAATATTAAGTTATCCAGGTGTGGTTGAATTGACAACTCAACTGCTAATACTTGAGAATATTCTTTGGCTCCCCTTGTGTCGAATCAATAAATTTGGGTTGAATACTCTACCCTTGAAAACTGTTGCGATCCCCTATACTTGTGAGTTATCAATCATCTGCCACTAGCCTTCAAGTTTGGTGAAGTCGACTCTGAGCCAGAGGAGATAGAAAATAAGGAGGAATGGGGCCTCATGGACATGGCCCAGAACGAGCTGGCCGCGGCGGTTGCTGCCCCCGCTCCCGCCCCCGCTCCCATCCCCACGCCTGCGCCATCGACCATCCCTGTAGCATTGACGGGCTGGTCGCCGAGCACTATCACAGAGCTGGAAGCCGCGGGCGTCAGCGAGGTCTCCACGGACCCGCGCGAGCTCGTGTACATGCCAGCACCCGTGCCCGTGCGCGCCCCTCCACCCACCATGGCGCCAGCCCCCGTGCGTTTGGCTGCACCCGCAGCGCCCGTGCCCGTGCCCGTGCGCGCGCCCCCCTCAGCGGCATGGGACACTGCCGTCGACCGCTACCTCTCAGCAGCGCCAGTTGCCATCCTCCCCCGCCCCGCCCGTCGATCGTGTGACGACATGATGTTTGATTTACAAGTGAATAACATTTTGTGCTGCCTTGAAGACTTTAACAACGGCATCCCGGAGCACGACAACGACAACGACGGCGCGGAACGCCGCCTCCGCCGCCGCTAGAAATAGTTTTTTTTGGGGTTTAATACTGTATCTTGAATTCTCGATCATATGAATATAAATTCGCAGTGTGACTGAATGAAAGATATGGTTGAACGAACTTGCGTTTTTCTCTCTTAATGTACAGACTTATCAAACGATTTTCTTTTCAAAAAAACGTCAATGGTTTTTAAATATAAACACTCATCGAAAACGTTTTAGTTAGAACACCCAGATGCAAACCGACAGCTTCCCCAGGAAGCCAAGGGAAAATGTGCGGAGCATGATTTCTGCACCCCTTCAATGCAAACGGTTGTTTTGCATGACCCGTGTGCAACCATGTACAAACAGTTGGGTAAGATTTGCATATCTGTCATTTTGGGTATGTTGCCATTTGTCAAACTGGAAAGATTGACATTTGTTTATCTAGTAACATTGCCATTTGTCAACCTTGTAACACTACGATTTGTCAAAATATGTAGCTAAAAATCACTAGCACTATCTAATTTTTGCAACTAAAATCACTAGCACTATTCATATGGACACCACTAGCAGGCGTGAGTTGATGGACGCAGATGCAAATGTACCATTGATTACATACAACAAGTCATCAGCCCACAACGACAACGAGGATACACGTTGGATTATAGATCATTTCCAACAAAACATTCTAGTAAAGTTTTTCTCACACAACAAATAACAAAGCGATGAAATGAACTTCAGCTCAACCACTCGTCGGTGTTGGAAACGCTTGCTTTGAACCAGAAGTGATTCTCTGGGAAGGGCCAGCTACTGTCAATCTCGAGACCAACGCATGACTGATCATCCAGGCTGAAGAGGCCTATGTCAGGACCCATATTGGGACGGTAGGGAAGCATAGCAATGTCCAAGGTATAGATACAGTTGCTTCTCATAAATGGTAGTAACGTTGTGTCAACAGCAGCTGGATCGCCTTCCACCATCATTGGATAGTTTTGTCCAAGGAAGAGCGAGTTTCCTCCAAGACTTTCAATACTGAACCAGGGAGAAGGTGTTGGCGCTAGTACACTAGTATCCATCCCGAATACCCTGCAACGGATGTTGGAATAGGTCCGGAGAGTGCGACCATGCGAGACAACACCTGCTTCCTTAGTAACATCAGCAGTGCCCTACATACAGACAAGAAGAAGAGGTGATCCATCGGAATAAGTTGCAAGGCGCCACTGAGTATATGGGTCCAGCTCGTCCTCATGCTCATGATCATCAACATCATCATCTCCCCCTTGGTTATAAAAATTTAGAAGTATAGGTGGTGGAATGTTCACAGGACCTTGGAAACACAAGAACGTTAATTAATTAGTAAAGGGAAACTAGCTAACCCGCATGCATGTGGATGAAACAATTATAATTACGGTGGAAGACAAACGTACCGAAAGCATGATGTTTCCATGCAAAAACAGTGCCACGAGTGGTGGCTGCAAACACAAGACCCCCGTATTGAATTGCATCACAATACTCATCCGTGTACAGAAATTGATTTTTGAGCAATATCCATCGAGCGTGGAAGTAAGGAAGGCAACAAGCTTGTCGAAGATAGCAATAACTTCATAGTTCGAGTAATCCCAATAACGGCTGGGAACTCGAAAAGTTGCTATCTTCCATAGACGACAGTCACCATGATCGTATTTGAACTCACGTAGAATACCAGTGTACTCAACCTCCGGGCATTCGTCTGAGATTTTTGGAAGTGGAACCCGGTGACGAGTGTACACATTCACAAGTTCCCACTCACAGTTGTACCCAATGTAAACAACCCAATCTCCATTTGCGCCTGGCCAAGCCTGGCCCTCAAGAGATGGCATCTTAACATCATACGTATCATTATCAAGCGGCATCAACTTGCACAAGGTGAGGCTTCCTAAATCCCTCAAGATCGGCGAGGTCACGGCGAAGAAGATAGGGGGGATCAAACTACTCCTGGACCCTTGGGTTCCTTGTAATGATGTTATTACTTGAGTCAAGAATGGTCTTGAACGAACCTGCCATGCTAGCCGAGGTGATGACGTCGCACCGATCAATGAGTTCCTCCATCGCGTCATCATTCAGATCGGGGCAAGAATAATAGGGTCGTTTCCGGCCTGTTCCCAAAATGGAGAATATGAACGAACAATGGCAAAAGGAAGGGTGAAGGCGAATGGAGGAGGGAAGAAGAGCGTGCGACAGCAGTTCCAAATCGAGAGGGAAAGGCGAAGAGGCAGTGGACGGTTGTCACGGTACACGAAGAGGCGCCTAGGGAGCAAACGGTTGCCACAGAGGTCACACACTGACGACAAGGGCCAAGTGAACCGCATGCGTATATCGCACACACCTTGATCTGGTTGACCGTTTCTTTTGTGTTGCCTAATCACAAACAGTTCATCCGAGTGAACCGTATGCTGTATATTGCACACACCTTCATCTGGCCGACCATTTCTTTTGTGTTGCCTAATCACAAATAGTTCATCCGAGTGAACCGTATGCTGTGTATCTGATGTCTACTACACAACCTTCTTCTTGTAGACGTTGTTGGGCCTCCAAGTGCAGAGGTTTGTAGGACAGTAGCAAATTTCCCTCAAGTGGATGACCTAAGGTTTATCAATCCGTGGGAGGCATAGGATGAAGATGGTCTCTCTCAAGCAACCCTGTAACCAAATAACAAAGAGTCTCTTATGTCCCCAACACACCCAATACAATGGTAAATTGTATAGGTGCACTAGTTCGGCGAAGAGATGGTGATACAAGTGCAATATGGATGGTAGATATAGGTTTTTGTAATCTGAAAATATAAAAACAGCAAGGTAGCAAGTGGTAAAAATGAGCGTAAACGGTATTGCAATGCTAGGAAACAAGGCCTAGGGTTCATACTTTCACTAGTGCAAGTTCTCTCAACAATAATAACATAATTGGATCATATAACTATCCCTCAACATGCAACAAAGAATCACTCCAAAGTCACTAATAGTGGAGAACAAACGAAGAGATAATGGTAGGGTACGAAACCACCTCAAAGTTATTCTTTCCAATCAATCCATTGGGCTATTCCTAAAAGTGTCACAAACAGCCCTAGAGTTCGTACTAGAATAACACCTTAAGACACAAATCAACCAAAACCCTAATGTCACCTAGATACTCCAATGTCACCTCAAGTATCCGTGGGTATGATTATACAATAAGCATCACACAATCTCAGATTCATCTATTCAACCAACACATAGAACCTAAAAGAGTGCCCCAAAGTTTCTACCGAAGAATCACGACGAAAAAATGTGCCAACCCCTATGCATAAGTTCATGGGCGGAACCCGCAAGTTGATCACCAAAACATACATCAAGTGGATCACGTGATATCCCATTGTTATCACAGATACGCACGACAAGACATACATCAAGTGTTCTTCAATCTTTAAAGACTCAATCCGATAAGATAACTTCAAAGGGAAAACTCAATCCATTACAAGAGAGTAGAGGGGGAGAAGAAACATAAGATTCAACTATAATAGCAAAGCTCGCGATACATCAAGATCGTGCCAAATCAAGAACACGAGAGAGAGAGATCAAACACATAGCTACTGGTACATACCCTCAGCCCCGAGGGTGAACTACTCCCTCCTCGTCATGGAGAGCGCCGGGATGATGAAGATGGCCATCGGTGAGGTTCCCCCTCCGGCAGAGGTGCCGAACAGGGCCCGTTGACTTTTGGTGGCTCTGAGAGACTTGCGGCGGAACTCCAGATCTAGTCTCGTCTTGAAGTTTTTAGGTGCGTGGGTATATATGGGTGAAAGAAATGCGTCGGTGGACCTCGGGCTGTCCACGAGGCAAGGCGCGCCCTAGGGGGGTGGGCGCGCCCCCCACCCTCGTGGGCAGCCCGGGACTCCCCTGGTGCACTCCCGGTACTCCATGGGCTTCTTCTGGTCCAAAAATAAGTTCTATGGAGTTTCAGGTCAATTGGACTCCGTTTGATATTCCTTTTCTTCGAAACACTGAAATAGGCAAAAAACAGAAATTCTGGGCTGGGCCTCCAGTTAATAGGTTAGTCCCAAAAATATTATAAAAGTGGATAATAAAGCCCAAAATTGTCCAAAACAGTAGATAATATAGCATGGAGCAATCAAAAATTATAGATACGTTGGAGACGTATCAAGCATCCCCAAGCTTAATTCCTGCCCGTCCTCGAGTAGGTAAATGATAAAAAACATAATTTTTGATGTGGAATGCTACTTGGCATAATTTCAATGTAATTCTTCTTAATTGTAGTATGAATATTCAGATCCGAAAGATTCAAGACAAAAGTTTAATATTGACATAAAAACAATAATACTTCAAGCATACTAACAAAGCAATTATGTCTTCTCAAAATAATATGGCCAAAGAAAGTTATCCCTACAAAATCATATAGTCTGGCTATGCTCTATCTTCACCACACAAAGTATTTAAAGCATGCACAACCCCGATGACAAGCCAAGCAATTGTTTCATACTTTTAACATTCTCAAAACTTTTTCAATCTTCACACAATACATAAGCGTGAGCCATGGACATATCACTATAGGTGGAATAGAATGGTGGTTGTGGAGAAGACAAAAAAGGAGAAGATAGTCTCACATCAACTAGGCGTATCAACGGGCTATGGAGATGCCCATCAATAGATATCAATGTGAGTGAGTAGGGATTGCCATGCAACAGATGCACTAGAGCTATAAGTATATGAAAGCTCAACAAAAGAAACTAAGTGGGTGTGCATCCAACTTGCTTTCTCACGAAGACCTAGGGCATTTTGAGGAAACCCATCATTGGAATATACAAGCCAAGTTCTATAATGAAAGATTCCCACTAGTATATGAAAGTGATATCGTAGGAGACTCTCTATCATGAAGATCATGATGCTACTTTGAAGCACAAGTGTGGTAAAAGGATAGTAGCATTGCCCCTTCTCTCTTTTTCTCGCATATTTTATATTTTATATATTTTTTGGGCCTTTTCTCTTTTTTATGGCCTCTTTTTTTCTCCTTTTTTAGTCCGAAGTCTCATCCCGACTTGTGGGGGAATCATAGTCTCCATCAACCTTTCCTCACCGGGACAATGCTCTAATAATGAAGATCATCACACTTTTATTTACTTACAACTCAAGAATTACAACTCGATTCTTAGAACAAAATATAACTCTGTATGGATGCCTCCGGCGGTGTACCGGGATGTGCAATGACTCATGAGTGACATGTATGAAAGAATTATGAACGGTGGCTTTGCCACAAATACGATGTCAACTACATGATCATGCAAAGCAATATGACAATGATGGAGCGTGTCATAATAATCGAAACGGTGGAAAGTTGCATGGCAATATATCTCGGAATGGCTATGGAAATGCCATGATAGGTAGGTGTATGGTGGCTGTTTTGAGGAAGGTATATGGTGGGTGTATGATACCGGCGAAAAGTGCGCGGTATTAGAGAGGCTAGCAATGGTGGAAGGAAGAAAAGTGCGTATAATCCATGGACTCAACATTAGTCATAAAGAACTCATATACTTATTGCAAAAATCTACAAGATATCAAAACAAAGTATTACGCGCATGCTCCTAGGGGGATAGATTGGTAGGAAAAGACCATCGCTCGTCCCCGACCGCCACTCATAAGGAAGACAATCAATAAATAAATCATGCTCCGAGTTCATCACATAACGGTTCACCATACGTGCATGCTACGGGAATCACAAACTTTAACACAAGTATTTCTCAAATTCACAACTACTCAATTAGCATGACCCTAATATCACCGTCTTCATATCTCAAAACAATCATCAAGCATCAAACTTTTCTTAGTATTCAACACACTCGGAATTTTTACAAATCATTTATGCTTAGCATATTAGGATTTTTTAAGCAAATTACCATGCTATTTAAGACTATCAAATAATCTAAGTGAAGCATGAGAGATCAATAGTTTCTATAAAACAAATCCACCACCGTGCTCTAAAAGATATAAGTGAAGCACTAGAGCAAAAAACAAACTACTTCAAAAGATATAAGTGAAGATCAATGAGTAGTCGAATAATTATACAACTATGTGAAGAATCTCCCATTTAATAATTTCAGATCTTGGTATTTTATTCAAACAGCAAGCAAAGCTAAAGAAAATAAAACGACGCTCCAAGCAAAACACATATCATGTGGTAAATAAAAATATAGCTCCAAGTAAAGTTACCGATGAACGAAGACGAAAGAGGGGATGCCTTCCGGGGCATCCCCAAGCTTAGACGCTTGGTTATCGTTGAATATTACCTTGGGGTGCCTTGTGCATCCCCAAGCTTAGGCTCTTGCCACTCCTTATTCCATAGTCCATCGAATCTTTACCCAAAACTTGAAAAGTTCACAACACAAAACTTAACAGAAAATCTCGCGAGCTCCATTAGCGAAAGAAAACAAAACACCACTTCAAGGTACTGTAATGAACTCATTATTTATTTATATTGGTGTTAAACCTACTGTATTCCAACTTCTCTATGGTTTATAAACTATTTTACTAGCCATAGAGTCATCAAAACAAGCAATCAACACACGAAAAACAGAATCTGTCAAAAACAGAACAGTCTGTAGTAATCTATAACTAACGCAAACTTCTGGAACTCCAAAAGTTCTAAAATAAATTGGTGGACCTGAGGAATTTGTCTAGTAATCATATTAAAAAAGAATCAACTAAATATCACTCTCCAGTAAAAAGTTTTAGCTAATCTCGTGAGCGCTAAAGTTTCTATTTTTTACAGCATGATCATAAAGACTTCACCCAAGTCTTCCCAATGGTTCTACTTGGCACAAACACTAATTAAAACACAAAACCACATCTAAACAGAAGATAGATGGATTATTTATTCCTAAACAGAACCAAAAACCAAGAAACAAAAATAAAATTGGGTTGCCTCCCAACAAGCGCTATCGTTTAACGCCCCTAGCTAGGCATGATGATTTCAATGATGCTCACAAAAAGATAAGAATTGAAACATAAAGAGAGCATCATGAAGAATATGATTAGCAAATTTAAGTCTAACCCACTTCCTATGCATAGGGATTTTGTGAGCAAACAACTTATGGGAACAAGAATCAACTTGCATAGGAAGGTAAAACAAGCATAACTTCAAGATTTTAAGCACATAGAGAGGAAACTTGATATTGTTGCAATTCCTACAAGCATATATTCCTCCCTCACAATAATTTTCAGTAGCATCATGAATGAATTCAACAATATAACCATCACCTAAAGCATTCTTTTCATGATGTACTTGCATAGAAATTTTACTACTCTCCACATAAGCAAATTTATTCTCATCAATAGTAGTGGAAGCAAACTCAACAAAATAACTATCATGTGATTGAAAATTAAGATCAATATGACAAGTTTCATGGTTATCATTATTCTTTATAGCATACGTGTCATCACAATAATCATCACAGCTAGGAGGCATGCTTTCATCATAGTAAATTTTCTCATCAAAGCTTGGGGGACAAAAAATATCATCTTCATGAAACATAGCTTCCCCAAGCTTGTGGCTTTGAATATCATTAGCATCATGGATATTCAAGGAATTCATACTAATAACGTTGCAATCATGCTCATCATTCACATATTGTATTCCAAGCATTCTATGTAATTCTTCTTCTAGTACTTGAGCACAATTTTCCTTCCCATCATTTTCACGAAAGATATTAAAAAGATGAAGCGTATGAGACAAACTCAATTCCATTTTTTGTAGTTTTCTTTTATAAACTAAACTAGTGCTAAAACAAGAAACAAAAAGATTCGATTGCAAGATCTAAAGATATAACTTCAAGCACTCACGTCCCCGGCAACGGTGCTAGAAAAGAGCTTGATGTCTACTACACAACCTTCTTCTTGTAGACGTTGTTGGGCCTCCAAGTGCAGAGGTTTGTAGGACAGTAGCAAATTTCCCTCAAGTGGATGACCTAAGGTTTATCAATCTGTGGGAGGCGTAGGATGAAGATGGTCTCTCTCATGCAACCCTGCAACCAAATAACAAAGAGTCTCTTGTGTCCCCAACACACCCAATACAATGGTAAATTGTATAGGTGCACTAGTTCGGCGAAGAGATGGTGATACAAGTGCAATATGGATGGTAGATATAGGTTTTTGTAATCTGAAAATATAAAAACAGCAAGGTAGCAAGTGGTAAAAATGAGCGTAAACGGTATTGCAATGCTAGGAAACAAGGCCTAGGGTTCATACTTTCAGTAGTGCAAGTTCTCTCGGCAATAATAACATAATTGGATCATATAACTATCCCTCAACATGCAACAAAGAGCCACTCCAAAGTCACTAATAGTGGAGAACAAACGAAGAGATTATGGTAGGGTACGAAACCACCTCAAAGTTATTCTTTCCAATCAATTCGTTGGGCTATTCCTATAAGTGTCACAAACAGCCCAAGAGTTCGTACTAGAATAACACCTTAAGACACAAATCAACCAAAACCCTAATGTCACCTAGATACTCCAATGTCACCTCAAGTATCCGTGGGTATGATTATACGATATGCATCACACAATCTCAGATTCATCTATTCAACCAACACATAGAACCTCAAAGAGTGCCCCAAAGTTTCTACCGGAGAATCACGACGAAAACATGTGCCAACCCCTATACATAAGTTCATGGGCGGAACCCGCAAGTTGATCACCAAAACGTACATCAAGTGGATCACGTGATATCCCATTGTCACCACAGATACGCACGGCAAGACATACATCAAGTGTTCTCAAATCTTTAAAGACTCAATCCGATAAGATAACTTCAAAGGGAAAACTCAATCCATTACAAGAGAGTAGAGGGGGAGAAGAAACATATGATCCAACTATAATAGGAAAGCTCGCGATACATCAAGATCGTGCCAAATCAAGAACACGAGAGAGAGAGAGAGAGAGAGAGAGATCAAACACATAGCTACTGGTACATACCCTCAACCCCGAGGGTGAACTACTCCCTCTTCGTCATGGAGAGCGCCGGGATGATGAAGATGGCCACGGTGAGGTTCCCCCTCCGGCAGGGTCCGGAACAGGGTCCCGATTGACTTTTGGTGGCTCTGAGACTTTGCGGCGGAACTCCAGATCTATTCTCGTCTTGAAGTTTTTAGGGTATGTGGGTATATATGGGTGAAAGAAGTACGTCGGTGGACCTCCGGGCTGTCCACGAGGCAGGGGGCGCGCCCTAGCGGGGTGGGCGCGCCCCCACCCTCGTGGGCAGCCCGGGACTCCCCTGGTGCACTCCTGGTACTCCGTGGGCTTCTTCTAGTCCAAAAATAAGTTCAATGGAGTTTCAGGTCAATTGGACTCCGTTTGATATTCCTTTTCTTCGAAACACTGAAATAAGCAAACAACAACAATTCTGGGCTGGGCCTCCGGTTAATAGGTTAGTCCCAAAAATAATATAAAAGTGGATAATAAAGCCCAAAATTGTCCAAAATAGTAGATAATATAGCATGGAGCAATAAAAAATTATAGATACGTTGGAGACGTATCAAGCATCCCCAAGCTTAATTCCTGCTCGTCCTCGAGTAGGTAAATGATAAAAAAGATAATTCTTGTTGTGGAATGCTACTTGGCATAATTTCAATGTAATTCTTCTTAATTGTGGTATGAATATTCAGATCCAAAATATTCAAGACAAAAGTTTAACATTGACATAAAAATAATAATACTTCAAGCATACTAACAAAGCAATTATGTCTTCTCAAAATAATATGGCCATAGAAAGTTATCCCTACAAAATCATATAGTGTGGCTATGCTCTAGCTTCACCACATAAAGTATTTAAATCATGCACAACCCCGATGACAAGCCAAGCAATTGTTTCATACTTTTGACATTCTCAAAACTTTTTCAATCTTCATGCAATACATGAGCGTGAGCCATGGACATATCACTATAGGTGGAATAGAATGGTGGTTGTGGAGAAGACAAAAAAGGAGAAGATAGTCTCACATCAACTAGGCGTATCAACGGGCTATGGAGATGCCCATCAATAGATATCAATGTGAGTGAGTAGGGATTGCCATGCAACGGATGCACTATAGCTATAAGTATATGAAATCTAAACAAAAGAAACTAAGTGGGTGTGCATCCAA
Source organism: Aegilops longissima (assembly GCA_021605205.1). NCBI lineage: Eukaryota > Viridiplantae > Streptophyta > Magnoliopsida > Poales > Poaceae > Aegilops > Aegilops longissima. The sequence goes on along the minus strand of CM038682.1, from coordinate 681,386,030 downwards.
CTTGCTTGCTCACAAAGACCTAGGGCATTTTGAGGAAACCCATCATTGGAATATACAAGCCAAGTTCTATAATGAAAGATTCCCACTAGTATATGAAAGGGATATCATAGGAGACTCTCTATCATGAAGATCACGGTGCTACTTTGAAGCACAAGTGTGGTAAAAGGATAGTAGCATTGCCCCTTCTCTCTTTTTCTCTCATTTTTTATTTTTTTATTTTTTATTTGGGCCTTTTCTCTTTTTTATGGCCTCTTTTTTTCTCCTTTTTTTAGTCCGAGTCTCATCCCGACTTGTGGGGGAATCATAGTCTCCATCATCCTTTCCTCACTGGGAGAATGCTCTAATAATGAAGATCATCACACTTTTATTTACTTACAACTCAAGAATTACAACTCGATTCTTAGAACAAAATATGACTCTATATGGATGCCTCCGACAGTGTACCGGGATGTGCAATGACTCATGAGTGACATGTATGAAAGAATTATGAACGGTGGCTTTGCCACAAATACGATGTCAACTACATGATCATGCAAAGCAATATGACAATGATGGAGCGTGTCATAATAAACGAAACGGTGGAAAGTTGCATGGCAATATATCTCGAAATGGCTATGGAAATGCCATGATAGGTAGGTATGGTGGCTGTTTTGAGGAAGGTATATGGTGGGTGTATGATACCGGTGAAAAGTGCGCGGTATTAGAGAGGCTAGCAATGGTGGAAGGAAGAAAAGTGTGTATAATCCATGGACTCAACATTAGTCATAAAGAACTCATATACTTATTGCAAAAATCTACAAGATATCAAAACAAAGTATTACGCGCATGCTCCTAGGGGGATAGATTGGTAGGAAAAGACCATCGCTCGTCCCCGACTGCCACTCATAAGGAAGACAATCAATAAATAAATCATGCTCCGACTTCATCACATAACGGTTCACCATACGTGCATGCTACCGGAATCACAAACTTTAACACAAGTATTTCCGAAATTCACAACTACTCAATTAGCATGACCCTAATATCACCATCTTCATATCTCAAAACAATCATCAAGCATCAAACTTTTCTTAGTATTCAACACACTCATAAGAATTTTTACAAATCATTTATGCTTAGCATATTAGGATTTTTTTAAGCAAATTACCATGCTATTTAAGACTCTCAAAATAATCTAAGTGAAGCATGAGAGATCAATAGTTTCTATAAAACAAATCCACCACCGTGCTCTAAAAGATATAAGTGAAGCACTAGAGCAAACAACAAACTACTTCAAAAGATATAAGTGAAGATCAATGAGTAGTCGAATAATTATACAACTATGTGAAGACTCTCCCATTTAATAATTTCAGATCTTGGTATTTTATTCAAACAGCAAGCAAATCTAAATAAAATAAAACGACGCTCCAAGCAAAACACATATCTTGTGGTGAATAAAAATATAGCTCCAAGTAAAGTTACCGATGAACGAAGACGAAAGAGGGGATGCCTTCCGGGGCATCCCCAAGCTTAGACGCTTGGTTATCCTTGAATATTACCTTGGGGTGCCTTGGGCATCCCCAAGCTTAGGCTCTTGCCACTCCTTATTCCATAGTCCATCGAATCTTTACCCAAAACTTGAAAACTTCGCAACACAAAACTTAACAGAAAATCTCGTGAGCTCCGTTAGCGAAAGAAAAGAAAACACCACTTCAAGGTACTGTAATGAACTCATTATTTATTTATATTTGTGTTAAACCTACTGTATTCCAACTTATCTATGGTTTATAAACTATTTTACTAGCCATAGAGTCATCAAAACAAGCAATCAACACACGAAAAACAGAATCTGTCAAAAACAGAACAGTCTGTAGTAATCTGTAACTAACGCAAACTTCTGGAACTCCAAAAATTCTAAAATAAATTGGTGGACCTGAGGAATTTGTCTAGTAATCATCTTCAAAAAGAATCAACTAAATATCACTCTCCAGTAAAAAGTTTTATCTAATCTCGTGAGCGCTAAAGTTTCTGTTTTTTACGGCATGATCATAAAGACTTCACCCAAGTCTTCCCAAAGGTTCTACTTGGAAAAAACACTAACTAAAACACAAAACAACATATAAACAGAAGCTAGATGTATTATTTTTTCCTAAACAGAACCAAAAAGCAAGAAAATAAAATAAAATTGGGTTGCCTCCCAACAAGCGCTATCGTTTAACGCCCCTAGCTAGGCATGATGATTTCAATGATGCTCACAAAAAGATAGGAATTGAAACATAAAGAGAGCATCATGAAGAATATGACTAGCACATTTAAGTCTAACCCACTTCCTATTAATAGGGATTTTGTGAGCAATCAACTTATGGGAACAAGAATCAACTTGCATAGGAAGGTAAAACAAGCATAACTTCAAGATTTTAAGCACATAGAGAGGAAACTTGATATTATTGCAATTCCTACAAGCATATATTCCTCCCTCACAATAATTTTCAGTAGCATCATGAATGAATTCAACAATATAACCAGCACCTAAAGCATTCTTTTCATGATGTACTTGCATAGAAATTTTACTACTCTCCACATAAGCAAATTTATTCTCATCAATAGTAGTGGAAGCAAACTCAACAAAATAACTATCATGTGATTGAAAATTAAGATCAAGATAACAAGTTTCATGGTTATCATTATTATTTATAGCATACGTGTCATCACAATAATCATCATAGATAGGAGGCATGCTTTCATCATAGTAAATTTTCTCATCAAAGCTTGGGGGACAAAAAATATCATCTTCATGAAACATAGCTTCCCCAAGCTTGTGGCTTTGCATATCATTAGCATCATGGATATTCAAGGAGTTCATACTAATAACATTGCAATCATGCTCATCATTCACATATTGTATTCCAAGCATTCTATGTAATTCTTCTTCTAGTACTTGAGCACAATTTTCCTTCCCATCATTTTCACGAAAGATATTAAAAAGATGAAGCGTATGAGACAAACTCAATTACATTTTTTTGTAGTTTTCTTTTATAAACTGTACTAGTGCTAAAACAAGAAACAAAAAGATTCGATTGCAAGATCTAAAGATATAACTTCAAGCACTCACCTCCCCAGCAACGGCGCCAGAAAAGAGCTTGATGTCTACTACACAACCTTCTTCTTGTAGACGTTGTTGGGCCTCCAAGTGCAGAGGTTTGTAGGACAGTAGCAAATTTCCCTCAAGTGGATGACTTAAGGTTTATCAATCCATGGGAGGCGTAGGATGAAGATGGTCTCTCTCAAGCAACCCTGCAACCAAATAACAAAGAGTATCTTGTGTCCCCAACACACCTAATACAATGGTAAATTGAATAGGTGCAGTAGTTCGGCGAAGAGATGGTGATACAAGTGCAATATGGATGGTAGATATAGGTTTTTGTAATCTGAAAATATAAAAACAGCAAGGTAGCAAGTGGTAAAAATGAGCGTAAACGGTATTGCAATGCTAGGAAACAAGGCCTAGGGTTCATACTTTCACTAGTGCAAGTTCTCTCAACAATAATAACATAATTGGATCATATAACTATCCCTCAACATGCAACAAAGAGTCACTCCAAAGTCACTAATAGTTGAGAACAAACGAAGAGATTATGGTAGGGTACGAAACCACCTCAAAGTTATTCTTTCCAATCAATCCGTTGGGCTATTCCTATAAGTGTCACAAACAGCCCTAGAGTTCGTACTAGAATAACACCTTAAGACACAAATCAACCAAAACCCTAATGTCACCTAGATACTCCAATGTCACCTCAAGTATCTGTGGGCATGATTATACGATATGCATCACACAATCTCAGATTCATCTATTCAACCAACACATAGAACCTCAAAGAGTGCCCCAAAGTTTCTACCAGAGAATCACGACGAAAACATGTGCCAACCCCTATGCATAAGTTCATGGGCGGAACCCGCAAGTTGATCACCAAAACATACATCAAGTGGATCACGTGTATCCCATTGTCACCACAGATACGCACGACAAGACATACATCAAGTGTTCTCAAATCTTTAAAGACTCAATCCGATAAGATAACTTCAAAGGGAAAACTCAATCCATTACAAGAGAGTAGAGGGGGATAAGAAACATAAGATCCAACTATAATAGCAAATCTCGCGATACATCAAGATCGTGCCAAATCAAGAACACGAGAGAGGGAGAGAGAGAGAGATCAAACACATAGCTACTGGTACATACCCTCAGCCCCGAGGGTGAACTACTCCCTCTTCGTCATGGAGAGCGCCGGGATGATGAAGATGGCCACCAGTGAGGGTTCGCCCCTCCGGTAGGGTGCCGGAACAGGGTCCCGATTGACTTTTGGTGGCTACAGAGACTTGAAGCGGCGGAACTCCAGATCTATTCTCGTCTTCGAAGTTTTTAGGGTACGTGGGTATATATGGGTGAAAGAAGTACGTCGGTGGACCTCCGGGCTGTCCACGAGGCAGGGGGGCGCGCCCTAGGGGGGTGGGCGTGCCCCCACCCTCGTGGGCAGCCCGGGACTCCCCTGGTGCACTCCCAATACTCCGTGGGCTTCTTCTGGTCCAAAAATAAGTTCTATGGAGTTTCAGGTCAATTGGACTCCGTTCGATATTCCTTTTCTTCGAAACACTGAAATAGGCAAAAACCAGCAATCTTGGGCTAGGCCTCCGGTTAATAGGTTAGTCCCAAAAATAATATAAAAGTGGATAATAAAGCCCAAAATTGTCCAAAACAGTAGATAATATAGCATGGAGCAATCAAAAATTATAGATACGTTGGAGACGTATCAGTATCGCACACGCCTTCATCTGGCTGCTCGTTTCTTTTGTTCCTCCTCATCGCAAACAGTTAATTGAACTGAACCGTATGCCCTTCATCGCACACGCAACTAAAACCTGAACTGTGTTTGATGCATCCGTCATCGCAAACGTTTTATACATTTTTGATGGTTTTCATACAACACCGTTTGCGATTATTGCATCGCACACAGTTTCTCAAAGGGTCTCTGATCGTAGTGTCGCGTTAGCAGCATCCCGCAGTAGTGCAATTCACAAATAATTAGTATAAGGAAGAGAACTTTTACATGCAAATACACTATCCTAGAAATATTTGGTGATTGTGAGCCCCCATCAAAATATTATATGCCAAAATTGTTGAAGTCGGACAAGAAAGACAATGTAATGATTTATGTTTGTTCATATTCACATAGAAGTCATATTGTCATAGATCTTTCAACATGTGGTGCTTGCCCCCTATCTTCGCTAGCCAAAAATTGCGCACTAAGTAGAGATACTACTTGTGCATCCAAAAACCCTTAAACCCAAATCTTTTTCAAATATCCACCATACCTACCTAGGGATTGAGGAAGATCCCTCAAGTAAGTTGTCATCGGTGCAAAAAGGCAATAAAAAATGCTTCTAAAAGTGTGAGATCGTTTAGTGTAAGAGAAAATTGAGCGTTGCACGAACTTGGATGACAAAGAATAAAAGCGACAGATTGCATAATAAAGGTTGTCATCTTAAGGGGCAATGTAACGTGTCGTTTTTTTGCACTAAGGATTGAGCATACAAACAAATAAGCGCATGGCAACCTCTGCATCCCTCTGCAAAGTGCCTATCTTTTACTTTTCAGTATTTATTTTTATCCAAAGAGTCAAAGTTATTCTCTCTATTCCTCTTTATTTTCTATTTTGGCAAGCATCATGTGGTGAGGAAAGATCTAGGCACATATATCCAGTTGAATATGGGTAGCATGAGTTATTATTGTTGACATCACCCTTGAGGTGAATACATTGGGAGGCAAAACAATAAGCCCGTATCTTTCTATGTGTCCGGTTGAAACGTTTTGCTCATGAGTATGCGGTGAGTGTTAGCAATCGTAGAAGACTATATGATGGTTGAGTATGTGGAGCTCTTACTTAAACTCTGTTGAATAAGTTGAATTGCAATTGCTTGATGACAAATAACATAGGTTGTTGAGTTTCAAGAGAGTTCATTGTCTGAACTTAACATGTGAATTGGTTGCCACTATAACATGAGAAGTTTTATAAGAAAGAATTGCTGTTATGATGCTAGGAAAAGTGATTGAAATTGTCATTGATCAAACTTATGCACTTTGCTAGTATTCATACTTCATAAATTATTTCTTTTTATCATTTACCTACTCAAAGACGAGCATGAATTAAGCTTGGGGATGCTGATACGTCTCCAACGTATCTATAATTTATGAAGTATTCATGCTGTTATTTTATCATTCTTGGATGTTTTACAATCATTTTATAGCAACTTTATATCATTTTTTGAGACTAACCTATTGACCCAGTGCCTAGTGCCAGTTGTTGTTTTTGCTTGTTTTTTACATCGCAGGCAATCAATACCAAACGGATTCCAAATGCAACGAAACTCCACGGGGATTTTTTATGGACCAGAAAGAACCCAATGGGCCAGAGCTGCACTGGGGGTGCCTCGAGGGGGCACAACCCACAGTGGTGCGCCAGCCCCTCGGCGCGCCAGTGGGTTGTGCCCACCTCGGTGGCCTCCAGCACCCCCTCTTTGCACTATAAATTCCCAAATATTCCGAAACCCTTTGGGGTTAACCTAGATCAGAAGTTCCGCCGCCGCAAGGTCTCTGTATCCACGAAAACAAATCTAGACCCCGTTCCGGCACCCTGCCGGAGGGGGAATCATCTCCGGTGGCCATTTTCATCATCCCGGCGGCCACCACGATGAGGAGGGAGTAGTCCACCCTCGGGGCTGAGGGTTTATACCAGTAGCTATGTGATAAATCTCTGTCTCTCTCTCTCTCTCTCGTGATCTCTATCATGGGATTTGTTAATATAGTCGGATCATATGATGTTTCTACCCTCTATACTCTTGTTATGATGAATTGAATCTTTACCCTTTGAAGTTTTGTCTTGTAGGATTGAATATTCAGAGATGAAAACACATGATATATATCTTGCGATATGAATACTTGAGGTGACAATTGGGGTATCATATTGATTCACTTGATATGTGTCTTAGCATTCAACTCGCGGATTCCCGCGGTGATATTGGGGTAATCTATGCATAGGGGTTGATGCATGTTTTTTCTCCGATAGAAACTTTGGGGTTCCCTCGCAGTTCCTTGTGATGGATTGAGTATTATGAATATGAATTTGCTTTGGTGTTATTCTAGTACGAACTCTAGGATAGATCGAACGAAAAAAATAGCTTTGTGTTATTTTAGTACGAACTCTTGAATAGATCGAACGAAAGAATAACTTTGAGGTGGTCAAGTACCCTACAAACAATATCTATTTTTTGTTCTCCGCTAATAGGAACTCGGGAGTGATTCTTTATTACACTTTGAGGGATAATCATATGATCAAACTATGTTAGCACTATTGAGAGGTTGCACTAGCGAAAGTACGGACCGTAGGCCTCATTTTTAAGCATTGCAATACCGTTTTTGTGCCCGTTTACTAATTGCTACCTTGCTGTTTTTATTTATTCAGATTATAAAAATATATTTCTACCATCAATATTACACTTTTATCACCATCTCTTCGCCGAACTAGTGCACCTATACAATTTTCCATTGTATTGGGTGTGTTGGGGACACAAGAGAATTTTTGTATTTGGTTGCAGGGTCGTTTGAGAGAGACCATCTTCATCCTACACCTCCTACGGATTGATAAATCTTAGGTCATCCACTTGAAAGAAAATTGCTACTATCCTACAAAGCTCTGCTCTTGGAGGCCCAACACGAGTCTACAAGAATAAAGTTGTGTAGTAGATATCATGACCTAGTCCCATCAGTCTATATGTTGAGCTTACGGCTAGCCAAACTCCGAGTTCCCTATGGTGTCCCCGCATACTGCTAGGTATTTTGCATCAACGCCCTCGGCATTGGCACCCCTGTTTGTTATGAAAATGAATCCTCGGCTTGATCACTCCCTATGCAAGTTTTAGTTATGTTGGCAAATTTTAGTACCAACGTTGGGACATGTGGAAGAGTTCAACGCTAGATAAAGGGATTCGAGGGGTCCCATAGTACCCCACACATGAAAGGATGCACTCACCAAGGAACATAATAGCAAGTATAATGAAAACTAGGGTGACCAGATGGAACAAAATGCCGGGGCATAGGCCTAAGTCTTCCGCCCTTAGTCAATGCTTGGACGGTAGGGAGGGAAGTGAAGCCTATGGGCAGACATGGCAAAGACCTTTATATAGCTACGAGCGGCAGAAAAAAGTGGCGGGAAATATGTCGCCGATTGTCGTGGGGAGTTGGCACGCGGGGAGCGCCATTAGTTGACTCACTTCCCACCACTGACCGTGCGCGGGGGAGGGGGGGGATAAGAAGGGAAACTTTCTTCCCGTGTAAGCGGTTGGCCATGGAGCACACTAGAAAGCAACATCCCACAACCTCCAAATATAGTCTTGTGTGCTCGATATGAAGTGGTCTTCATACGAGCGGAATGACGACTATACTAGACCGTATGTTGCGACCGAAATCATTATATTGACAATTATTTTGTCCATTGATCCGATATAGTCCCATTTGCTATAGTCGACTCTAAGTCTAGCATTTTAGGTTCGTTATTTAGAGTTGGAAAATGACTGGCCGGTACTAAGTCAAGTGCGCTGGCTTCATTCCAAGCTCTACGCTATTTTCTACCGCCATAGTCCATCTTTCTTTTTCGAAACGGAACCTAATCCATCTTATGATTTGAACAGTTGAAGCTAATTATTTCGCTTACGTCTGTGGCGGCTCACGGCAAGGAACAGGAGTTAAGTCGTTGGTTTAGCGTGATCAGCAAGAACCCTATAAGTACACTGGAGAAATGATATTCCTACGTAAGTACTGATTTTACAAGAAGTCAAGTCCTCGTGTTAGTTGGTCAATCTGACTACATGCAAATAACCTAGTACCTTGAGTTTTGTACAACTTTGACGTAGGAACAGGATTTCCGTATAAACAACGCTTGGAATTTTTTTTCCCGCTCTTTCCGTACTACTGTAGTACTCCGGTCCGAGTATCGGGCATCAGGAGCAGTGATCACCGATGATTGCCGGAAGTTGATGAGATTTTTTGCAAGACGATTATCAGCCCCACACAAAATGCTTTCGTGAAAGGGAGAAGCATCATGGATGGAGTGATGGCCCTCCATGAGTTGCTAAACTACACGCATGTTAAAAAGAGGGTTGGGATGGTCCTTAAGCTTGATTTTGAAGAAGCCTATGACAAAGTAAATTGGGAGTTCCTGTTACAATGTCATAAGCTGCGAGGTTTTGATAGCAAATGGTGTGGCTGGGTTAGACAAATCCTTTACAATTGTACGGTCAGTATTAAACTCAACAATACTGTTGGCCCCTACTTCCCAAGTGCGAAAGGGGTCCGCCAGGGGGACCCTTATTCACCTTTCCTTTTCAATCTCGCTGCCGAGTGTCTCTGTAAGATGATTAAAAATGCTCAAAAAGAGAAATTGATAGTGGGTCTGGCCCTTGATCTGATCCCTAATGGGGTTGCTGTTCTACAATATGTAGACAATACGATCATCTACTTGGAACATGAGGTAGAGAAAGCTGTGAACCTTAAACTTCTCCTATATATCTTTGAAAGGATGTCTAGCCTTAAAGTTAATTTCCAGAAGAGTGAGATCATGACTGTTGGTGGGGATGACCAAATTAACAAAACCTATGCCGACCTGTTCAACTGTAGTATAGGTCACTTCCCTCTTAAATATCTGGGCATGCCAGTGAGTTTTACTACTCTAAAAAACTCAGACTGGATGTTCATTGAGGACAAATTTCTCAAGAGATTTGACGCCTGGGTTGGCAACGCTGCCTCCATGGGGGGGTAGACATACGGTTCTGGACTCAGTTGTCACTCTAATCTCCCTTTATCATATGTCTATGTGGCTAATGAACAAGACGTTCGTGGAGAGGTTAGATAAACACATGAGAAGGTTCTTTTGGCAAGGGTATAATAATAAACGTCGCTATCACCTGGTAAAATGGAATAGAATTTGTCGATCCAAAGATAAAGGGGAGCTTGGCATCAAAGATCTTCGCAAACAAAATATTAGTCTCATGTTGAAGTGGTGGTGGAAATTAGATACCCAAAATGGGGTATGGCAAGATATTGTCAAGGCAAGGTACTTGCGCAACCAATCTATCGCGACAGTAGGCCCTCGGTTTTCCGATTTGCCTTGCTGGAAGAGCCTCTTAAAGATTAAAGAGTTGTACATGGCAGGCAGGAAGATCCATAGGGGGGCTGGGAACCTGCCTAGATTGTGGAAAGATTCCATTAATGGGCTGACCCTATTTATGGAACAATTCCCACACCTTTTTAACATATGCATTGATCAGGATTGTACTGTGAGTATTTTGAAAGATGTCAATTGATCATCCTTTTTTCGTAGAAGGCTGGACCCTGATCTTGCGGAACAGTGGGCGATGCTGTGCGACCATATCCGTAGGTTACAGCTTCCTGACAGCAAGGACTCCGTCTATTGGGGTCTCAGTAAATCTGGTCGTTATACCAGCAAATCCATGTATAAGTGGCTTGAGAGACCACTCAATGGTTGTGACTTCAAGTGGATTTGGAAAGCCAAAATACCCTTGAAGATTAAAATCTTCTTATGGCAACTCTCGCAGGATGCAGTCCTTACCAGACAGGTGATGAAACAACATCGATGGCCTGGGAATCCTGTTTGCTCTTTCTGTCGACAAGTGGAGACGTCTCAGCACCTGTTCTTCGAGTGCTCTGTTGCTAGGGTCGTGTGGCGTGCCATTGGGGTCACCTTGGGCACTGACCTTGTCGTCGCAATTATTGACAATTTTTTGCTTGGTGTCATGCTTTTCTGCCTGGACATGAATCTTTTTACACAGTAGCTTTAGGCGCTGTCACTTGGTCTATCTGGCTGGCCCAGAACAAGGCCACTTTCGAAAAGAAGATGATCAAAACTCCCTTTGAGATTGTGTTTATGGCTGTTTCTTTTCTGTTATATTGGGCAGGCCTGCAGACAGGGGATGACATGAAGAAACTTCACGCTGGAGCAGAGATGATATGCAACGGAACCATGATGCTGATGAGGGTCTGTGACGCGTCGGCCAAGATCGAAAAGTGATGATGTCCTGTTGCCTCCCGCACCTCCAACGATGCCATGGACTTCCTCATGCTGTTATGCTTTTGGTCTTATGTCTAGCTCTAGTTGTTGTCCCCTCCAGGGATTACCTCCTGAAACTTGGTGCGATCTTCTGTTATGTAATAGGACTAGTTTTATATTGGTGCTGCCTAGGTTTTCGCCCCATAGCACTTGTTTCGATGGCGGGCGAGTGCGGTGGGTTTCCTAGCAGTGCGTTGGACTCGCTTTCCCCCTACCTCTCCCTGCTACCTGCTCTCATCTTGTAAGACTGATGTATTTCCGTTCTTAGTAATGGAAAGGGGGATAGCCCGATTAAAAAAAAAGACGACTATAAGTCATTATGTGGTTGAAGCTAATGGGTGTGCCCATGAAGTTGCTCCTTTTAGTTTTGAGGGACATGAAAATGGGGTGTGGAATGATAAACCTCCGGACTTCCTGATCTCATTTATTGTAAAGGACATGCTTGTTACCTAAATATAGTTGCCAAAAATTCAAAAAAAATTTGCTCAACAATAAACCTCAATAACGCGCTGATGTTTTCTTAAGAGAGGTTGTCAGATCAAATTATTTTTTTGCCAACAAGCACTATTGTTTAGTGAATAATAAACCTCAATAACGCGCTTGTTGGTAGAAATGAAGGAACATGTTCTTTCACTAAAAAAACTATTTTCAGTAAATGCTTCAGAATTGTCATGCAAAAACAGAAAAATTTGCCGTGTTATTACATAAGAATTTGCCATGTTCTAAATTTAAATGTTCTAGTTGTATAAAATATTGTTATAAAATTGTCGCACTGCAGAGTAATTGTCATACGTTTTCAAGAATTTGACATGATTGCAACATGGATAATTGTAAGAAAAAAAAACAAAATATTGAAAATTGCCATGGTTAGGTTTTGCCATGTTGGATTGAATCGACATGCTAAATCCCCAAAATGGATCCTAAGTGAACCAATTACTATCGTTACCTCGTAGTTCCCACAAAGGATACATTTGAGAAAAAAAACTTCAGGATCCGTGTGCGGTAAAAGACGTGCGAGAGGCCGTTCACTTAGAATTCTTAAAATTCTAATACTTTCTAGATACATTCATTCGAACGACAAGTAATATGAATCGAAGAGAGTATCAAATTGTTAGAATTTGGACGCCGATAACGCACACACGTGTGGGCGTTAAAAGGTCTGGCCACACATCGTGTATGGTGTGAGCAGGAGGCAGCCCACACAGGTTGTATGTGTGCGGACATTAGAATTACCCACACGTGTGGGTGCGGTTACTTCGTGCCACACGCCCAACAAGTACTACTTATCTTCATCCCGCGCGTGTGGCACGAAGCAAAAATGCCCACGCGTCCTAGCGCAGCTACGTTAGGTACCCGCGGGATGGCAATTTAGTTGCCATCCTGGTTGGCAGATGTAGTTATCCAGGATGGCAAATGTTGTTGTAAAAGCATGACAATTCTATCTGTTTTGATTAACTATAGTTGCCATGTCTAATTTATGGTAGTTGCCGCGTGTAATCAAACCGTAGTTGCCGTGTGTGATTAACTACTTGCCACACATGGTCAAACAGTAGTTGCCGTGTGTGTTTACCTAGTTGCCATGTGTGGTCCAACCATAGTTGCCATGCATAGTTACTAACAATTGCCACGTGTGTTTATCTGGTTGCCACGTACGCGCGACTGCAGTTGCCGTCTAGCAAAGAATCACAGTTGCCATGTTTGTTTACCTAGTTGCCATGTTCGTGTAACTGCAGTTGCCATCCACAACGTCGGAGTGTCGTGTGGGCGAAAATCAGTTCGCACACACGTGCATGGACTAGATGGTGGCTGTGTGGGCAGAAACTAGTTCGCCCACACAGCGCAGCTGGCAACAGCGTGATGCGGGGCATGTGAGCAAACTCTCCAACGCCCACACACCAGCCCCGTCCTACGTGGCACACCAAATCCACCTTTTCGTGTCAAGATTCGTGCAAAAGACAATCAACAACCATTCAGGCGTGTGGACGAGTTGGAGAACGCCCACACGTGTGGTAGTTGGTGTTTCCGTAGAATTTTGACAATTATATATATGTCTCGAGAGAGTTTTTTTTTTTGCGGGTAGTGTCTCGAGAGTTGTTGAGAATCCCAAGTCATCGTTTGTTAACCGTCGAGCTGATCTACTTTGTTTGTACGGCCAAGCTTTACGTCATGAGATAACGAGTGGTGTTCACAGATTTACGGGAGGCAAACCACCACACTGACATTCATTCACGTTGTTTGCACCGTAAAACGGGAATGGACTTCGCCAAGGAAGTTGTCGTTCAGGCGGCGCTGTCCGAGATCCTTGGCCGCATCTTCTCCTCCCTGCTAGACGGCCTCCGCCTGCCGACCGACGGTGGCGCCAGGGACGCGCACCGCCGGCGGCTGGAGCGGCTGCTCGGCAGCATCGGCAGCATGGTCGAGGAGGCGGAGGGGCGGCACATCAACAACCACCAGCTGCTCGGCCACCTCAAGGTCCTCACCGAGGGCATGTACCGCGCCCGCTTCGCCCTCGAGGCGGCCGACCTCGACGACGCCCATGACGCCGACGCCACGGACGACGACGGCGATCGGCGCCGCCCACTCGCGCTGCTCTCCCCGTTCAACAGGGCGAAGCGTTCCCGCATCACGAGCCTGATCTGGGGAGCTGGCGCTGGCGCTGGCGCCGGGGACCACGACGGTGGGTCGATGCAGAAGTTGGCGGCCGCCAGCGAAGAGCTGGAGGAGCTGACGCGCGACTGCACGAGGGAGTTCGTGCTTCTCGTCCAGGGGTATCCCCGCAAAGTGCACCGGGCGGTGCGGACGACGCTGTACATGGACCGCTGCGTGTTCGGGCGGCACGTCGAGACGGAGCGCATCGTCGACTTCCTCCTGCAGCAGCATGGCGGATACCTGAGCGCGCTCGCCGTCGTCGGCGCCAAGAAGGTCGGGAAGACCACGGTCGTCAAGCACGCCTGTGACGACGAGCGCGTGCGGGGCCACTTCGCGCGCGTCGAGTGGTTCGAGACGCCAGAAGTCGTGAAGGCGGGAGGCCAGCCGGGGCAGACCGCGTGGGAGAGCGACGGGCCGGAGTACCTCGCCGGCGTGCGCCGCATCATCAGCGAGCCGCGAGAGGGCCGATTGCTCCTCGTGTTCGACGACGTCTGGCCGGTCGACGCGTCGGCCTGGCGCGAGCTCGCATCGACCACCCCGGGCGCGGGCGACTGCAAACTCATCTTCACGTGCCGCGACGCCGACCTCGCCCGGGACATGAGCACGGCGGCGGAGCCGGTGGTGCTGGGCAAGGCCCCGATGGAGGAGTACTGGTACTACTTCAAGGCTTTCGCGTTCGGCGGCGGTGCGGACCCCAGGGACCACCCGCGGGCCGCGGCGGTCGGCCGGGAGATCTGCGAGCGGCTCGACCGCACGTACCTCGACGCCAGGGTGCTGGGTGGGCTGCTCGGGGCCAACCTCGGCGACACCCCGTTCTGGCGCCGCATGCTGGCGGCCCTCGCGCGGTGCGAGCGGCGGCCGCTGCACGTCGGCGTCCTGCTCGAGCTCCTGCCCGTGAACGGTAGGCGACTGCAGTCGTACGGCTACTGCCGGAGCCCGCCGAATGTCACCGTGCAGGACGTGCTCGGCGGGAGGGCCAGCGGCGGCTCCGATGAGGATGGCTCGATGACCGTCCATCTCTGCAGGGAGACGCTGTACATGGATCACTGGTACAGCCTCACTTTCAAGAAGTACTAGGTCGCCTCCCGGCCGTGTCGGGACAGCTTAATTTCGTCGCAATAAATAGTCACAATAGCTAAATGTAAGTTGCCGTATTTAGAATTTGGGTCAGTTGATTTCGCGTGAAGAAAGAAACAATTGAAGGGAAGGAAAGAGCTCACCGGATGGAAGGAAGGAGCTCGCCATATCTTAGAATGTTGTGGGGGTGGTGAGCTCGCCGGAGAATGCTAGCCTATTATCTATCTTAGTGGTGTATGGGGTGGTGCAAATTCGCCGGAAAAAAACTGGCCATTCTAAGGGGCTAGAGGGATGGCCGGGCGGCGGCAGCATGGCGGTAGGAGGTGGCCATATGAAAAAGCAGAGCAAGAGTGTATGTAACCTGAATGTCGTTGGGAATGTTGTATGTACTTTTTTTGCATGGTAATACGTGTCTTAGTTATATCAAAAAATCATGGTATAAGTCATGTATATACCGATCTGTCAAAACTGAAATAATCCTTTGAACTTGACATCGACCTCTGTCACCAGCCTCTGGCACCACCACAATAGTCATCAAAGAAAAAAAATGACGGATCACATTCACACCCGAGCTCGACACGGCTCCAATGCTGATATGCAGCTTTGCAGACATCCAAAATGACTCGCCAAAGATGAAACCATTACCTTTGAACGAATCATACCGTGGCAACACCCCGGACATGCCATCGAACTCCAGATCTGTCACCCCCAAACGACTAAGACGTTGAAGAAGAAAACCATATCTACCATCCACGGACCACGAACCCAGGACACGATCCACCGTCTTCTAGATACAGCCGATGCAGACCACGATCTGCATCCGCTCGTGGATTACCTCTCAAGCTCCGCGCCGGCACTGGAGCAAAAACCGTCACAATGGCGGAGCCTGAGGACACAGGTCCACCACGAGGATACCGCCGCTGCAACTCCATCCTTACTTGAATAGACTGGTTTCCAGATCCATCCCAAACCATATGACCGATCACCTCATCAAAGTAGGATCGAAAGAATCTTTATTCA
Organism: Aegilops longissima; assembly: GCA_021605205.1. Taxonomy (NCBI): domain Eukaryota; kingdom Viridiplantae; phylum Streptophyta; class Magnoliopsida; order Poales; family Poaceae; genus Aegilops; species Aegilops longissima. The sequence goes on along the minus strand of CM038682.1, from coordinate 681,370,128 downwards.
GCGCCGCCATTGCCGCTGCCAAAGCCACGATGATGAACAATCTAAAATCCTAAACTATGAGAGTCTAAACACGATCCACACGTGTGGATCCGGCAACCCCCTCACCACCGATAACCAAGGTCGCCGGCGGAGGGGAGCCGCCGGAGGGCAGCGTGAGTCAGAAAAGCTAGACTTGCGGTATTCCCTTTTATTTTAAATGGTATTCCCTATTGTTGTATGTACTTGTCATTGTGTCAGTTGGGGGAAGACTAGAATGAGATCAGCATATCGGGTGAGATCTTGCGATCTGGCTACATGAGCCATTGGATTAAGAGCCAATGGTACAGATCGAGAAAGGTGGAATGCGGTGGACATTTTGCATGGACCTCCTCGTCATTCGGAAATATTGCAGACAAAGCTGTAACCCAAACCTATCCCCTCTCTTTGCTGGACCAGCTCTCGTCAACTGTTTCCCTCTTCCTTTTGTTAAACACTTTTCTAATCTATTGTTTTTCATCTAATTTAGAAATATATGTGATGAATCTCAAGTGGCAAATCTTTCTTCTAGCCCACTGTTAGCACTGAGAACTGTACCAACCCATTGAAAACATCAAGTCAGCAAGAAATGGAGTAGTTATATTTACAACATACATGCCAGAGATGCAATGGTTAACATATAATTAGCCCATTGATCCAGTACTTCAACTCATTACTCTACAGAGGGAGTACATGTTAGCTAAGATTAAGAATGTATCGAGAGGAACAACCATCCCATAGTATCTTTGATAACATATAGTAGTCAGAGATGCAATGGCTAACATATACTTAGCCTAATGATTTTACACAAACACTTTCATTTTTCTTCAGGCAAGTACAAGATTCATGCAACACAACTTCCTATCATGAGCTGCAAGTCCGGATTCCATACAGTAACCCCTAATTTGATCTTCTTCGACCCTGCCTTCTTGTCATTGTCTCTATGGCCCTTAATTCTCCAGCATGTACCCCATGCATTGCGTTAGTCGGTGTTAGGATGTCAACCTGGGTGGGGATAGTGCTACCAACGAATAGTTCTTGCTCTTCTTCTGTAGTCTGAGATGCAACACGGGAAGATTGCAAGATTTTAGATTCGAGATTGCACAAACCCGCATTCAGTAAGTCAAGTCCTCCGCTCGATTTTTAGCACATCGAACGAAATCTTCTAATTTGTTTCTGGCATCTAAGATCTTCTTGTATCCATGCCAACGCAGTCAATGGGGTTATCTTCAAGTGCATTCCCTCCAATGAATTTCATTGTTTACAAACCTTTGCGCCCCAAGGCGGACACCAAATCCCACATGATGTGCATACTTCTTGTAAAATGCCTCCACAACAGCAATACCATCAAATTGCATGCCTACGGCTGGTCTGAGTGCCTCATCACATATAGGTATATACAATGAACCCTGCAAATCAAAGGACTTCTTTATTAGACGGAACCTTCATAGTTGGGAAAGATCGAGCCAGGAGCATGGATGCAATTTTTGTGAATTTAACATGCCTGATGATTCTAGACATTTGCATTCGTTAGTTGTACAGTACTATATAACATTCCATTTTGAGAAAAATATTTATGAGATATTATGTGCTCACGTCACAAGTATATACACACAGAAATGCATGCATCCATTATATTACAATCTGCATTGTACTTACATCTACAGAAAAACATTGTCTCTTCTTAGGTGTACATAATTCATTAGAAGGAAGCATAGTGGAATTAATCTCCGAAAAACAGTGAGCATCACTTAGTTCCATCACGGCAAGCCTATTGACCGATTCTGTCAAATAGAAAGAACAAACTGAATCACAATTTCTTGTAAGAAAGAACTTGAAAGATTAGCAATTTTGATACTAAATGCACCTGAGATGGCCGGTACACTACACGGATTGGTCTGGCATGCCAAGAACGGTGGGGGGGGGGGGGGTGAGTTTGCGCTAGTTTCCTCCATTTAGAAGAACATTTGCCTTCTCTTCTCTGCTTTCTTAGCAAAAATTTGATGGAGGCTCATATCACAAGCTGGATGCAGTCTGAAGAAAGTGCAGGCTACTGTGGAGTGCTTCTGAAACTGAAGCAGCCCTATACTGATTTTTTTTATTCAAATATGCACTGAAAATTAGAATCCACTAAATTGATTGCATTACAAATTATAAGCACCAAAATCAGATGGAAATCTCTTGACTACAGTACATGGTAGCAAGGACCAAAACTGGAGCCGGCTCAATAAAAAATTCAGCGCAAGCACGTCTAATGTGGGACGGTTTGGACATACAGTACTACTTTTCTGTGTGAAAAAACTATAATTACTACTAACCTGCCTCCCTTTTTAGAGTAATGAACAGTAGATGTTGTGGCGCCGACAAGACTCCACTGCCATTGCTAGACCCCAATATCACCACCAGAACAAGCATGCAATGGTGCATGCCCGGGTATGGTCGGCAATAAACAGGGAGATATGCTGGGAAGCAACTTCCTAGTTAGGGTGAAGAACTGACTGGAACAAGGCCGCCGCAGACGATGGGAGGGGACTTCATGGTCCAGAGGTGAGGCAAATTTGATAAATTTAATCTGTGAACAAAATCAAATCACACAATGAACTGCCCGTGAAACTATTTCACGCGGCTGGCCTTTTTATGTGACGCCCGACACGAAGGCGTCACACTACACTGTGCAACGCCTCACAAATAGGCGCTACACGCCTGGCCGGCGTTGCACCCCAGATTGCCTAAAAGTTGCTAAGTCATTGTGCAGAGCCTAAGAGCTAGGCGCTGCACTGTATAGTGTGGCGCCTAGCTCTCAGGCGTTGTACTAGTGGTTGCACTATAAAATGAAGCAACCACTAGTGCAACGTCTAGAAGCTAGGCGCTATACTGTATAGTGTGGCGCCTAGCTCTCAGGCGCTGCACACTGACTTAGTAATTTTCGGATCACACGGGTGCGACGCTGGCCAGGCGTGTAGCGCCTATCTGTAAGGCGTTGCACAGTGTAGTGTGGCGCCTTCGTGTCGGGCGTCACACAAAAAGGTCACCGCGTGAAATAGTTTCACGGGCAGTTTATTCTGTGATTTGATTTCATCCATAGATCAAATTTGTCAAGTTTACCCAGAGGTGAGGCGGGAAAGATCTGGGTGGACAAGGCCACCGCCGTCGGCGAGGGTACTTTTTGTGGACCGGAGTGTGGGCGAGAAGTGTTGGCTGAAAGCGGCAGTCTGCAAGGCAAGGCCGTCGCCGTCGCCTAGATTGGATTTGGGAACGGGAAAGATCTGGTTAGATGGAACTAGAACTTTCCGTGGAGGGGGTTTTCTTCAAAGTACAAAATATACTGGGCCTAAATACGAAATGTACTGTCAAAGAGGTTAGAATCTCACCTCACCGTATCTGTACCATGCGTCCAGCATCCAATGGCCCAGGATGCTGGATCGCGCGATCGCACCTCAAGTAGCAATCCTATATTAGTCGTCCCCGTGTCAGTTGTTGGTGACTTGGTGTCTAGGAGGAATGGGCCGTACAAGTCAAGTGCCCCGGCTCCACTGCAAACTACCTGCCGCCTAATCCATTACTAAAAAAAAAAAAACTGCCGCCTAATCCATCTTACAAATTGTTTTTTTTTCAGGGATACAAATTGATATTAATGGTAGAAGAAAATTAATTAACTCGTCTACGTCTGTGGTGGGCACACCGGAAAGGAATAGAAGTCAAGTCGTCGGCCTTCATAGTCAAGAAACATGAGTCAAGTCGTTTGTCCCAGCGAACCATGAATTGTTACAGAAATAGTGATATCCTTATTCCATCAGAGTTTAAGTCTTTGACTTGACACTGATGTTTGCATTTTTCAGAATTCATTCTAGACCTTTTGATAATGTACTGATCGTCAAGTTACTCCTATAAATACTCACCCGAGCAATGCTACTCCTACGTACACTAAAGTCAAATTTATTATACAGAAAACTTCCAATTTTTTTGACTTTTTCTTTAAATATCAAAAATAATAATTCATATGAGGTGTATATACACCCAGGAAACAAAGGGTATTTCCCACGAGATCACCATGCAGGACATGCTCGACGGGAGGGCCATTGGCGGCTGTGGCGAGGATGGCTTGATGACTGTCCTGTTGGGTTCTACGGTAGGGTGCGTCGACTGCAAATAAAAATTTCCTACGCGCAGAACAACCAAGAACATGCTACATCGTGACCACTAGACGCGCAGTGCCGTGCAGCGGAAGAAGAGTTGGGGCAGTGCGTCCGCGTGGTTCGTCTCCTCCTCGTCCGATCTCCCTCGAACAGCTGATTGTCAGATCCCTCGTACAGGTTCGCCGGAGCGGCGCAGGTGCACCACCTGTAACGGTATCCACGCGTGTAGGAGGAACGTCGTGTGGCGGACTACTAGGTCCGATCACACAACCGGCGGCGAGTGGAGGTGTCTATTCGCAACACATGCAAACCCTAGTGACAGCGCCGAATCGATCAATCGCATGAGTGTGCCGCACCCCCACTTTATATAGGCATCCGTCGCGGGTTCAAACCTTGGGCCTCGCACGGGTCCTAAAGCCCAAAGTCTGTTCAGTCTGGATCCAAATCCAAGTAGGATCACCTGACTCGTGGAGTCGGACCAGGCCTCACAGGTTCCTTCCCTTAAGCGCGCGACCCCTTAGGTTCTCGTTCATTTGGTCGCGAGTCAGATCACATCCGACTCGGCTAGTCGGTAGCGGCCTCTAGCAAAGCGTGCTGACTCCAAGTGTCCGATGAAGCTGGTTAGGCGAACCCGTACATCACACTTCTGTTCCCTTTGCCACACGATATATGTTGTCGGGCTCAAGGCTTGTCTGTCATCCTTGTGCTAGCCCGACCTCTTTCTCGTTCTAGTGATGCCGACCACAAACCGGATTATCTCATAATCCATGTCGCATGGCCATGCTTATTTTGATCGGATCACACGAGGGGCCTAGAGTATATCTCTCCTGATCGGAGGGGCAAATCCCATCTTGCTCGACCACGTCTCGCAACATGGGTCTGGACAAGTCCGAAACCTAACTTTGTAACTACCCAGTCACAGAGTAGCGTTTGGTCGGCCCAAAGCAGGTCTGTCACCATCCCGAGTACATGAGCCAGCTCAGGTCTTAGGACATAGAACGTATGTTGTACTAGAGACTCAGAGATGACATATCGCTGCGTCTCATAGTTGGGTCTGTCCGACTCGGACCTTATCTCGACTCGGATCCGACTATGTTGAATCCGACCAGATCCTTCCAAGTCCATATTATCCGGTTAGCATCCAATGCTCCATTTCCAATGAGACCAAGCCATCGACCGTTCATATGCTAATCTAGTCGGCTGTGCGTCCACATAGCCCTTTCGACTAGGGACCTTTTAGGACAGTCATCATACAATGTATAGTCCCACAAACAAGTCACATACTTGCTGATACACATCATTAATAATGTCCCAGGACTATCTTTATTCATAAACACATAGGAAATATCATCATACATGATTGCCTCTAGGGCATATCTCCAACACGTCCATCTTTGCAGGGAGACGTTGTACATGGATCAGTGGGACAAAATCACTTTCAAGAACTAGGTTGCCCCCTGTCTGGATAGCTTAATTTCGTCGCAATAAACACTCATTACAAATGTTCTACAGATGTGTGTACTTTAGACTCTATGTGATTATACAGTTGGTTGCAAAGGTGACATTTGGATGTTTTGATTTTTCAAACAGTTTTTAGAACTGCCAATAAATAAAGAGTTTTTTTCAAGACATTGACAAAGGTGCTGATACGCCTCGCTGGGACTAAGCTTAAGCTTAGTAGAGTAGTTACCCAAAAATGCTAGACTTATGTAAAGCTGTTACGTAACCTACGCAAACCTTCCTTCCCCTCTAACCAAAACGCACCCCCTTGAATTTCAGGTGGGCCCAGCCCTCACTAATGTCCAATTAAAGCCTGTCAAATCCTCCATTAAGTAAGGTTCGTAAAAATGTGTTCCTAGATGTAGCATTCTATGATGGTTGCTCGTAGCTTCTCCTCCTCGAGTAGTCCAGCTTCATTCGACATCACCAGTTTCCTTCCTTCTGTGGTATCCGTGCCAAGCTGACTATATTAAAACAATCGACCCAAGTCCTCCATTGTTGTCAGTTGAATCTAATGGCATTCTGGAGCTGTTTTCTATGGAATGTTCTGAGCTGGGTCGCCAAAAACTTTCAAGTCGTAAGGCCTCAAAACGAAAGCTTTGACTTTCGATAATATCTTCATAGTCCTGGTTGCACTGTAAAGGTTCGAACCTGAAGCGGGTTCAAGACTCAAGAGCCCAACTGAGGAGCTCTTCATCATAAATGTCGCCACCACTGAGAACATTGGTATCAAAGGAGCTGCCCTGCCCGACATATGTTGTCATACCCTCCTCATAAATGGTTACGTCGATGCTAGCTTTGACACTCATCCGGATGACTCTAAGTCACAAACCGGATACGTATTTATATTGAATGGTGGAGCGGTCAATTGGTGCAGT